>VXBO01014827.1:18890-66381 GCA_013400135.1 Rhinoptilus africanus
AAAAAAAAAAGCTGTTTCGTAACACTCATACAAGTTGAGGGGAAAAAAGCATCAAAAATTCAAGGCCTGACTTAGCAACATTGTGGGTCAATGAGTTCCCACGGACCCATTATTTATACATTTCCATTCCAGACAGCAAAGTCAATGAAACATGTATTACGCTCGCATACAGCTACCAGGAACATTGCATATGAAACCCATCTCTCTCCAATTTTCATTTTCGCTGGCCAGTGGCACTGGTAACGGTTAATGACTTTCTGTTGGAGCCCTATTTCACTGATACATCAGCTGGCCTGCAAAGGTGCTGCCTTTGTCCTCCTCCTGGGAAGAACAAGTTTACACCAAGAAGGGAAAGCCTATGGCTGGGGCACGCTGCCGTCTGGCGTGGGCTCGCTCCCACCTCCCCTCAGCCACCCTGCCCTGAGGAAGGACTCATGGTGGCCTGCCCCATCCTGGATGCCCAGCCTTTTCCTGCCGATGTTCACACCAACCAACACGGGGTTTCTGAGGCACGGGCGGCGATCGGGACAAGCCTATGGTGACCCATACCCACATATTCCCTCCTCCAGCTGCCAAAAATCTGCAGCCACCTCCTGAGGCAGAAGTGGTGCCTTGTAACGGCAGAGGCAAAGGGAGGCTTCTGCTCCCTGCACTTGTTCAAATGAGAGAATGAATTGATAAGCAAGAGGAGAAAAAAAATAATTAATCTTTTTTACCATATGATCCATATCTGCAAAGTGGTTCTGAGGTATTTGGGGTGTATGAGGTCCTTGAATCTTCCTCTCCTTTCCTGCAGATTGTTTGAGAGATACAGTTCTTAAAAAGGCATCTTTTACAGAGGAGTGAGTGTCCTGCGTCAGCAGCTGGCACCCCAGGCCGCCGATGGCAGACAGACTGACAGATGCTGCAACACAGCACCCCATCAGCCCTCCACAGAGGAAAGCCCCTCTTCCCAAGGATGCCCACAGGAGTACGAGCTGCAAAGGATGGAGGGGAAGACAAAGGAACACTCTGAGCACTCCTGGCCCCCACAGGACCCCCCCAGCCCCTGGCAGTCTGGCCCCAGCATGACCATCGTGCTAGAGGGAGACCTGGCTGCTGCTGGGGGCCAGCACTGCCAGGTCTGCTGGCAGATCCCATTGCCCCACGTGCTGGGGACAGGAGACCCAGTGTCCGCTGCTCGGCCTGTGGAGTGAGTTTGTGGACAAGAACATCTTCTGGGAGGCCTGAAAAGCCAGTGAGCAGAGAGACAAGCAAGCACTGGGGGGCCCTGCCAGCGCCGCTGCTCCCCATGAGCCGGCAGCTGCCCCAGCATCCCACCACCGAGGGGAGACCAGTTCACAGGGATGGCTTTATTGTCATTTTCCTCATCATTGGTTAAGCCTGAGAGGGTGCACAACTAACAAAACCCCTTCCCACAGTCAGTGTGGGTCCATTACATAAATTCAATTAAACTACAGGGAAGCTTTAATCCTACTTAATTCCAATACAATAGCACCATCTTGCATGAATTGCTAAGGACAATGCTTGGTGCCTGTGGGATTGAATAAGCAGTAAAGAGGTCCAGGAAAGGGAGTTAAAAGAGCTGGAAAATAATCTTGAGGCTCTAGACAATTGTTTTGTCCAATCTTCCTCTCTTGGGGGCAGTCAAAGGAGCCACCTGATTAAGTCCTCCCACCCTGCAGTCAGCAGGGCCCAGACAAGGGGAAGCAGCCTGGGGGGAAGCCTGGCCCCCAGCTTCTCTCCTGCTCTGCCTGTAACACCCACACATCCTTTTGGGCATTTTGGTCCAGTAGCTTTCAACTCCCGAGCTGCTCAGCTGCTTGCAGGTGCAAACGGTGGTAGCTCCGGAATGGCCTCTCCTGCTTTGACCCTCTTCTGCGGGTCCGTGGCTCCACACTCAGAGACTTGGGGTGCTGAGACCCAGCGGACAAGTGCAGCCAAGGGCTGTGAGAAGCCTCTGGGAGCAGTGGGGTGAACTCATGGCAGGGTCCCTTGCAACCTGACCAGCCAGAGCCCTGAGAGGGACCCCAAGGGATAGGTCCCAGGTCTCACGGAACAGGGGAGACCCCAGGGGGATGGATGGGCAGTAAGGAAGAAGGCATTTTTCTAGGAACTGTTTTTGTGGTAAAGGAAGCAAATCTCTTCTCAGCATGATATTTTTTTTCCGAGCGAACACAAAGAAAGAAAAAAAAAAAAAGACAGAAAACTCGATTCCACTTTGAGGGCCAAGATTACTGTGTCTCCAAAAGAAAAATGACATCCTCATCATCACATTCAATAGCTGTTTGTTTGGTAAGAAACCAGGCAAGGAGAGGGAGAGAGGCAGAGCGAGATGTGCTTGGCTGTCCCGCTCCCTCCCTGAAGCCCAGATGCCGACAGCCCTGCCCGGGACGGAGGGGCCAGGCAGTGCCATGGGCTTGGCTTACCTTGGTGGGCTCCCTCAGGACCCCCTCGGGCATCACCGCCCTGTTCATCTTGGCTATTCTCCGCAAAGTGTCCATGGCAGCCGCCACATTTCCCGTGGAGATGTTGTACCGTGCCGACTCCGGGATGAACTGAAAGCAGAGTGGCATCAGAAAGCCTTCCTGCACCTCTCTGTCTAACGCAACCCTACTCACAGCTTCCCATCCTGTCCAGGAGCCTGGCCAGGTTAGCACAGCGTGCTGCCTGAGCTGGAGCAGCCGTTTGTCTGTCCTCCTCCCCAGCCATGCCCTGGGGCAGCCCTGCATGTCACAGCTCTCCATGCCCGTGTTAGTGGGCTCACTCTGCCCAACAAACCCTTTTTTGGTCCAGCTGCCAGGGGCCTGCTACTGAGCTGTCTGTGGCAAGCACTCCCGAGAGGTGGAAGCCAAAGACACAGGTTTAACAAAAACAACCCTTAATTAATTGAAATTCTAAAACAGGATGAGGCATATGTCACTTAAGCAAAAGTCTTGGAAGAGTCAACAAGGGCATTAAAAAAAAAAAGGATGACATGGACAAAATTTAGGGACAAACTCACTCATGACTAGCCTTTGCAATGTTCACCCACACCCGGTGCTCTTTCCAAAATAAAATAACTTTTTCATTAAATGATGGCTCTACTAAATTATAAACAATTACATGTGTATCACTGACATATGAATTAAAAACTTCTGATTGTGTCTTTTTTTCTTCTGAACTAAAAACTTTTGCTACCCATTTTTTTTTTGTGCAAAATACTCAGAGATCCCAAACATCAAAGTTATACGAGTGGACATTCGCAGTGGCCTTGCATTTAACTGCCCAGGTAGCACCCCAGATGCATTCATTCAGCTGCAGGAAGGGATTTCACATCCCCACAGTTTGCACCAGCCACAGCTCAGCACTGCAGTGCCCACAAGCTCCGTAAGTAGGGGTTTTCCACATCACTCCTCAGAAATGAGATGGTCCTCATGTCCAAGGCTGATATTTCTGAAGAGTGACTAAACCTGGGGAAGCCGTGGTTGACCCTGACACTCATTTGCTCTGTGAACCATTTACTGAGGCTTTTTTCCTTAGCCCTAGCAAACGTAAAGACTTAAAAGGGTGTCCTGTGGCCAGCACTAGACTGAAGATATTACTTGTGATTTTTTGCACATCCTGGCTAGCCTGTTTTCCTCTAGATGCCTGACCCACCACCGTGGTCCCTGGGTATTGCTGGCAGCCTGTACACTGGAGCCCAGGATGCTGGAGGCCTGCGGTAGGGCAGCAAAGCCAGAGACTTTGCAAAGCAAGGCAAAGGCAAGGCATCTCCCACAGGGTGACACCTCCCCAGCAGCTGGTCTGCAGCCCCTGCCCAGGCCATAAGGACCATCCCAAGCTCCTCGTGTGAGAGGGCTGCAGTGGTGAAAGGAGGACACACGGACAACCCCAGGCTTGTGGGGGGTTGGAGGGTGATGCCTGTTGGTGCCTGGGGACAGGCCAGGTCAGTGGCAGTGTGGCAGGGAGTGGAGCTCTTCCTACCTTGAACACCAGGATGAGAAGGATGCCGGGGATGGAGGCAATTCTGATCAGCCACCGCCAGCCGATGGTTGGGTTCACCACTGATGCCAGGCCAATGATTAACAAGGATCCTGCCAACCAAAATACCTTTTCAAGGGAAAGGAAGGCGTTAAAATACAAACACATGACAACAATTCATCTGCTTTCTTCCCTTCCGGTCTGGTTCCACAGATAGGTAGGGATCTGTGCTGGGAAGCACTGCGGTTCAACCTTAGCCATCCTGCATCTGCCTGAGAAGCTGAGCTTGGGGTGAAGGAAAGAGGGAAAGAAAGATGAAAATTTGGGGAGGGACAGCTGAAGATAGTCTTAATTAGCTCCAGATGAAAACAGATAACTAGCTGTGGCTACCATTGTGCTTAAAGCCACTTTTTTGTCCTTCTAGTCACTTCTCTGCTAATACTCATCCCCCTGAATTTTCCTCTTGTCTAAATATCTGCTGGAAAGCAGTAGATTTACAAGCACTGACAGCAAAAGCAAGCCAGATTTCCACTGCTGGAAGTTGGTGGGTCTCCAGTGGACTCAATGCCAAGTTATACCAACGGAGAATCTGGCCCCTGATCTGCAAGTACATTCCTTCCCAAAGTTCACTTGTTGCCATGAGGAGACGCATCCCTTTCCAGGGGACCACGCAAGGGAGCTCAGCCAACACAAAGCACAAACAAATACATAAAAGCCACAGCAAGTTCATGAGTAATCTGTGGGCAGAAGTAACAAATTTCTGGGGAGAGTTCCTTTTTATAAACCTTTGTGTTTCCGATGACACTTTGGTAATGAAGCCCTGGGATCAAACAGGCAGTAATGAAAAGCAAATTATCCCTGCCACCAAGACCATATACAAACACTCTTGGTTCAACAATCAGATGCATTTGTGTGCTCAGTGAGGCTTCCACAGATCATTTGCACATGCAGAAAGTGCCCACCATAGAAATCTAGAGTAAGCAACACCCCCAGTCGCGCTTGCTGTGGTCTTTGCCCAGCAAGAGGTCACAACCCTTCCAGCACATCTCAGGACTAATTTGGGACTATCTCTGCTAGCCCTATCCCATGCAAAGCCCTGAGCAGGGACAGTGAAAGGCACAGATTAGGACCTCATCTGGGAATCACCTCATTAATAAATTGTTATTAAACAAGTGCAAAGAGAGGAGGGATGAGTGCAGTCCTGAAGGGGGCTGGTGGTGCTGCTAGCCCCAGGGCTTGCCAGAAAGCCCATCGGCACTGGCCTTGTTAGAGCAGGCAGCACAGTTACAGATAGGGCAACCAAGAGACTGGGTGTCAGCCACCACTCAAAGTCCCCAGGCAATGTTTGGAGCATCTAATTATTTGAGAAGAAATTGCCTCTCTTCTTCAGGCAGCTGCCTGTGTACATCTTTAATAACAGTCACCACGTGCCAGGGTGCAGGAGGCAGCAGGCATTCGCTTGGACCAAGACAAGTGTGAATGCTCTGGGAGAAAGGCTGATGTGCTGGAGACCTGGCTTCCAAATGGCAGTGGGACAAATCTCCCGGGACTTGGGGGTAGGAAAAACAGTAACATGCTCAGTCTTACCTGAGATAAGGGCAACATGTATCCTCGGTGTTTGGTAGGCAAAAACTCCGTTTTTATGATAAGCCTAGCAAAAAAAAAAAGGGGGAAAGTGCAGAAATACAGCAACAAAGAGAATTTCTATACTAATCAATAGCAGTTCAGCTCAGCTCAGCTCAGTCTGTGCTGGACGTTGCTGCCTGTAGACAGTACCATCCCTCTTCCACCACTGAGCTCCCAAAGATGGGGGGGATCCCTGCTCCATATACACTCAGGCAGGCACCAAATTACGTATAAAGGAGATGGACAGCATGAAACGCTTCCAGTTCATGGCTGTAGGATACAAGCAGGTAAACACCGCAGTCTGTGCATCAGGAAACCTATGGGAATGTCCTGTGGGGTGACTGAGGTGTCAGCACAGGCCACAGAAGTGGAAATTTTTGGTGAATCCTTTTTTTATTAATTAAAGAAAACAGTCCATTCCACTTTTTATCCAATGGTTGGATAGCTCTTGGGGGAGGGCCTGGCACTGATGTTTCTCAATCTCACAGTTGTGAATTGTGCTTTCTTGGCTGGAAAGAATAGGGGGATGGGGAGAGAACCACACTGGCTCCTTCTATCTCAGCTATTGAAGTGTTTTAAAAAATATGCAGTGTCCCTCCATCCTCATTAGGGTAATTTGTAGCCTCCACAGACAGGGAACAGGGGCCTTCCTGTGAGTGAGGCATGCCCTGGAGCTCAGTAGTTGTGTGACCCAGGCACATAGTGCCTTCTCTTCCCGACAGCACCACTCTCCCTCCTGTCCTGCACTTCAGCAAAGGGCTCTTGGGTCAGCGCAACCAGTTTTGGGCTTTCCTGTGTGGGCAGCAACCAGGCTTCGAGGAACCATGGAAGATGCTGAAATGTTGCATTTGATTCCCTGAGAGAGTTGAAAGAAATAATTTCTTTTGTCATACTCCTAGTGAAGTGGCTGTTAATATTGTGAATTTCTCCTCTCCCCCACGACGTCCTCCTCTCCTCCTGAACAGGGCAAAAATTTTCATTTAAGTGGGAGAGTTTTACATCAGTTCAAGAAGAATTTGCTACTTAAGCAGAATTGTTGTGACTTTTTTATGAGGAAGCAGCCTTTGCTCATCTGTTACCTGTCTAATTGTTTTTACAATATGTGTGCTTAATAATCCCTCTGTCACTGGCTTAATGTAAACCAGCTGCCCCTTCTATTCCTGGTCTCGGTAGTCCTTTGGAACTGCAATTTAGGTCGATCAACCAGGATTCTGTGAAACTGCAGAAAGGCGTGTTGTTTTAAGGCGGTGTGGGAATTCACTCTCCTTTCCACTTCCAGCCCCCGTGGAGGCCCCTTTCCCACCGTCTTCTCCTGCTCGCAGTGCAGCCACGGCTTATCAGGCTCAATGCAAGGGAAACCAGGTGCTCCGCCAGGGTCAAGACAAAATGAGATGAAGGGCCTTTCCTGCTGCAAATCCCGGGAACTCAGCCCCCTTTAGTCCATGGGTGCCTCCACTAACCCCATCATGAAGGTTGGCTTGTGGCTGCCGGTGCCACAAGGAATGAAACATGGCCTTACCCTTGTGCGTGGCCCGACACGCCACCTCCTACCATGGCCCGCAGGAACACAAACCAGATGTAGGATGGGGCAAACGAGGTCAGCAGGGAGAAATAGGCTGCCCAGAGGAACGAGAGCAGCAAAATCTGCAAAAGGGTCAAAATTAGGGTCATCAAACTGCAGGCCCAGAAAGGTGCATGGCTTCCATGGGGCTCGGGAAAGGGACACGTTCACTCATTCACTCACCTTCCAGCGGCCATACCTGTCGGCTAGGAGCCCAAGAACTATGCTGAAGACCATGTAGCCAAAAAATACCATCTAAGGGGAAGTGAAACACAGCTATGGAGGGCCCACTTTCAGCAGCACCAGGCAACTCTGCTCTTTGAACTGTGGGTGAGTTGAATGTTTTCCAAGCAGCAGGATGAACTGCAGTGCCCAGAACCATGAGCGAGGTGGCTTTCAGGGGTTGACTTCCTCCATGTAGGGACTCATTGGTTCAACCCTTAAAGCTGAGGCCTGGATGGCAAGGACTTCAAAATGAGATTACAGAAGCGGGGGTTTGTTTTGGCACTCAATTTGCTTTCTAGTTTTCTACTGTTGTTATACTGTTCTTGTCCCTGACAGGAGGCCCTCGGAATTTATTTGGTCCACTGGGAAATGTATTTCACAATGCCTGTGGTGGTTCCCTGGACAATGCCCATGTAGTGGATGACCTGCATGTGGGGAACGCAAGTCACTCACCGTTGTCACTAAAGCCACCTGCCAGTCTTGGAGCTGCCACTCGCATCGGATGAGAGGGGACACAACAGCTATTAGCATGATCTCCATGGCTTCAGCCACCTTCAGGAAAGAGTGTACACATTAGCAAGAAGGGAAGCCACAAGCAGCCCACAGGGGAAAGTCCCTCAGTCAGACCAAGCCTGGAGCCATTGCTGTCCCACCATGTCAAAACAGCCCTATGAAGCCATGGTGGTCTGAGACCCTGTGCCTCATCTGGAAAGTGTGCACACTTGGGAAGAAGAAGAGGAAGGGAGAAAGATGCAGGTAGAAAGTGAGTATCTACGTACACTGTGTATCTTGGAAGTCTATCCTTTGCAGAGGAGACTCTTACCCAGATGTGACAGTGGAAGGTCTTCCACTATCTCTGGAAACCAAGCTGCTTGGTTAGGTACCCAGCTGTGAATTTGAATCTAACACAAAAGTGACCTCTTAAAACTGTTTTTGATTTAAAACTTCATTGCTCCATTGGCTGTTAGTCCCAGCAGATGGCTTCAGTTAAGAAATAAGCCTATCATTTAGACATAGCTAGAGGCTTTACACCTCAGCTGCAATGATCTTCATGGATATGTCCCCATCACATCGTTACCACAGCCTGGCCTCAGGCTTTTGCCCCAATTCCCAGACTTTTGTGTGGGAACCTTCATTCCCAGACCAAGACCCTGGCAGTTAGGAAATTTTTCAGATAGCCAAAGGTGAGAGGAGGACAGCCCTCCTGTGCTAAGTTGTACAGGGCTTGGGTGCCCCATGGATGGCATGGAAAATGCAGTTGGGAGGCTGATCTTAACCCTCAGGCACTATTGAAGGCATGTCCCATCAGTGCACCAAGGCAGGTGCCAGGCCAGGATGCTCTGGGCCAACCTGCTCAGCTTTGCCCCAAAATAGGTCTGATATCAGTTTTAGCCAATATTGATTTTGGCCAAAGATGACAACAGCAGAAATTCTGCTTGAGAAGGTGTGTGAAAAAAATGGGCTGCAGTATGATACTGCAGTATGGTAGTATGGTATGCAGTATGGTATGCAGTATGATACTGCTGCCCATGATACTTATGATTCCATGCAATTGTTATTGTTGTTATTGCACAGTAATACGGAAAATGAGAAGAGTGTTCTTCCAGACCAGTGCAGATGGCTGCAGACACCTACCCCAGTGCTGCCCATGATCAGGAAAAGCATGATGTGGAACCTCCCAAACCCAATGGTTTCTACAGCTTCTTCCACTGTAAATGTCTTCTGCCCTGAACACCAAAGGGAAGGAAAGACAGAGACAAAAACCACATCAGCAGTCAAATTGTACCTCCTGTATATGAAATGTGAACATTTTTCATGCTATTGTGGGACCTCACCAGGAAAAAGGCTGGACACCTCTACCAGTTGTGTGTCCACTGACCAGCCCCTGAGCGTGCTGGTGTCTGGGCATGTCAGGGGTTGCCGAAAGAGCAGCCAGGTGGGGAGAGGACGAGCTGGGCATGGTGGAAGGACAGCCTTGTCCTGAGTTGCCCCAGGTGCTTCAGAAACCCATGGCTGGTGCTGGATCTGGACAACAGTCTACTTCCTTCCCCTGCCCGAACTCCTGTGAGGGTCAGCCCCTCTGCGCCCCTGGGGTGTGGGCCCACTCCCAGCATGGGCAGTGTGAGCTGGGGGTTGCCCCCGGCCCGAGCCATGCATGATGAGCACAACCAGGGACTCTGGACTCGGTTCCACCTCCTAAGCCTTTATTCCTGACTTTTCCGCCTCATTTCAGGAGAAAATGAAGCATCTCCAGACCAGGGCTGGGATGACTTTATAAACAGACCTGGCAGAAACCTTTCAGTATACATGTACTTTTAAGCCCTTATTTAGGTAAAGTCATAGCTACATAAATTTTTCTGTCAGGTCATTTATCTCGCAACTAAGACATTACCTCTGAAATGAAACAGAATTTACTGCAGAATTATTTTTTTTTTTAGATGCAGAACTTTTCTTTTTATACTTTTCTGCATTTTCTTTCACTTTACAATGCTTTTGAAATAAAATATTTTTTTCTTTTTAAAAATAAATTATCCTAAATGAAAGAATCCTTCATTTACAAGTATAATAAAATGTTTACACAAAGCAGAGGCCTGAGAAAAACCAAGACAGCCAGCTCTTCCCACCGCTGTAGGTAGTAGCCACCAGTCTAGTAGCTGTGATGGGAAAGGAGCAATGTGAAGCTGATGCTTGTGGCTCCGTGTACAGAGGTTTTAGGTAGCTGGAGTGCCATCCCCAGGACTGGGGAGCCTCCCTCTACCCTGACTAAATGAGGACCCAAGTTTCTAGTCCTGCCAATACAAACTCACCTTTTGGGGGTTCTTGTCTCTCCATGTGGATTTCCTCCAAGCCGATAGCATTTTCTGCCTCTTTTGGTGCAGTGGCCATCTCAGCTCCTGCTGGGGTCCACTGTCACTGCTGGGCAAGGCTGGGATTTAGCTGTGAAACCTCTGGACAGCCACAAAGCCATCTGAGCAATAAGCCAGCAAAGCATCATCCTGCTCTGGAGTGGAAACATCCAGATGTGCTCAAACACGGGTTTGTTTCAGGCAGCTATTAGGACACATCCCTTCCCATAGTGTTTTTTTGTGAAAAATACATGGAAACATCAGAAGGCAAGTTAGTTGAACTGACAGAGATCAGACTGGCTGTTTATATGTAAATTCCAGGCACTGCCTTAGGGAAGACTGGAGACCCCTAACACAAGAGTATGTGTGATGATTTCCCCAGCCTGGAAAGGAGTGAAATCTCCAGGATGGAGTGGCATCTCCAAGAGCCAAGACACGACATGACCGGCAGCATGTTGCCTGTATTGGAGGCAGAAGTTGGTACCCCCTGGGAGCTGGGTCTGAGTGGGTGGTAGAGATGCTTCACTCTGTAATTGCCCAGCCTTAAGGGAGCACTCACTGAGGCAGAGACAGTGGGTAGCAAGAGCCCTGCCACGGAGCAGGGTGGCCTCAGCCTGCTCCCGTAGCCCCGGCTGCCCTGGGATGGCATGGATACCGAGAGACAAGCACCAACCTCCTTCTCACCCAGCCTGCACCTTGCCAGCACAGTGCTTCACACCGCAAACCTGATCCTCTGCCTCCTTGCCCCCACCGTGCTAATTCCCATCCTCTCAGGTCAGCAAGAAACACGGGTTCTGGATTGCAACAGGGGAGGGCTGGCTACCTCCGCCGGTGTTTCTGGTTTCCAGTGTTAGATCCCTTGGCCTAATTGCAGCTGCTTTTCCTGGTCAGAAAAGCTCATCTTAATCCCATGGCAGGGATTAAGCACACCGCTTGCTTTAACCCACAAGGTTTCCTGCTGAGTGCATGCTCAGACACTGGGGTGGGGGGCTCCCCTCTGAGGGACATCCGCTTCTCTGATTATCTCCCTTCGAGAGTACTGGACTTGGCCCAGGCAGCGTTCACGGGCACCCAGCAGTGATGGGGGAGGCTGTAGTAGGGTGAGAGCTTGAGGGGATTAATCACCAAGAACATCTAAGGAGAGATACAAAGTCCCAGCTGAGATAGAGGGCAGCAGGAACACGGAAAGCACAGAGTTACAGCACTCCCAGGCTGGATATAAGGAGGTCATTAATGGCTAATGGCAGATTAGTCGGTCAGGTCACGTACACTGACCTTGTTGTTACATATCATTACAGTCCAGCTTCCAAGAGGACTTGTAGGGTCTTGCTTACAACCCTCTCTCAGCAGTGTCCTCAGAGGCAGCAATAGCTGCCAGCAGCACATGGTGCCACCAGCTGATCACGCTGGCCATCAGCTAGGGACCATTTCCAAGTGGAACTGGCTCAAGAGCAAACAAACAAGGTGCCTGGAAGAGCCCGCAAGAAGAGGTAAAGCTTTACTGTGCGGCTGAATCATGAAGGGCTTTGCAATAACCAAATCTGGGGACCTGAGTTTCTCCTTTTCTGTTCTTTTATGATTAGGGACCTGCAAACACATTCTACTCTAAGCTGCCACATCACACCTGTGTCTGGTTAAACAGCTCCTGTGCTCCAAAGCCTGTGACAGGCACAGTCCAAGGGGATGGCAGGTCAGGCTGGGGCATGCCCAGGACAACAATTAAGCCCTAGGCCCTTGCCCCCCACATCCTGGTGCTGGGACACTCTGCTAATTTTTGCTGAGAGGTGCTGGAGGATTTCACTGGCTCTCAGCTGCACTGGACCACATGCCACCATTCTGGAAAGTGCTGCAGCTCTTCCAGAAAAGGGGAGGAAACCCCAGTTCCTGGCATTGCTGTGCAGGACCCCTGGTGAGGCTCAGGTGCTCAAGCAGAAGGGTGCAGTGCCACCTCTGACACCCCACAGTAGCCAAGACACCCCCAGAAGACCCAGGATAGAGGATAACATCTGTAGGAGACCCACATTGCTCTCAAATCACAGTGAGTGAACAGGTGGGATACCTGCTTTAGCATCTCAAATAACACCAGAAATCTGTGCAGGCATCTGCACCTCCCTCTCTCCAGAGTACGGTGGCAGCTAGAGCAAAATTCATTCATCCATAAGCAGACAAGAAGTCACTGTTCAGGTAAGTCTCTGGCACTGTACCCTCTGGTCTAGCATTTATGCCCAGAAGACAGAGATTTAGATGTGACACTTCAGTAAATCTCCTAATGGTTCCTATTGAACCCATGGTTTGCTCGTCCCAGACATTTACAACCCTGTTTGCCCTGATGGAGCAGCTAGTGTCTATCACGTCTCTTTGGGGAGTCACAGATTTCCCGCTAATTGTAAATCCCACTGAAAATACTAAATGCTAATTACATGAGCCAAAGAACCTCAGTGACAAAGCTCTGCTGTCAGGGAAAATAGCGATCCTCCATTCAAAGGGAGCTACCGAGAGTGCAGTGAAACTGCTGCTGGGACCCGGCAGAAGGATCCTGTGACCCCATACCGGAGGGCTGTGAGGCAGCGAAGGCACACAGTATAAAATGATGCTCAAGAGACCAGCTGGGAATTTTGTCAGTAAAGTCAGAAAGCTTCTGCATGTGGCATACGAATGAGCAGATACCCCCCACTCCTAAGCCAAGGCTTGATTAGGTTTGGGGGTTTTTTTGAGTGAAGATTTCTTACCTCTGCAGTGTCTCAGGCGCGGAGGAGCAGACTTTTCCTCTTTTCTGACTGTTGCATTCCCTTGTAGTATGTTCTTTTACAGTGTTGTCGGTGCTGTGGGTTTGGGATCCAGCTCCCAGTTATCAGGTTTCCTCCTCACCGGGCACGGGCAGCTCCCTTTCCACCTGCCTCCTCCCCCAGAATTAAGTGCTGCTGGTGAGATGCCCCAGTGCTGACCTGTGCTGCTCCCGTGGCACCTACAGGTCCTCCACAGGGGCTGTCCACCATGGGGAGTGGTGCTTGCCCATCCCTTCTTGTGGGGATGACGCCAGGGAGAGGGAGGGAGGGCAGCGGGGAGGCATTCCCATTGCAACACTTGCAAGATTTTAGCAGACAGGTTTTGGGGGCAGGTCCTGCAGCACCAGCACCCATGGAAGGCTTTTTGCCATCCCCTGGAAAGTCATAAGCAGGGCTGGGATGTTTTTTGTCTCTCTCATGAGGGTTCCCAAAATCCTGTTCTGAAATACGCACACTGAGCTGGCAGTAATGCTGCAATAGTGTGTAACTCCCATGCCGAATCTCATCCTTCCAAGCATCAGGAAGACATTTGCTACCAGCCAACATATGCTATTTCACAGCCTTATTTTACATCTTCTTCTTAATAATATCTAATATTCAGCTACAGCCATTATTGGCATCTGCTGAATGAGATGCATGATCCAGGCTGCCAGATCCATACCATTATGTTTCCATTGTAAAAATTCAGACAGCCTGTGTGCAATCTCAGGAGGGTGCAGATGTTCTGGCATTCCTTCATCCCAGCACAGAAGGTAAAAAATAACCAAAATACCAGTGAAATTCTCAGCCACGGAGATGTGCTTTCAGGCCCAGACGTTTGGGATTGAATAAAGGGATACTATCTCTGTTACATTTTTTTAACCACCTTGTGATGTTTACGTTATTTGACACATAAATGCAAAGACTGATCAGAGTGAAGCATGAATGGAAATATCTACATGTGTGAAAGCTCCAGGAGAAACAAAAGAATGAAGGTGAGAAGAAAGGTCTCTGTGCTGGCCAAAGACATGATGGAGCCATCATATGGGTAAACACTGAGGACAGTGCTGTTTGCTGCAGGAGCCAGAGGCTGGGCTCCAAGAAACTGCTGGCTCCTGAAGTTTGTGAAAGCTCAATACAGAAACCAGTTCATCATGACCAGTCCGGAGGACCTAAAAGACTGGACAAGAACTCAATACCTGGCTTTCCTCATCCTCCACATCACCAAAGTCATCCTGGCTGGAGGGCCTGGCCACACACAGCAATGACTCTCATGGGAAGGGTTGGGTTATCCAGGAGAGAATGAGTGCGAGTGACTGAAACCAGTCCGATTAACTTTGTCATCCCTTTCCCTTAATATACGGTCATTCACTGAGGTTTTTTTATAATAATTTCCCACAAAATTATATATCCCATGTCACCAGCTCTCAGATACAAACACCTTCCTAGCAATGGGATGAGCTTTAGATCCAGAAGCAGCCACTTCTCCTTAGGCATCAATCCCGAGTCTGCCCTGGAGGCACACACAGAGGTCCTGACTTGGGAAGAGATCCCAGTCAGGTCACACCTCTTCCAGCAGTGGGTAGGGTCCAGGGAAAGACAGGGTGTTGTACCAAGGTCTACTAGTCTGTAACAGTGGTCTCTGCTGGATCTGACCACATCTGGCGGTCACATTCACAGCACCAACAAGAAAACATGGTCCCACTCAGCTCAGCAGCTGTGCTGGGGAACGGGCAGTCACTGCTCTGCTCCAAAATCCCCCTCCTCTTCTGCAGGAAAACCTTTTAAAAAACAACAATGCACTCTGCAACATTTCTGAGCTTTTAAATAAGTCCTAAAACCAACCCAGATGAAAGCCAGGGCTCTTTTTAAAGTATATAAGAACAAGTCTACCTCTCAGCAGTATTTTGTCTGAATGTTCCTTGATTATAAGTGGGCTTGGTCCTCGTGTGGAGTGGGGAAGTGCCATCCCCGTACCACAAGTACACAAGTGAGCCACAGGCTCTGCTGCGTTATTCAGTTGCACACAGCAAGGCAGAGCTGAATATGGAATTAAGCCAGACGTTTGAATGGCTCTTTGGTGCAGTAAACTACAGACCAACTTGTCACCTGCAGTATTCACAGGGTAACTTGTTTTTCTCGCTTAAAATGCAAACTGCAAAACACCAAGAAGCTCTAAAAAGAACAGATATTCTGTTTCAGGTAATCACCTTCTCAGTTACATTGCAATTACATGGACAGGCGCAATTAAGATAAAATACGTGTTTGTGCAGGAAATCAGCCCACTGTTTCATAAAGCTAATTGTTTTCTCTGCGTTTGGTAATGCATCAAACTAGTTTGGGCTTTCTTGCTTCAAGACAGCTTTTCTCCTGAATGGGAATAAATGAAATCATAGGATCATAGAATGTGTTGGGTTGGAAGGGACCTCTAAAGGTCATCTGGTCCCTGCAGTGAGCAGGAACATCTTCCACTAGATCAGGTTGCCCAGAGCCTCATCCAGCCTGGCCTCCAATGTCTCCAGGGATGGGGTCTCCACCACCTCTCTGGGCAACCTGTGCCAGTGTCTCACCACCCTCAGTGTAAAGAACTTCACCCTCATGTCTAATCTAAACCTGCCCTGCTCTAGTTTAAAACCATTGCCCCTCGTCCTATCGCTACATGCCCTTGTGAACAGTCCCTCCCCAGCTTTCCTGTAGGACCCATTCAGGTAGTGGAAGGTCGCTATAAGATCTCCCTGGAGCCTTCTCCAGGCTGAACAACCCCAACTCTCTCAGCCTGTCCTCATAGGAGAGATGCTCCAGCCCTTTGATCATGTTCATGGCCCTCTGGACCCGCTCCAAATAGAAGAAACAAAAGTGATGTGCATATGCTGAGCAACCATGACACCAGCTGCATTCATGTCCACGTGTTTTTTGTCTGTACCACAGGTTCCCCATGCTCAAAGGGCTGGTGCCACAAGGCCATGCATGGGTCCTGTGCCCAACTCTTCTCAGCTCCAGCTGCTGCTTCAAACTCAAGCTGTTGTTAAAAGGGAAAAAGGCTCCGGACTCTGTTGGTAACTGGTGTCCAACACCAGTATGGCTTCTTGGCACCACAAGGGAAAAAGCTGAAAAACTGCTTTGCCTGGGGCTGTATTTTCTTCCCGGTCACTGTAACAGGAAGGTGGCTCTCAAGCCTGACTACTGCAGACTCATGGCCCGTCATGACTGTTCCACCCTGTGTCCTGCTGGGAACACCCCCAGGTGGGTTTCTTTGGTGGAGCTGGATAGCAGGGGTGCAAGGTTTGAAAATGGGGCTTGTTTGGTCACACCCCATGGAAAGGGAGCATTGTTGCCTCCAAATCCAATGGTGTGCTGTGTTGTCATTTTACATCCTCCATGGTTAAAAAAAAATTAGTCTGTTATGATTAACACTATTCATTTTGAAAGATTAGTAATTCATGAATATTTAGAAAAGATCACAGTACATCGATACTTCAAATTCATCTCAACCGTTTTGATTCCTCTTTTCTTTCTGTTCATTAGGTATTAGCATTTCTACACAGTCTGCTTTAACAGCCCATCTTGAAAAATACAGCACAGGGGGAGTCATCTTAAGTCTCCAGTGAGAAACAAGTCAATAGAGAGAAATAAATTGGCTGCCAATGTGGAAACTGGCGCACTCCTTTGTTTACACAGCCCCAAACTAACACTTCTGTTGAGTGATGACGTGTGCAAACGTCTATAATCCAGTGCTGTCAAGCCCTGGAGCAAATCAGATAAAAAGAGGGTTGTTGTAGTAAAGCATGTAGAAAATTGCAAGCCTGCAATATGATCTGTCTTTAAGCTGGTTCGCATTGTGTGCTAAACGAAGGGCTGCAATCTTGTAAGGGACTTAATTGTTGTCATATGATCAACCACAGCTTGAAACAACAGGCGAAACATATTTTCCTTGGAAAGGAGTATGCTACTAAGAAGAGGCAGTAAATGGAGCAAAACACATGCCAGTTGATTATTAACAACTAATTTAATTCAAAAGCTGCATCTCCTCTTTTCAACCAAGCAGTAGGCAGCGCTGACCCAGTCAAACGCTGAGGACCAAGTACTTGGCAAAGACATCAGTGGAGCTACTCAGCCAAGGGTCCAGCCGGCACGGCCGATGCAGTTCAGCTCCCAGCAGTATATGTGAATGCAGCTAGAACATTTTCATCTACAGCTGCTCTTCTTTCAAAGGCCACATCCCATTCTCTTTCATATCATATACCCTACCCTGTTGGTGAACGACCACAAGAAAAGAGAGCCTGGTCTCAGGAGCGATGCAGCGAAGCCCTGGCTTCACTCTTCTGCGGTGCCATCAATGATGTGCTTAAAGGAGAAGGGAGAAAATTTGTACCCAGCGCCCACGTAGAACTTGTTCTGGAACTCCACCCTGGGGAGGAGCAAAGAGGGACATCAGTGCTGCCCGCGGGCAGGACCTACAGCCAGCCGAGAGGCTGGAATGTGGCACCCATGGGAAAGGGAGGCCATGAGAGGGTGGGCCTCTGAGCTGGGAGCGTAGGATCCTCCTGGAGCCCCCAGCGAGACACATGCAGCCCAGGGAGCGACCCAGCAGCCGTCAGCTTTGGCTGTCCGTCAGTCAGCCGGGAAACGCTCCTCGTGAGGCCGGTCGCCAGGGGTCTGCCTGTCCGCTAAAATGCCTTTAGCGGCTCTGGGAGCTGGGATAGCCACCTGCTGTCTGCACACTCTGCTGGGAGACAGACATCTCCCCCTCCCTGCACAGCGACAGGCAACTGCACTGCAGCTTGCCTTGGCAGCATTTGTGGTTTGTGGCGGGACATGACGTGCTGAAAAAGGCCACAGCTTGGGTGCTGAGGCAGGATGCCAAGTTACGGTGGTTGTGAGGGGCGATTTGTTCCCTTGGTCTTGCCTTACATACCAGCCTGTTGGTGCACCTGCAGTGCTGTCCTTGCCTGGACGGACAGCTAGCTGAGGCAGACACGAGATAAGCTGAAACTGATTTGCCACAAACAGCCTGGAGCTCAACCGGAGCGAATGGCACCAGAGCTGACCCAGGTTTTCAGCAGGTTTTACAGCCCTGGCTGAACTCCTGCCGCTGTAGGTAGTCCCCAGCTGCCTCGTTTAATGATAACCCTGGGTAGATACATAACCGTTGGTGTGGCTGTGGTGCCTTCAGGCCTTATCACCCAGGTCAAGGTGGCCTTGACGTCTCTGCGTGTTAAGCAGAGCAGAACTGCAGGCTGCCATTCGCCACACATGCCTCCAGCCACCCTAGGCTCAAGAGGACAGGCAGGTTGCTCCAGTGAGCAGCTCAGGGATGGAGACCTCTGTCCTCCGTTTGGAGGAGTCTCCCTTGCTCCCTTTGCCAAGGGGGACTGGTGTCCTCGTGCATAGATACTAGCACAGCATGTCCAACACCAGCTTGTGTGGCCACCTGTTTCCACAGCCTGATCCCTCCCAACGACTGCCCTGGGAAAAGCTCCAAAAGACCACACTACCTACCAGTGCAGGCGCAAGGCGTGCAGAAAGGCTGAGAGCCCCTCCATGACAAGCAGGATGGCTACCGTCAGCACCGCAAATGCCGCGAAGATGATGAAGATGATGATGAGGCCTGCCCAGCCGCTGTTGTTGAACCCGTTGTGCATCACCATGGTCCAAAGGACCTCTGACAGCTCTGCAAAAGGAAATATAGGGAAAACTGTGCTGAGCAACAGCTGCGGACAGACACACCGCGCAGTCTGGCAGCTCAGCCATTTTCCCCAGTTAGATGAGCTGGCCTAGGATAAAATGTTCATGACAGTAATCATGTACATGACAGTAAAATGTATGTGACAGTAATCATGTATGGCCACCCTGCCTCTCCATGATGACTGACTGGGGAAGGAAAGTGGATGCACATTGTTTTCTATTGATCCTCTTTGCTTTGTTAGAAGTGGATGGGGCTGTTTTGGCTTGGCTTTGCATCACAAGTCCATGCAAGCACACTACCAAGACTGCTGTTATCCTGAGACAGTCGTCAGTTTAATTTGCACTCCTTTAACATGGCAGATAGGCAGTATGTGGAGCCTTCTAGGACTGCCTGCTGCTAAATCCCAGTGAACATGATTGATTGACTTAGTCAATACATGTGTAGATTAGTTTACAAGCTGTACTGATTGATGCTAGCTAAGACCCACAGGAGACATGTTAATCCCCATTTGTTCTTCCAAACCACTTCTCTTAGGGTATCATGGAGAAACTGTGTTGGGGAAAAGAAAGACAACTGGTTGGTCCCACCCAAGGCAGGCTGTATTAGTGTTTATATTGCTTGCATGCTTTTAAAGATTTCTTTTCCTGCATAGTTTATATCAACATTCACAGCACTGGTATATCTGACATGTTCTCTCAGCTCAATAATATATTCCTAACTTAACACAGGATGGATTCAGGAGTCAGCAATTTTCCTTTTGTGATACAGGCAAAGCAAGGACTTAGCCCAGCTCCAGATGCTCCAGCCACCGGTTCAGCTTTCCATTTTGCCAGTCGCTGGTCCTTGAGACATACTGAGATTCAATGACCTGTTACTTTAGGTGACAACAGATGCAGGGGATCCCTTGAAACTTCTGCCCTCAGTAAAAATACTCCTGTTACCGCCAGTTTGTAAGGCTGCAAAGGAATATGGTGGTTTTCCACGCAGGATTCTGACATAAGACATAGGACTGACCTTAGCTAAGCTTTTTAGCTGTTTTTTTTAAATTTTATTTAGATACTTATATTCCATGTAAAGCTAATGTGTATTAGCTTCTATTCGACTCCTACTAAGCTGATTTCTGTGCCAAGAAGTACAGCTGATCCCTGTCAATCTATGGTGCACCCCCCCTTTTGTTTTCCTTTTTTGTGTGCACAATTCTTTAGGGTAGGCACAAGTCCTAGCCGGAGGCAGTACAGCAATATTAATGAAAAACATTTCAGGAAAATTAGAGTAGTTGAAAATCTGAAGTTCCAGCCTGAGGCAATTTCTAGTATCTGAGCATTTGTTTTTATCTTAAATCAAGACAAAAGACGTTGAAATGCTGTACATTTCTCATGGAACGTGAGGTTCTACTAAATGTTGCTGGGGAAAAATCCCAGTGAAAATGACAAACACGAGGAGTTCTTGAACAAAACCTTTTCTTTCCAGTTTGCTGAATCAAATCAAAATAACTGTTTCAAGTCATGTTGACATTCATCTGCATAGCCTGAGGCTATAGGAAGTGCCTCTTGGGAAATGAAGCTATGGTTCCCATACTGCCTTAACCTCTGTGGACTGGACTACCCTTATGGACTGCACCTCCCACCATGCCACACATCATGAGGACTATTTCAGAGGACTGGCTACAGAGCAGCATGGGAAAGGGGCCCCAGTCAGTAAACACAGTCAGGAGCTGCTGGGAATCACCACTGAAAACTGAGATGACCACTATGAAACACTTAGATTGATCTGACCTAAAGCAAAAAATTCCGAGACACAAACACCCACAAGGAGAATTTTGATTTTATGGGAAAATTCGCAACAATAACCAAACACTGGCAGAAGTAGTGATCATCACGGAATTGCTGGTGAGGTAACTAACAGACAGTCAATCACTCACGTGCATGGGCTAAGCTCAGCGCCCAGAGCCGCAAGTAGGATGCTGTATTGGAGATGCAGCCAAGGCAGTATTCAATGGTATGGATAGCTTGGTGGACAAATGTGTCTCCAAAATTGAACTGAAACAACATAAAACCAAACACATTTTACTAGTTCTTGGTTCAGGGCTTTGTGGTTAAAGAGCAATGCTCTGTTACGGTCTTCATATTTCTCCCTTTTCCTTGATATGTCCTGAGCAACACACAGATAGTTCCCAGGTAAAAGGACTGGTTTGAAAAGTGTTAATTCTCTATGATGTTCCCATAATTCTCCCCAGAAAAATACACTTCCAGTGAAAAGCAAATGTTCGGGAACCAGCTCATATTCCAGTCTTACAATTTCAAATCTGGAATAAGATGGCAATCAAATTGCTATCAATCTCTGGGATTTCCTGTAGGGACAGAAATTCTTATATAAAATAGGGTTTTTCAGACTATCTCCCTATTGGCGTATATGCTTTGGGAGACATCTGAAAAAGCGTATCTTCTAAGACTGTGAAGATTCCCTGTGACTGAGAACAGTCAGCCATATCCACAGTCAATATTGTTGGTACTCCCAACTGCTGCAAACACTTTTGTCACTTTTTTAGTTGTGTTGCTACATAGCGCAGAAGCCCTTCACAATATCTGCCAAAGGAAGACTTTTCTTCCCAGCCAACACTGCAGGCTGCCAACTTCTCAATACTCCTTTGCAATTTAAAGGAAGGAAACCTCACTGACTCTTGGGGAAGGCTTGACCTTCTCTGGGTGCAATGTGGAAGTGAAACCCCCACCCCGGGGAAAGGAAAGCTTGAGGTTTGTAAAAGCTTGAGGTTTGTAAGAATGCCTACCCTCATCAGGCAAAAGTAAAGGGAAAATTTAGAGGAATTCATTCTATTAAAATTCAAAGCTTGCTCTGTTTGGAAACACAAACTGTTGTAACAGTGTGTCTTGGTATCTTGTTAGAAAGAAGGGCTGGCAACTCTGCAAAAGCCTTCTGCTTGACTTTGTGTCTTCTACTATTGTGTCTGTCTGAATAATTTCCTACCCACATTTTCTTACCTCTTCTTCATCATCCTCATGTCCTCCATGGCCACCACTGTGGTCTCCCTGGGAAGATTTCTTCGAGTGATTGGTCTCTGGGACATCTACCTCATTTTCACCACCAGGGTTTCCTGACATGGCTTGAGACCGAATCTTTCAGAAAGAAAAAGGTAATACGTCTTATGTGTCATGCTACAGGTTGATATGAAAATGAAGCAGACCACGGCACAGAACACCATCAACAGCCTCCTAATAGGTAACATATGAAGGACTATATCATGAACATGAGGACAATTTCAACAATGGTCAGTCATCATGGACCACAGAAACCGAATACTCCTGCCAAATGCTAATAATACTTAAATATTTCCCACCCTAGAGCATTTTCCAGTGATTCCAATTAATTTGGAGCTAGTTGCTAGTCTCACAATGCACTCCTTATACCCACCACCATGAGAAGATTCATCACTTTTGGCAAATGAGAAAACTGAGGCACATTAAAGCTGATGATCTCAATTAAATGGGTAGAAATCAAAGGAATTAGCACCAAGTGAAAGGGAAATGGAGCCTGAAAGGATCAGGTGACTTGATGAAGGTCACACCATTCCTGGGATACAGACAGAAATACAATTCTGATCTCTTGGTTCATTTTAAATTGACAAAAATCTCAGGACAACCCATCTTCTCTCCATACTAATTTTTTACAGAGCTTTTCTAGAGGCCTGAACAACCTGATTTGAACTGCACTCCAGAAACAACAGCACAGCATAAGAATAGCCCTACATTATACGCCTATAGCAGGCCCATTATGCAGCATATCCAAATACGGACCTCACGGCTTCTGTCAGGTTCTGTCCTGTCACTCTCTATAGCTTCCAGCAGGTTTCATGGGCAAGGTCTCATGCTAACATATTGTTTCCTACTGCAGCAGTAACCATTGTCACACCCACTTTATCTTTGCTTTACCTGAATGTCAGCACAGAGAACAGACTTCGTTGCAAACATATAAATCTGTGTAAATCTAAGATGTGATCAGACAGCTAACATATGAAAATTAGGAATGGAAATACAGGGGCATAATAGGAGGTGGGGAAAAGCTGTCAGATGTTGCTAGCATGAAAGCAGGAGATGGAGACAGCCATGTCAAGATTTCATCCAAATCCCAGAAGGATGACAAAATAAGAAATTACAGTGCAGAGGCAGGGCTGCAAAGGTCTCCCTGGGATCTGGCTTTCAGTTATAGGTCAGAAGTGACTGGGTTGGAAAAGGTCACACAGCGCAACCGGCATTTCTTTCTTCAAATGGAAACATCTGCGCCCTATAAAAGGTACTCCAGGCACTAACTCTGACTATAAAGAGAAGTAAATCCTGTCAGACAAGTAAAGTCCTGTTAGTGTAATAAAGGACAGAATTAATGAACAACTGGGAAATTGCAGCTGCTGCTGTTACGTGCTGAAGAGCTGGGAAAACCACAGACCCCATGGGAAGGAGGGCTCCATTAATGTGAAGGCAATCACTTAAGGAAGAAAGCACCGCTTGAAAGCAGGCAACAGCTTTTAAATCAAGCTTCTCCTCCAAGCAGTGTTGATCTCTCCAAGGCCAGGAGTATCGCAGATGCCCCGTTCTTACAGAGGAGCCAGCCAGTGGTTAGTGGTGGTTGCGGACCCCAAACTGAGATCTTTGCCCTCTGTTGGCTTTAGCAGCACTTAAGTCTTTCTAAACCTTCTCTGGGTTTGGATACCACACTGGAAAAAGCTCAGTGTCAGCCCAACTCCTCTCCCAACTAATAGGGTATGATCTTGTGAGCAAAGCTCCTGCTTCCCGTCCAGATGGCTCAGCCAAATGTCCATACGCATGCTCTGGGCGCATGTGCCGTAAAGCACAGCTTGAAATGACCAGAGAAACTCTGAGATCAGAGAAAAGCAGAATTAGATCACTGCAAACAGTTTTGTGGGTCTGTCGCCTCAGCTTTGCCTTTGCTGTACTGAATCCCCCTCACCTGATCCACATCCCTTACCATGCGCTGTGCTTTCTGGTGGTTGGCTCGGAGGATGAAAGGTTTAATTAGGAGCATCCAGGGAACAGCAATCAGAGCAAATATGACCAAGAAACTCTGCACTTCTTTCTAAAAGACAAAACATGAAGAAGAGCAAAAAGTTACTTTACTTCCTTTAGCCAACTACATTTATGGTTAGAAACCTGATTCTATAAAATGATAGGTTTTTATGCAACAGATATATTTCCTGTATAGGTTGAGTCTCCTCTGCTTATAAGGACATGAAAATAAATGTGTACTGCTTAAGGCTCCAGAAACCACTGCCAGCTAGAGATGGTTGGAGAACTGGACATGAAAAACTCTCATGTTGGAAAGGGTTAATTTGGCAAAACCCAATGTTACTGACTTCAACCTGGATCTCCAGTGTCCCAAGTGAATGTTCTAGCTGCTGGGTGACCCAGTCAGTCTGCCTTGCTTTGAACAAAGTAGAAATGCTGCAGTAAGAGGCAAGTCATACAAGTTTTCCCCTGAAAAGCTGGGAATCCAGGATTTGGTCTGCATTTGCAGTGCCAGAAGGGAATACCCGTAGCTTAGGTTTGATAACACATTGCCCCCACAATGTAAGGTTCTTGTTGTGGTATGCCACCCATATTGCTGTCCTTACATAACTTTTTGTACTTTAAGAAAAACAAACAAAAAATGAAAGAAAACCCCAAACTACAGCTTTTGTGGTTTTTTAAAGCTGACTCATATTTCTGATCACCTTATGGTTGGTCCATAGAGTCTTTGCATTCAGACTACCCAGGTGGATGGCACAGACAATTACTGGTGGAGTAGTGAAACAGGAATATGAGGGTGAAAATCAGCCATTTTGGAAAGGCTTTGGGTTGTTACAAAGACAAACATTATCTAATAACTTTTTGAAGGCTGGGAAAACTGTTTTCCCAAACTCCCCTGCAGCCTTAACACGGTTACTTGGAACTGGTCAAGGTTCTCTACTAACTCTGTCTCACCAGCAGCTGCTAAAACTGAGCTCATGTTGTAGTGCCAGAGTGTGCAACTGTATAGATGTAAATGCACACATGTGGCTGGAGGCAGCATTTGCTTGCAGGTTTTTCCTTGATGCTGCTGATATAAAAATCAAGCAAGAAAAAAAAAATCTTGTTCTGAACAAATAAATAAAGATTACTTTGAAAGAAGTTTTCTCTAGGGGAGATTTTTTTTTTTTTAAGTGAACTCCCCAAAGCAGATATTTCTGACAAAATTCTGCCAGAAAATCCTCTAGTTCCTTTTATTTTTAAGCTGAAAATATAAAGTTTGCAAATTCTCCAAACAAGAAATAAGTAATTATCAAGGAAAGGAGAGGCTTGTTTTGCCTCTAGCATCAGACTCTGCCAAGATTTCAGGACAGCACACCTGCAATACCCAGTTCTGCATTTCTCATCACCCTTCTTTCCTTTTTTCCCCTCAAAGTATCTTAAATTGTGTCATCATTCTTGTAAGGACACTAAGAATGAGGTTTTCTCTGCATCCCTGATTGGTATCTTCTCTGTCCTACCTGTCTACAAGGCCAACATGACTACCAGAAGAACAAACTTCTGGTAACTGGCACTTGTGATTGAGCTTCTGAGCCTGCTTCCCATGTTTATGCCTACTCTCCACAACACCCACTGCAAATACAAAACCAGGTAGAGTGGATTCAAGATGCTTGATCCATACCTGATGCAAATATAATGGAGCATTTGAAGTGTCACTGTAATTGAACAGAAACATATTGATGAAGTGGATGAGGATGCTTGGTGCACTCTGGGATGAGTGGACATCAAAATGACACCATTTGAAAATAATCATGAAGACCAGGTAGCCAAAAAGAGAGATGATAAAAATCATTTCTGGAATGAACTGAAGGATAATGTTTATGTACTTCTTGAAGTAGCTGGAAGGAATCAGAAAAGATAACTGCAATTAATACAGTAGGTGTTAATACAATGCTGTGCCCAAATACGGCAGTCCTGTTCACTATTTAGTCTTTGGAAAATAACGTAAGAAACATGCAACTATCACTAGCCAAGAAAGAAGTCTGTAATTGCAATCCTTACAAAGGGAGGACATTATTTACAACAGCTTTGTCATACGCATTCTCTTCAGGTTTTTGCACTTGACCCACCAGTATCTCAGCACCTCAAAAAATGAATACATTGAAATAAAAGCCAAAAAAAAAGGAAAAAAGAAAAAGGCTAATTTACAAAGTTAATCACTATATGCTGAGGAAGCTCACAACCAGGTGTAGAATCAGTTTTGCAGGGGCAGTCCTCCTCATCAGCAAACACTTTCTGTCCTTGAAGGTCACTACACACCTTTTGTGAAGGTCTCTCCAGACAGCAGTGTCAGCCCCTTCACTCCCTCACTATCTCTTATTTTTTGTTCGAAAATACAGAGGCAGAGGTATTAGACATGCACACCCACAGGTACTGTGCAAGATTTCAGTGTGCTTTGGATTAGACCAAAAGAGTTTGTCTCTCAAGACAAAAGTTATCAATAGTGGGAGGTGCTATATATTTATTGTACTTCAGTATTTCTGCAGAATCGGTATATAGAAGAGAAAGCAAAAAAAAAGAGAGTATCTGCAATGCAATGGCCATCCTTTGGGCCTTTGGACTCAGCACTCTCTACCAACAGTGGTGTGAGTCAGACAGTGCATGAGGCATTTCTACTCGCACTTGGAAAAAGGCAAAATTCAAGTCATCCGTCCAAGATATGAGGTTTTATCTGAATGAAGGACACTAGTTTTGAGATGAGGACTTGTGTGCTGCAGCAACGGGTTTGGTGAAACAAACTTACATGTGGTTGAAGAGACTG
The DNA here is from genome assembly GCA_013400135.1 of Rhinoptilus africanus. Taxonomy (NCBI): domain Eukaryota; kingdom Metazoa; phylum Chordata; class Aves; order Charadriiformes; family Glareolidae; genus Rhinoptilus; species Rhinoptilus africanus. The sequence goes on from VXBO01014827.1 coordinate 45,399, forward strand.
AGTATCACTCCAAAAATCATGTGCACAATCCCTATGACAACTGACATCTTCATTTTGTAGGAGTTCAGGAAAGTCAGCTTGTTTGATGCAACATTCCAGATCTTTGGGGAAAGGAGCAGAGAGAGACAGAAGAAAAAAGTTAAACCCGCCTGGATGGGTTCCTGTGCAACCTGCTCTAAGGTGGCCCTGCTCTGGCAGGAGGGTTGGACTAGATGATCTCCAGAGGGCCCTTCCAACCCCTTTCATTCTGTGGTTCTGTGTTTGCTCAATAACAGATTTGAGGAAGTTGTTGATTTGACGCCATCAATTTATTCCTCCCTGTTCTACTAAGAAGAAAACAAGCGCAGAAATCTGAATGTTCTTTTACATCTCACTCTTGCCAAGCTTCTCACCTAAAAGGTATGAAGTATTATCCCGTTTGACAGAGGAAATAAGGATTTAAAATGATGTAGTGACTTTGCTTTAGTCCTCTAGAAACTGATGCAAAGGCTGGTAGCAAACCCGAGATCTTTTCAGCGTCATTCCTTGCCCTTAGGCTGAGTCACCTCCTTTACCAGAGGCGGAAGGGCATGAGGAAATCTCTTCTGCTGCTACGGAAATTTGTACCACCTTCATCAGAAGAAGTACTGAGGGCAGAGCATGTTCAAACATTTTGTTTGAACAATACCCCAACTCATTCCAGCTCTTTGTCCATGGAGGTCAGATTATTGCCTGCCTGTCTGCAGTAACTTTTCAGCTGTGTTAGGACAGTGACCACATGCTTCTTCTCAGTCTTGCCTTTATTGCATTACAGAGCTCCGGGGCTCCTTCTCCCTTCTTCTAAAACTTCCTAGACCTCAAACTCTTCTGGCCCCAAAGATGGTAAGTAGATACCTCTTTGCAGATGCTAAGTATGCTACCTGAACAGAAAGAAGGGAAGACAAAACATTAGGTTATGTGCCTTTGGCATGCTTTGCCTTTTCTGTGGCTATGGAAGGGACTGCCTAGCCTCCTCAACTCAGAGTGACTCTTTTCCAAGATGTACCTCAGCCATCCTGCCAGGACTTGGAAAATGCAAAGAGCCATCCATCCTTCTGGGTGGATGACAGGGATAACTTCCACAGAGAGTGCCATGTGGGGGCTGGTGCTTCCCAGTCCACCCCCTCCCTGCCTGCACTTTTCCAGCCTTTCCTCCCACCCAGCCAAGGCTCCCAGGCTCTTGAGCAGGCAGCAGCCAGGGTGGAAGAGGGGTTAACCTGGGTTAACTTCAGCTAGGGATGTGTTGGGGTAATGTACAGAAAATTCAGCTGAACTGGACTATGTCCTGGGCAGAGCTTTAGAGCTGGGTTTGTGAAAAACTTACTACAAGGTCAATCTCTCTGCAAACCAGGGGAAGCCAGCATTTCTTTTTGTGATCAGCTGAAATGAGAGCGCATCCAGCAGGACAGAGGTTAATTGGCTGATATGAAGGTTGAAACAGGAAAGCGTGATGATAACAACTACATTTCAATATGTAATAAAGAAAGAATGGCAAGAAAAGGAGAATAGGACACAGAGTAGAAAATGTGGATAAGTTATCTAATACTAGCATTTACTTCACACTTCATAGGATAAATAAACTGCATGGAAATCAGGACTTTGCCTTCAAACTTGCAAGTTAGCTCTGGAATGGGTTAAGTACTCAAGTAAGGAAACTGAGTCCAGCAGACTGGTGACAGAGCGAAGACTGCAGCACAAGGCCACTCTTCAGCAAAATCGAAGTTCCTTCGTGATTACAATTTTGCTGCCGTCTGTGCAAAACTGTCAGCAATATACCCTTGATTGCCAAAGAAAAGCATCACAGCAGCTATGTAAAGAACAGACAAAGAGCAAGAAGTGAAAAGCACAGCTTCAGGAGAGAGATCAGGGAGCTACAGATGTGCCCGATACATAGAAACAGGATTGAAATACAAATTATCTTAGAGCAATTTAATTTAATTACCGGATCTATTCCAAATGGGTATGGATTTCCAGAGTAGACTCCTGGGACTGCCGGATCCAACTGCAGCACCGTATTGTCCAGAAGCACGTCCTTACTACAAGAGAAAAGGGAAATGACCTTTGCAGCTTAATCTCACCATATAAGCCTACAATATATTTATGTGAGATGTGCTGAGGACTACCTCATGCCACTGACTCCAGCCTTTCTGTGAACTGTTATCCTGGGCTCATGTCCACATGTATGCGTGTGTGGGTGTGTAAATGGCTCTTGCACAATGACAGTCTCCATCACAATGGTAATTCTCTATACATTAGTCACGGACACCTGCAGATTTTTATCCATATCATTGCCTGAACAAACAGGCGTGTTGCCGGGGACCCTACATTTCCATTTCAATAGTGAGTTCATCTGCGTGTGTCAGACAAAACCTCTGATTCATTCATGACTGCATCCACAGCGGGGAGTTCTTCCCTTCCCTGCACAGGCAGTCCCTGTGTCTTTCCTTCAAAGCCTACGTGCTCCATTCGGTGTGCTTTCACTTGTTTCCCACATTTAGCCACTTACTTCCAAGTGTGATTTTTAAACATAGGGATGATATGCCAGGAAGAGCCAAAGATGTTGAACGATTTAGAGAAGCAGTCGTTGTAGATGAAGCCAGTGTACATGGAGAATATGCCCATGAGCAGGATCAGGTAGCGCCCGCTGAAAAAGGTGTTCCAGATCTGCAGAGGGAGAAGGCAGTGCCAGTGACCAAAGTACCTGCAGTCCCATCCAACAGGAGACATGATTGTACTGATCTCTATATATATACATAACTATTCATAGGAAACTCTGGGTCCCTTGGGCCCATCCAGGTCTCTCTGTAGAAGCAGGAAGAATTACTTGCCAAATCTCTGCCTCACGAGCATCTTTGAAGGATCTCCACTTAGCCTTTGGGAGGCTGGATGCCCCCTTTATAAAATGGGGATGACGAACCTTTTCCTATACCGATAGAGTACACCAGCTCCCTGGTACTCACCTCATTAGTGCTTTTCTGGGCCAGAAGGCTCTTCTCGTTAACGACCATCCAGAGTGCAAAGCCCAGCATGACAGCGCCATGGCCGCAATCCCCAAACATCACCGCAAACAAGAAGGGGAAGGTAATGATAGTGTAAGGAGCTGCAGGAAGGAAAGGACAAGAAGCTCAGCTCCTCCTAAGCAAAAAGGCCTCAGCAGAGAAGCAGCCCACCCCAACGGACCATTCCTCACAGCTGCTGCCCGTGAGTCTCTCCCCTGCTCACCAAGCAGTCAGATCTAGTGCAGAACTAGCCTTATAATCAGAAAATTGTATGACTTTCATCTAGCAATTTTGGCCTTCATTTCCTGTGTCACTATAATAAATGCCATGTGTAGACAAATGCATTCTGTTTTACAACAGAATAATGTACTTGAAGTTTACTATCGTGTTTCTCAGTCTCCTCAGCCTCAACAATCTAAGTTCATCCGTTCCTCTCCCGTGGGCCTCCATTTCTAGGTTTATTCTCATTAGTCTCTTCAAGATTCTCTACCATTGTTTCACACTTTTCACAGCTCCATTTGGTCTTTTTCTGCCTCAGCACAATGAACTCAACTTATATTTGCCTCGTGAGCTTAAGTCTTCTCAGAGCTGATACCTCACCATTTGTTCCCCATCCTGTATTTGTGTAGTTTGTTACTCCTCCTGCAGTCAACCACTGAAGACCAACAGCCAAATTCTTTGCCTGAGAAAATCCGTGCTTATGCACCAAACAGTATCATTTTTTACCCGCAGAAAACATGGTTCAGGTTCTCAATCAGCAATGAGTGCATGTTTTAGGACAGTAACAGAGCTCAAAGGCTTTACTGTGTCTCTAGCAATCCAGGTGCAGGTAGCTGAGTGTTTCTCACCTGGGTTCATCTCCCTGTAGTTGCCCACACCATATGCATCCACGATATTCTGAAATCCAGCTGTGAACTTGTTGGTCCTGTTGAAGGTGGGTGGTGCCATCCTGGTGTGTATGGCAGTGAGGATTGGGGCAATAGTAGAGCCACTGCGCTCCTGCAAACCCGATGACAAGGATGGACACAGTCAGGGTGGCTAGCAGAGAAGAATCTGTCCCACAGCACCACAGTCTGTGTCCAACCATGCACAGGCAGCAACATGAAAGCTCGGCTCAAGAGTGTTATATCTCAACCCTTTTTCTGATATCCAGATTTTTCCATTTTCTGTGCTATTGATTTGTTCAGGGAAAGCTGCCAGTACTGCAAACTCGTGGGTCGATCACAAATCTGCTAAGATTTAATGCTGACCTTAAACTCCCCGAGGCCAAGTGATCATATGACAACCTCAACTTTAATTAAAACAGAAAAGGCAGCCCAGCATTACGGTGACAGACAGAATTCTGAACATACGGTCAGCATACAAATAATGCAGTCTGGGTGGGAGCTTCAGGGACCCAAAATGTTGGTCTCTTACCATTCCTTGATGGAGGGCTTTTTTTATCCGGCCAGCATCAGCCACTGGGAACCAGATCTCTGCAATGACGCACTGCTGGGTGACATCGATGTTACAGCAATTCAGGATGTGGTAGATGGCCTTGATTTTCTTCACCTTGATCCCCCAGGACCACAGGCTGGCTGCTGCCTCACGCAGCAGTCGCTGGCGGTGGGACTCAGTTTGAGTTATCACCTGTAAGCACAGCACAGGCAGCGCTCGAGATAGGAAGGCATAGGTGGCATGATCTACTCAGCAGTTATTTGGGGAAGGCAGGTGGAAGAGGGCTGTGGAAAGGTAGAAATCCGCATGAATGAGTGGGACATCCTGGAGGGCAGTGTGTGCAGGTCTGGACACAGGAGCCCTTGACATCAGGTGCTGCTCACTAAGGACTCTCTGCATGGCCCCAACCCTCTGTAAGTGTAGAGGAGACCATTAGGAGTTACTGAGCTGTGGGATTGGCTCCTTACCCAGTTTTTTACAGGCTGGTCACGTCTCACTGTGCACTCCCACCCTTCCATCTCCTGTAGGCAGCTCTGTGCCACAAACTTGGGGCACATCACACCCATGAGCGTGCCTGCACTGCTCATGGCCCTGGTGGGACATCCGTGCAGCATGTGGCCACTACAGTGCTGCTGCATAAGTGAGTGATGGAGGTAACAGGAAGGGAATCTGTGTGGTCTACAGGCGCCGAAGAAGTCTAGCTGCCCACAATGCTCAGGAGTGAAAGTCAGTTTGGAAGCAGACTTGTGTGCAGGCTTGGCAGTCACAGACATCCACAGAGAGGGTGACAGCAGGATGTCAATCGCCAGATGGGCCACCTCAGGCAAAGAGGGTGTCCATTCCCTCCTGCCTCAGGACCCACTGACTGTCATGTATGACAATACAAAGGTCACAGGCAGGGGTCCCTCCGAAAGGTGTGAAGTCCTGATATAGCATATGGATATACAAGCTACTGAGCACCCATAGCAGCTGAGCTTGTAATTTTTCAGCCATGACTGAACTGTTGGAGTAAACAGGTTGGAGACTTGTACCTCTACAACAGCAGTCTTGGCTTTCCATTGCTAGTGTGACAAGCACACCAAGATTTCTTCAATAAAGAAAACCTTATTTAAATATAAAACAAATCTTTAGAGTCCTCTCTGACCCTAGTAGAGTTGTACTACAGTTGGAACTGAACAACTTTGCGAGCTGCTGAGGGAAACCATGCTGTAAGAGCTAGATTGAGGACAATGTGCAATTTGGTTACAATAGCTGTAGCCTGCTGATGACCTTAGATCTCACACTGTAGCTCCATACCATAAGGTCTAAACCTCTGACCTCTGCATGGCCAACATCAACAAGTAGGTTTTGAGCCCCTTGTGTGGGAGTCTGTCCCCTAGCAGCTCCTGGGGGGGGGGTAGTTGGGCAGAGAATGAGCACTGGCCTCTGCAACTGGCAGGGGGGTTGTTCCTGGGCTGGTGGCTTCATCCCCAGCCCTTGGCCAGCTCTGCACAGCCAGCTCCTAAAACAAGCCTGAGATTTGGCCGTGGCCACAGGGTTTCAGACAGGACAAATGTCTGGGTTGGTCTCACTTGCAGGGTTCAGACCCCAGTAAAGCCACTGCCACTTACTGTGTTTAAATCCTCGATCCTTGTGTTGACTCCATCAAGCATTTCTCGGCGCTCGGTGGCAGACTCTGGACAGGGATAGACCGTGGCACGAAATCTAGCCTCAGTAAGAGAGAAGTGAGAAACACCATTTATTTCACTGACTTTTTCCTCTTCTGGACTCTTCTCAGCTCAAAGGTGGTAAAACGGACTTTATTCCTCACCCGGTAGTATACTCTTCTTGCATACTACAAAGTTGTGCCTACTCTCCCAGAAGGGTCCAAAAAGGTACATTTATCCCTTAGTAAGAAAAAGGATCCCTTTGCCTGTTCTAGCTGAAAAAACCCTCCCTTGTCGTGGGTATTACAAGGTATATGATACTATATAGTGGTCAGCACTAATATGTAGGCACCTCCCTTATGCCCACAAGCTGCTTGAACTGCAAAGCAGCACAAAAAGACCCCAACCCCATCCTGGTAAAAGCAGCCCCTTTAACACAGTAGCCAACAGATGTCCCTCTTGCACTGAGGCTGGAAAAATACCACGTCCCTGTCCCTGCACTACCCTCTCGCAGGCACTGGGGGAAGGCATCAGCTGAGCTACTGCTGCACAGCAAGCAAACACCCTTCCTGAGTGCAGGCTCTGTAAGAAAATAGCCCTGTAAAAAAAACCAAACAAACCCACATCAACCGACTGTGTTTCCAGGATAAAACAAAAGGAGGATGGCCATACAGCTGGCTCTTGGCTTCTAGACAGCTTGGGAGCAAGGGAAGGATGGGTGAAGTTTTTTAAATACCTGAAAGTGGTATCTATTATGTCAGTTTACATGCGGCCAGGCCAGTATAAATGCTTTTACAAGCTTACCCCCAAGGCTGTATTTGGGAGATTCGCATGCTTTTTTTAATGCAGTATAATAAGGAATGTGGGCTTCTAATATGAGAGTGACGGTCTTATCTCCATGCAGGTGTTGTGTACTGCTTCATCTATAGTATGTGTCGTGACCTTCTCCACTGTGGTGTTGTAAAGCCACGATATGAACTCAATGCAGCCAATTGGAAAGAAATATGTTGCATACCTCTCTGAAAAGTGTACAGCTACCTACCTGCCCTGCCTGCAAAACACGTCCCGGAGTATAGTTCATGCACGAGGAGCAGGCACAAGGAGTTCCCACTGGGACCTTGCAGATCACAAGGTGCGCTGCTGCAAGGCTCCACGCCTACAAGCTTTAACTGAGCTGAGGTGCTGCAGTAACCAAAATAGCAGAGATCCCGCCATTTTTTCCTGCTTGTTTCGTTCAGCAATGCCTAGTGCTCGTGCCAGCCCTGCCACTTCAAGGGCACTATAAACCGTGTCCTTCAATATTGCCCCAACGGGTCTGCAGGAAGAGATCACTCGTCTTCAGAGAGCGGAGATCTTCTGCCCGCCACCTAAGGCACCACACTTCCACCACCCTGCAGTGGCGTTACGCTGAGTTAGGGTTGCTGAAGGGCTGCCTTTCTGCACGTGAGATGAATTAAAAGAAGATGTAACAGGGTCATAGGGGTCTATCCCTCTTTAAGAGACAAAACCGTGCATGTTCCGTGTACAGATAAGCGTCATGTTCTGGCTTTGTCTGAGCACAGAATACAGCACCACCTGCTCTCCAAAATCAGTTCCAGCACACACACAAGTGAGGACAATTGCAAATTGAACCAAACACGCAGCAGTTTCCTAGAGATCAGCCCAGAGCTGTGTGTAATGACAGCACGCGCTCTTCAACTAAACTTCCCTTTCCAGAATTCAATCTCTCCTCGCTCAACACCTGGTATTCGTTTCCAAAGGTTATTCACCCTACCTAATTATTTCCATCTTCTTATTCTTCACAGCTCTTCGTTCATCTTTAATAAGGATTTTTAATCAAACTTGAAAGCTTATTCCTCCATGCTGTACAGTTCCCCCGTTTCCAATAACGTTATTGCAGCAGTGTTGCTTTGATCTTTTAACAGCCATTTTGCATACTGAGTATCAGCTTTGCCCTAATGGCACACACATCTCTGAAAGCTCCAGGAGAATTCAGCAGGGAATCCTTACATTGATAAACCCAGTTTAGTATTCACATTAGCACTGAGGCAGCCACAAGAAAAGGAGGAAAAGAAAAATTCTTACATTTTCCTCCTCCCTGCTCCCTCTACACCTTTCACTAATAAATTTGTGCATGGACTTAATGCTTACGAAATTGGCAGACTAATGTTACCAATTAGAGTCAAGCAGGGACTACAAGTGTAACCTGAGGCACACTGCTCTGCAAACAAATCTTAGCCTGCCTTGCAGGAGACTGCCTTATACCAGTCCCATGATTTTTGCAGGATATTTACTTGTCATGAATGATGACTTAGTGCTAAGCAGAAATGTCCTGCTGGGGCTGGAATGACACCACCATCTGCTTCAGGTGTAGTTAACCCTGCCTTAAAGATGGACCAGACCACAATGTCTTGACCTGCCTATCAGAGATGGCCGATGGTCCACAGAGCGCTGAAGGAGAGTCATGGGATCAATACGTTTAAAAAACTGCCACTCAGCAAAACATCCGTATATATGTGCATATTAACAAGGAAAAAGTTCGAAAGGGAGGAAGAAAAGACATAAAGGGCAATTTCAAGTGCAGCCTGATTAGCTGGTAACAAATTAAAACCAGTGTGCTCACACCACCAGGGACATCCTGTGGATTTGTCTTAGGTGGGTATGTTTTCCTTCAGTTACAAGAGGCTGAGTGCGACCACTCTAAGTTTCTTTCTATGAGCCTGCCACCACATGCATGCCGCCAGTTCATAACAACTTTGCACTTCATAGCCCACCCTGCGGGGATCTGCTCACACTGCCAGAGCTGCCCGGCCGGCCCCACGGACGGCATCGGCTCCTGGCACGCTCCCGGCTGCAGAAGATTGTGCCTCTGGTTTGGAAGATTCTGGGTTCAATCAATAGCAAAAATGCTGACAGGCATTGCATTGCCTGTAATTTTACTCCCACCCACTCCGGCAAAAAAAATTATTGGGCTTTTATTGCAGGGAATTTAAAATGCTGCAGGAGGAAAAAAAAATAAATCCTCCCAAATGAAGCACCTGCAGCACTCTGTGGGCAGCTCCAGCCAACTCTAATGTATGGCCTGGCAGCTTGCAAGGGCACCGGCACAGGGACAAACGCAATGGGAAGCGTTCACCACCAGCATCTGCCCACAAGTGCAGAAGGGTAGAAGGGTACAGAATGGCATCTAAAAAGCAGCCAAAGAAATGGGACATAAACAGGAAATTGTAATCTAGAAAAAGGAGACTCGTCAAAAGCTCAAAGACCACCGGCAGCAGCAGACTGAACCTGCCCAGTGGCAGTGGCAAAACTCCCTCCATGTCTGAGGTTCAGGATCAGAAATCAGTGACTGACACTTGGGAGTCTTCCCCGAGCTGCCTGTCCTCCCGTGGCTGCTTTCCAGGAGAGGGTGAATTGCTCTCGGGATTGCCCTCCACTGCCTATAGAAGGCATCTTGGAAGGCCCCATTTCGAGTGCAGGAATTGCTAATTGTCCCCAGGGGTCTGTTACATCATGGAACTCAAGTCAGTTCTCCCAGCTGGAGGAACTGACCTTCCTGCCTTTATTCTGATTAAAGGCAAGATGTAAGGAAAGACCTGCCTTGAGTGCACATGTCGGGTAAGAGCGATGGCTCACCCCCTCCCCGCGACCTCCCGCAGCCTGCAGGCGCTTGGCTGGCCCCGCTTGGCCGAGGGGCTATACCTGAAATGGATTCGGTGACAGCAGACAGATCCCCTCGTCAAATCTGATTCTACACTGCAACAAAGCCCATCGGTCATCAGTGTTATGAAAGAGTAACAGAATATTCGACCTGAATTATCTTTTCAAGATGCTTAACAGGGTGGAAACAAGTCAGGCTGTATGAAGCTTTCATTTCTCTTCTGGGCTCTGTCTCTGATTACACAGATATTGCCCAAAGGCCTTGGGAAAGGGTTGAATAAACTACAGCATCATATTTTCACACTGAAACGCAGGAAGGCTTGAGAGCAGTTTGGGGATTACCCTGTTCTGAGTGCACAGGTTTGGGCCCCTGGTTTTCGGGGGAAATGCAGAGTATTTCTTAAAAAACAGTCCCCTTTAAGATGTCCCAAGTTAAAATCCTAGCAACTGAAGCTCCCAAGATCTTTAAGTCACTTCGGAAAATTTAGGAGCTCAGTTTCCAGGTGATGGATATCTTTCATGATTAGGAGCAGCAGAGCTGAGGAGCGGAAGGGAACTCGGTGGCAGAGATGACAGCCGGGGCACGGAGATCTAATCTCCAGCTCCAAATTCAGCCAGCCCAGGCTGACAGGCAAACACCTCCACAGGAGTCACTGTGGCTTGCCCATCAGCCTGCCTTACCCGTCACAAATCTTCTTGATTTTTTGTTTAAGCTGCTCTCCTTGATAGAAGATAATGAACACGTTCTTCTTCACCTCTTCTCTCTGCAATGCAATTCAAGCAGAATTTAAAGTACCCAGAGGAAAGAGTTCAGTGCGGAAAAGGTGGTGGGTTTTTTTTCAGCAGTCTCTTCAGGGGCTTGTTCTTTTCCCCCAGCCCCAGTTTTCCAGCAGTTTCGCTTCTTCAGGGACCAGGCAAGGGTGGCAGCTCTGGGTTATAGGGGAAGGAGCAATGTGGAGTGGAAAAGTAGGGGACTGGAGGTCCACTGGGGCACAGGGCTCACCCCAGAGACACCAAGGGGAATCAACCCGCTGTGGCCATCCCCAGGTGAGGACAGGCACAGTCCACCTCCCCGCTGGTCCCATAGCACAGTCACCCGGCTAGGACTCACAGGCACCTTAAGCAGGGAAGACGAAGCAGCCACCTCGATAATGGCAAACAGGGAAAACAATGTCAAAGGAACTTCTCCCTTCCTCAGACTTTCCTGCTTTTCCTCTACAGGCTGCCTTCAGACACCCAGCTCTGGTGAGGCAGCCAGTGCTGCAGCGTGGCCAGGGCACCAGTTCGGTTTCCACAAGTCACAGACGTGCACGAGGAACAGCATGAAGCAAAACCAGGTCGGTACCTACCGTCACAGGATCCTCCATGGGGGTGTCCATTTCAGTGTACCTCAGGTAGATGTTTCCCCTGCAGGCTCGCCACAGTAGACGCTCAAAGGGTATCATCCTTTCCCTCTTTATTACCCCTGCTGTGAATCTGAGCAGAGTTAAAAGATAAATACATTACAAGCCCATTTTAAGTCTTTTAGGACCTGTAACACACATGATTTTACAATCTCTTTTACACTGGCTCTTTTCTAGCCAGTGACAGCAAGGGCTCTGCTGCTGCTGTAGGCACTTCTAGGAAAGACCTCCTTGCTCAAGCCTCAATCTACTGACTTCATCCTGTTGTTCTTTAAAACATTTTAAGTCCTCCCCAGATCAACAGAAAAAGGAGAAGACACAATTCTGGCTAGAAATGGAAGAACGGTGACATGAATATATTGCGCCTTAATGACAGAGGTAGCAGTTAGCAGTTTTGCAGTGGTGGTTTCTCTTTACTTCCTCCTGTTTTCCTTTGCCCAAAAAGCATCAGACAGCATCTTTGAGGCACACCATGACGTGGTGGTATATACCCACTCTGCAGGCATATGCTTTGCTCATACAAGAGTTGAACAGGACTTCAGAAATAGCAGCATGAGCAGCTAAAACCCCCAGTCTGCGAGAACACTACCAGCCAGTTTGACCACACCTAGCTAATATAAACACAACAGCAAGTCTATGCTGGCTGCTGAATTACCATCAGCATTATGCCCAGTGGTGTTTCTGCTCCTCTAACTCTCAACTTTAGTGCTCCTTCCTGTTGCCAACAAACCCCAGTGCAAGCAATCCCATGGCTTTTTGCTGTGATTAGATATCCATCTCTGAGGACCAGGCTGGTAGCCAGCTGTCTGAGTCGAGAAGCCACAGGTAAGATGTCGTAAGACAAAATTTTTTAATCAATACCTACTACAGGCTCACTGATATTGGTGGACTGGAAGTAAAAGTCCATTCGTCCCACTGACCCATGACCTGACCATAGTTTTGATGATAACTTCTTTACAGTGAGTGTGACAGAGCACTGGAACAGGCTGCCCAGGGAGGGGGTGGAGTCCCCTTCTCTGGAGACTTTCAAGACCTGTCTGGATGCAGCCCTGAGTAATGTGCTGTGGGCAATCCTGCTTTGGCAGGGGAGTTGGACTAGATCATCTCTAGAGGTCCCTTCCAACTCTGAAATTCAGTGAAATTCCGTGAAACTTGAGAGGATGGTCACTCTTTTGCCTTCATTCTGCAGCTGTGCTGAGTAGTCTGGCCAGCAGCCTCTGCTAAGAAGCTGAAGGAAGTGTACCAGTGTCACGGCAATGCAGTGCAGGTGGGAAGCCTGGCTAGGCTGGAGGCCATCACCAATACACACCCCAGCTTGGCAGCTGCAGCCGCAGGAGTGCTTCTCAGCTCCAGCAGTCCAGACGTGTCTTCACTGAAGAAATCATCTGGCAGATTGGTCTCTGCCTGGAAAACATTAGTTTTAAAAACTATTCAGCATTGCCAGTTTGAAAATTATTTTCACATTTTTCACCTGACATTTTTTCCCCCAAAGGTAGCTTTCCAAAGACATTTAGACTGAAAGGGAACAAAATAAAGGTAAACTATATCTTAGCAACTGAAAAGCATAAACGCCATTTTCAAAGAAGTCTGGGCACCAAGTTCTCGAGGCTCACTGACTCACGGAGCGATGTAGGCTCCAAAGTGATCGATGTGCTTTTACAAACATATCTGTCATGGTTTAATCCCAGCCAGCAACTAGGAACCATGCAGCCACTCACTCACTTCCCTCAGCTGGGGTGGGGAGAGCATCAGAATAGTAAAAGTGAGAAAAAACTTGTGGGTTGAGATAAAGACAGTTTAATAAATAAAGCAAAAGCCGCACACACAAGCAAAGCAAAACAAGGAATTCATTCACTGCTTCCCATGGGCAGGCAGATGTTCAGCCATCTCCAGGAAAGCCGGGCTCCATCACGCATAACGGTTACTTGAGAAGACAAACGTCATCACCCCAAATGTTTCCCCCTTCCTTCTTGCCCCCACAGCTTTATATACTGAGCATGGCATTGCGTGGTATGGAATATCTCTTTGGCCAGTCGGAGTCAGCTGTCCCAGCTGTGTCCCCCCCAACTTCTTATGCACCCCCAGCCCACTCACTAGTGGAACGGTGTGAGGAGCAGAAAAGGCCTTGATTGCAGCATCAACCAAACCCACCAGTGCGCTATCGACACTATTCCCCATCCCAAATCCAAAACACAGCACTATACCAGCTGCTAGTAAGAAAGTCAACTCCATCCCAGCTGAAACCATGACAATATCTTACTAGCTTGCAGTACTGACTGCTGGGTTTTGATTAAAGATCAGTATCAGCAACACACACCAGATGAAAACATCAGTATTTTTAGGAACGTTCCACATCTCTGTTAGAAGAGCAAAGAGGCTTCTCACCTCAAAGAAGTCCTGGGTTTTCTTCAGCAGATGTTTGAGCTCTGTCAGCTCGAGGAAGTTCTGCTTCAGTGTTTGCTGGTTCTGGTTGGCTTCCAGCAGCTCAGCTTCAAGTTTCTCCAGCACTGTCTGTTTAGGGTACAAGCACATCCAGAAAAACTCTGAAGCAGACCAATGGCCCTTTACCAAGCTGATACCAAATCTCAAACAATAAATGGTTGGTTTTTTTCAAGGCGGAATATAGAAATATTCAATGAATGTGTCAATTGACACTGAGTTAGCAGGAAGATATTAATCAATGCCAACTCCTCATTTTCCTATTGCCATATTCCCTACTGGGTGCTTTGTCCTCTTTTGGCATTAGAAACAGAATTCACCCGACTGAAGCACAGGCAGGTAAGTGCGTGTCTACTGTGGGCGCCTCAGTTTCTGTCTTTCCCCAGAGGACATCTCAGACCCCAGGTGGACTGGCTGTCAGTCTACTAACTACAAAAAGAGCCTACAGCAAGGCCACCAGTTTAGGCTCACTAGCCATAGGCCAAAAGTTAGGTGAGGATGTGGGCCCAGGAACACACCACAGAACCACCTTGTCTTGAAGCTGAAGGCCTTGGGGAGCACGATTTGCCTTCCTGGTCACCTACATGTGCAACATTTAAAAATGACCCAGTTGGTAAACTTAGCTTCCAGCTGGGATAAAACAAAGCAATCCCCACACATCCAAAAGCAATGCACAAATAATTGTGGCCACAATATTTCTATATCACAACCGTACTCCCACCAGGACAGACAGACCTGGGGTTTTTATGCAGTGAAGCTGGTTGTAACATCAGCTCTCCTGATTAATCACCAAAAACCTTCTTTTTCTCACCTACAGGATGATGAGGTGGGGGCTCTGTGGGAGTGATATGTCGGATCAGGGCTTTCACAGGGGATGGTAAAATGACTGGGGTCCTTTAGGAACATGCAACAAGACCAGCCTTAACCTAACTGCTGAGACATCAACTCGGGGAGCACCTCCGCAGGCAGGGAGAGCTGTGCCAGCCTCAGTGACTGGGTCCTTCTTTGCAGGGGAGGGCTCTATTGAGCACGTTACCCAAACACCCCAGTGCATGTTCCCTTCCCTCTCTCCTTGGTCCCCTCCAAATTCAGTACCTCCATATCAATCATTTCCCGAGGCAGGGGGGTCTCTGGATACTTTTCTAGTTTGACTATCTCAACATTGTCTTCCATCTCATTTTCCAGAAAACCTGCAAGGAAAGGACACAGACATCTTGATACAGGGTCATCCCTGCTGCATCATCCTGGTCACCAGCTGCTGGTAAAACCCCTGCCAGGACATTTGACACCAAGGTGTGACAAGGGGCGATGATATACAAGAGCCATCACAGAATCATAGAGTGGTTTGGGGTTGGAAAGGACCTTAAAGATCATCTAGTTCCAACACCCCTGCCATGGGCAGGGACACCTCCCACTAGACCAGCTGCTCAAAGCCCCATCCAACCTGGTCTTCAACATCTCTAGGGATGAGGCATCCACAGTTTTTCTGTGCAACCTGTTCCGGTGTCTCACCCAGGCCACATACACAACCATCAAGAACTGAACATTTAGCAGCATTCTTTCTCAGTGAGGATGTTCTTTCTCTTCAAGTCATGGTCACTGCTCCCACCAGCGTTCCCTGGAGAGCCCGTAGCCCTCACGCTGGTGGCTTGGCACCTCCTTGCTTGGGGCAGTGAACAAGGCACGCAGCAAGCTCAGGTTTCACTCCTCCACTCTAGCAATGTCGAGTGCTGTCACAGTGTTATGGTGGGCACTGGTGTTGTGGTGGGGGGAATGCAGAGCTCACAGGATGCATGTCCACGGGGCACCAGGCACCACGAACTATGCACCTTGGGTTTTAAGGATTTGTGTCTAGGCTGAAGCTCTTGGCCACAGGAAGCATATGCCAATGCCTGGCTCATGGGGGTAAGAGTCAGGTTGTCTGGATTAGCCTCCTGCCCAGCCCTAGATTTATCTTGTGAATTTATATAAGCTAATTAACTTCCTTTCAGTTCAGTTAACCATTTTCAAAACAGGAACAACAATTTATTGCCCTTATGGGGCAAAGCAGTAATTAGCCAACGCATGCAAAACACTTCCAGGGGCTCAGATGAAAACATCACCATTTTGCCACTAATTCTGCTCCACAGTGTGAGAGCACTTAACAAAGAAATAAATCCCACACCACCAGTTGGCGGGAAGCCGATTGCATTTGACAAGTGTTTACTTACGCAGGATCCTCTCCAAGGATTCACACCTTCTCACTTCATTCACAAACTTTCTCTGGAAGCTGTTCACATTCACATTCAGCTAAAGACAGGAGGGAAAAAACCCCTGTGGCTGGAGGCTGCACGCTGCTGTGCTCATTTTTAGCATCAGCAGAGAACGAACACCTTCAGTGCAAATGACCAGCACCTATGCATCTTGCAGACTCCTAAAGCGGGGCAAGACCATCGGTTTCCTTAGGAACAAGGACATCGATCATGGCCTTACCAGGTTCATTTCCACCCAGCTTTGCTGCGTGGAGGGACACCCTGCCCAGCACTGGATGGGGACTCAGGAACAACTTGGGTCTCAGCACGGCGATTGGCTTTCAGATCAGCTTTGGGCAAGTCACGCTCTCTCCCTGGGCTTTTTGACCACCCTGCAGGTGGAACTTCCCCAGGTGCTTTGGGGGAAGGACAAGCACACCCCAGGGCACGTCTCCCGCGGCTCAGCATGCCAGCTGGGCACTACTCACATCTCTGAACTGGACCAGACCCAGCTCCCCGAGCTCGGCCACGCAGCAGTAGGCAGCCTCCACCTGCAGGAAGAGCTGCATCAGGCTCATCTCCTCGCTCCGGAAGACTGAGGCCATTTTGCCTGCCCTTCTCCAACCTGGATGTCCGCGTGGGCCCTGGTGGCAGCAGCACAGTCTTCCTTGCCCAAGGAAGTGTTAGAAGGTTCCGAGCGCTGTGGGAACATTGGGATCACTGAGTCAGTGTGCTGGAAGCTAACCCAGTGCTGCCCATCATGTCCTTCAAAAGGGTTTCTTCACCTCTTAAAAGCCTCCTCAGACCCATGTGAGGTTGCATCCCACCAGCACAGTGATGGATCCTAAGGTATGTATCTGACACAGGGAAAAAGGGGAGCCACTGGGCCCCTAGGATGGATGACGAGCAAACACACTGCCCTGTCCTCTGCTGGGCCAAAGATGCTTCAAACCCTTTATTTGGGTTTTGGATGCTGAGCCTGTGAAGGACTCAATTTCTCTTTGTCTTCCTCAACACAGAGAAGAAAAATCATTAATTTCACCTTGCAATTAGGTGGGTTAAAGAGACATGACTGGTTTTTATCACTTTCATTGGTAGTGTGAACACAACATTGTAAACACACCTGGAGTGTGTTATGTGGGGATGGGGAGGATTATTTTATTTAAAGCAAACTTCAAGATTTAAAAAGCATTTTCTCCCCATAAAGGAATGTTTTTGAAATCAGATACATGAAATATCATGCATTTCATAAAAATTCCTTCTGTCTATATGCTGCTTATTATTTGAGTAACCTGAACATACAAACTGCCTTTAGCTGTTCTTGCAGAAACTTAACTGATTTGCATGCACAAACACAGTAATTAGTATTTCCCAGAGAAAAATATGCAAGTAGATACACTTCCTGAATGCATTTAATTTTGTAGCAAGCCTATGTTTTACAAACAGCAAAACAAAATCTCTTTATATCCTCACTTCTACCTGCTGAGATGGATGGGAAGTCAATTGTCCTTAATCCTCTCTCTGTCCATGAACCTTGTCTTGCAACACTTCTTTTAAAATGTGGATTCTAATAATTTTCCTTATAACATATGAAAGATTTATCTTAAATGGGAGAGAAATAGTTTGCAAGATATTAAATGTTTAACATGA
Source organism: Rhinoptilus africanus (assembly GCA_013400135.1). Taxonomy (NCBI): domain Eukaryota; kingdom Metazoa; phylum Chordata; class Aves; order Charadriiformes; family Glareolidae; genus Rhinoptilus; species Rhinoptilus africanus. Next base: position 62,882 of record VXBO01014827.1, read on the forward strand.
GCACTGTAGTCAATTGTTTCTATTTGCTCAATTGTCTTGTGAGTTTTCCTCTCTACCCATTTAGTACCCATTCGCTAAATGATTTAAGATGTTGAAAATATAATATATCATAACTAGTATCTTGTTAAAAAAAGCATACTATGTGCCAGCTCCAGTGGGTTGAGTAAGCATATAATCTTTCAGGTTGGTTGGACATTTTTCAGCAAACTATATTTTTCACAGGAAGAAGACACAAAAGCTGCAAGAGCTTTTTTTTTCCCACTACCCATGCAAGAAAGTAAAAAAAATAGCCTAGCTCTGATTTTCAAAAAGTTTAAAAGATCATCAAAATGTCACATCTTAAATTCTTTAGCCTGATAAGTGTGAAGAGACTGTAATTTAAAGCATTTTTTATTTCTAAACCTGCAGTTAAATGTTAAAACCTTAGAATTCAAAGAACAAAACTCAAATGAAGTACTTGGAAATATCTTTGTTAAACTGCTACAAACCATCCAAACTCAGGGTTCTACTTTCCCTTGGTAATCAGTCAGTGAAAACCACAAAAGGCTTGCTTTCCTCATGATTTGGAACAGGGAAAAAAAAAAAAAAAGAAAAACAAAAAGAGAAACCTCTCTCTAGCCAGGAAATCCTCCCCAGACCCGCTGCGAGGAAAGCAGAGCATTCTCCCTTCATCCATTCCTGCAGTTACAGGAGGCTTTGCCCAAAGGCACCTGCTGTCAGACGTGCCTCTATCTACACCCCTTCCCCGCCCGCAATTTTTTGCTTTGGTAAAAGAACAGTTAACTTTGAAACCACCCGCGCTATCCCCGCTTGCTCTTTCCCAGCAGCATTGCACTGCGTTAAAATCCCACCGGGTTTTGGGTGGGGTAAATCCCTGTGCTGTTAACTTGCTCCCAAGGTGTTACTGGGGTTTACCTCTCAGCCAGTGCTCTCTTTTCCAGTAGACCCTCTCCCCAGGTCAGGGGTGAGCTCTTCCCTCGGCTGTCCGGCTGGGAATCCCGGTCAGGCGACGGCAGTGGGGCTGTGCCTTGGCATGGCTGCGGGCACCACGCCTGGCGAGGAGGGTGTCTGCCGAAGTGTCCCGGCCAACTTGTCCTGTCTCACACCGGGCACAGCAAAACCTTTTCTTTTAAGGTCAGAACTGGTCCAGACCAGAGAAGGGAAACACTTTCTGTCCCGAAATAGTGCCCCGGTGGTTTGGACCCAGCGCTTTCTGGCTCGGTCACCACCTCAGCGTCAGGTCTGTGACAAGAAGTGCACTTGTTGAGACTAATAACAGATGGGGCATGCCGGCTCACACCGCCCTGGCCACCCAAAACCGTGCAGGAGCCTTTGAAACCTGCTGTACCCACAGAGCTATAAACCCATAAAACCTCATTTGCAACCCTGGATGGAGAATCGGTTGTCAGAGAGGTGGAAAACTTCTGCTCTGTTTCTGGTTTGTTTTTCCTCACCGAAGGCAGCCAGAGAAAGGACAGGGAAACAATGGGAGATTAATGATTTTCCTGCAGCCAGGGGGATGGGCAAAGCTATACAGCAAAGAGGGCTGGGAGGGCAAGGACTCACTCAACAGCACTGCACTATCCTGGGGCAATGCAGAGACACTTGAGTCTCACTCCTTGAAATAACAAATGCAGGGGGAAAAAAGAGGCTTTATAGACTTTCTCCCAGTTCAGCTGCTAAAGCAAGGACTGCAGAGAGAAATTCAGCCCCTCCTAAAACCAATGCTTTAGCTCCCACTGAGGTCAGAGGAGGCAGGGTTTCATCCTGGGAAATGAGGCTGACTGGGTCACTATTAAACCTAGCATCCATAGGAAGTTTTAGCTCAAAAGAAGAGCTAATGAAAATGCATGGCTATATGTAAAGTTCCCCCTAAAGAAGTGCTTTTTCAGACCTGTTTTTTTGTAGTTACCCAGTAGGGTATAACTTGTCCAAAGGAACAATGCCGAAAGATGAGTAACAGCAGAGAGTTTCCCAGCACAGAGTTTTTCTATTCAAAAGCAATGAAGACTGGTCCCACTTTCCAGGGAATGGACTTTCCTGTTATGAGGAAAGACTGAGACCTGGGTCTGGTCAGCCTGGGGAAGAGAAGTCTGAGAGGGGATCTCATGAATGCTTATAAATACCTAAAGGGCGGGTGTCAAGAGGATGGGGCCAGACTCTTTTCAGTGGTGCCCAATGATAGGACAAGGGGCAACGGACACAAACTGGAACACAGGAAATTCCATCTCAACATGAGGAAAAGCTTCTTCGAGGGTGACAGAGCACTGGACCGGCTTCCCAGAGAGGTGGCAGAATCTCCTTATCTGGAGATATTCAAAACCCACATGGATGTGTTCCTGTCCAGCCTGCTCTAGGGGAACCTTCTTTGGCAGGGGGTTTGACTAGATGACCTCCAAATGTCCATTCAAACCCTTACCATTCCATGATTTGCCATGCCAGCTAGTATGAGAGGGCTCCCATGGCTTTCCAAAACCCAGCTGCATCAAGCGTTGCGACCCAAGAAAGAAGTATTCAAAATTATAAGGCACTTCTGGTGGGCATGCCTAAAACTTCCATTTTGCTCAGCTGAGCTGGCCGCGGGGCTCCCCCGCCTCCCACCCGCTCAGGCTGCTTCCTGCTCCCCCCGGCACCAGCGCCAGCCGGGGGCCGGCTCTGCTTTCTCCATCAGCGCTACCAAGAAAAGAGAGCAAAGGCTAGGGAAATTCAGCCCTTTCTGTTGGGAAACGGGATCTCCTCTCGGTAAGGCAGAAGTGAAGTCTTTGCCGTCAGCCACCCCTCATGTGCAAAAGCAGCACATTCCCCCTGCAGGGCTGAGAAGAAGCTGGTGTGGGAAAGGAATGGCGTTGCCTCCCACCCCGTGCTATAATGTTAAATAACAGGAGTCATCATTCGGTTCGTCACCAAGGTATGCTGACACAAAATAAAATAGCTTCTCAGGCTACTCCCCCCACCCCTGAATCTGCATCTCCCCCCGCCCCAGCAAAGCCGCTGTGTTCATTTGATGATACCAGGATTTGCTTCTGGTTTGCACCCATGCTGCTCTTACTCATCCCCACGGTTACACTCAGTGACTCCCCTATGAGCTGTCAGGGGGGAGAGGGAACAGAAGGGGCCCCCAACACACGCTACATCAAGTCGTGCTGTGCTGGCCACCCCATCCCATTAGCTGAAGAGTGAGTGAATACGGAACACAAGGATAAAGCCCTTCCTCCCCTTCCCCAGGCAGAGGAGAGAAGCAGANAGGGATCTCCTCTCGGTAAGGTAGAAGTGAAGTCTTTGCCATCAGCCACCCCTCACGCGCAAAAGCAGCACATTCCCCCCGCAGGGCTGAGAAGAAGCTAGTGTGGGAAAGGAATGGCATTGCCTCCCACTCTGTCCTAAAATGTTAAATAACAGGAGTCATCATTCGGTTCGCCACCAAGATATGCTGACACAACAAAATAAAACGGCTTCTCAGGCTACTCCCCCCCCCCCGCACCTGCGCTTCCCCCCCCCCC
>VXBO01014827.1:66464-113678 GCA_013400135.1 Rhinoptilus africanus
CATGCTGCTCTTACTCAGCCCCACGGTTACACTCAGTGACTCCCCTATGAGCTGTCAGGGGGGAGAGGGAACAGAAGGGGCCCCCAACACACGCTACATCAAGTCGTGCTGTGCTGGCCACCCCATCCCATTAGCTGAAGAGTGAGTGAATACGGAACACAAGGATAAAGCCCTTCCTCCCCTTCCCCAGGCAGAGGAGAGAAGCAGAGAGCATATCCTATTTCATGCCTCTGGCATGTGGAAGTCAGAACGTTATTTTGTAATAATCTTATTATTAAAGACCAGATGATGACGGCTGATGATGAGGCGCCGTTCGGAGGAGCCGCGTGAGTGGGCTCATTGTCGGCGCCAGCAGCTCTGCCCAGGCGAGCTGAAGGCAGCTCTTGGCAGGCAGCCCCGTGCCCCCCGGCCGGCTGGCCTCGGGGTCTCTCGCCAGGGTCTCCGGAGGGACAGCGTGGGGTCAGAGCAGGGCCACAGGCTCAACATTTGTCTAATACCAACCCCAGCCTGGACTGGAAAACACAAAGGGCACGGTTGTGGACATATCTGAAATGCTCGAGCGGCTTTCCTCTGCGCAACAGAAAGCGGATCCCCTCTTCCCTTCTTTCTTTCAAAGAGTAAAGCCTTTGTGGGTTTGATTTTTTCTCTCCTTGTGCCTAGTTTTTTTAAAAATCAAATCCCCTGATCACAGGTAGCTTTATCTTAGATGGCTGGTTTTCACATCAATGAAGATACCAAACAAAATGGGCCCCTCCCCAGTGGGCATATTATTGTCACGAGGCTTAAGGTTTTGAGCTTTCTAAAGCCATTTTAAGGGCTTTATATAGGCCCGTAAGCTTTTTTTTGAGCTTTATAGAGGCCATCTGAGAGGGAGCTCACCCTGCAATACAAAGACAGATCTACCCTCCCAAAAGACGCCTCTTCTAGGACTGCACTTGGAGATTTTGCCACCTACCAAGCCAGCATTGGAGATAGGTCCGTTCCTGTGTGTATCACCGATAGCACAGACCACCCAGTATCCTCCTTGGTGTTTAGGACCATGGCCTCAAAGGCTGCTGGGAATAGTAACTGGGAATTGTCGACTAATTGTCCAAACATAGAACCTCTCCAGCCAGGCTGTCATGGCTTTCAGGAGCATGAGGAAGTTTCATGCAGCTGCAGGTGGCTCTGGGATCAGCATCTCAACCATAATCACTCCATCCTTAGCTCCAGCGTGCAAGGAGGTTTTGTGTGGCTACACGTGATGTTAACACGTGAGCTCTCTTTCACCAAAGCTCCCTCTCGTTGTGGCAGATAAGCAGAGGATCACCTCAGGTATGCTCAAACAAGAGTAGGGGTGTAGCTCAACTGGCCTCAAGTGCCATATGAAAAAAGGGATTTGTCCTCTTATCACCAATATGCCCGGAGATGACGTACTGTTCTCTCACGGGTTGTGTGTTTTGCCCTGAGTTAAATACCATGCTACGGCTCAATTACCATCATGCTGGTCACTGCCAGCATGGAACAGGTTTGCAGCAGCCACCAGCTTTCATTTGGAATTCAAAATATAAACATGTTGCCTATGTAAACAGAAAATGTGTGTGTGTATATAGACTGAGTCAGTGTGTATGTGTGTGATAAAGGTAATACCTTTCTGAGAGCTGCACCTGCTGGTGTTGTGTCAAGGGTAATAACTTGGTCACCAGAGAAGTTTATCTGTGAAGCTCTCTCTGTGGCACACAACGTACCAAACAGTAGGCACTGCCTCCTTCATCACCATCAGGAAAAGCTGACCAGCCACTGCCCTACACACTATGGAAGAGTCTCCAAGGAGCAGAGTGGAGAAATACCTAATTTTACAGTAAACGCAGTCCTGCCTTGGGAGCTGCCTGGAAATAGGAGCTGGAGGAAAGGAAGCCCCGGTCTCTGCTGGTGCTGTGGTCGTGCCTCACACGGCGGGGCAGCCCCTGGAGACAGGCGCTCACGTGACGCGTAGAAACCAAGATGGGGAAAAACCTTGGACAGTCTTACTGCTCTTTGGGCAGTCACAGCCCTGAAATATGAAGAAATGAAACAAATCCAAATCTGTGTCAGGAGATGATTTTTATAGGGCTCCCATTGTGTCTGAACTTATCAAGCAAAGCCTGCATTTCCAATCCGATCCAAAAATCACTGAAGCCAAACGCAGCCTCTTCACTGCTTCAGGAGACTTTGGAGCGGGCCCTTTCTGAACCACAGTGGGAACACATTTTGGAAAGGAAAAGACATACATTATGTTAATTGTGCAAAACATTTTCAGCAGCCCTTAGAAATGGGCACATTTACCTGCAAGCTGACAAAGAGCGTTTAGGTACTAGTTAAAATTCCAAAGACATTTCATTACAAATTGAATCATTCATGCAGTAGCACAGCAGTTTTGTCTTTTCATTTCCTCTCAAACATTCTTTGTGCTGCACAGAACATTTTGGTACTCATTATTTTTGCAAAATTAACGGCCAGGTCAACTTTCAGCAGGAATCACGGGTGAGAAATTCAGGGGGGACAGGTGAAGCTGGAAGAAAGTAGAGGGCCTTTGCCTAGTAAAAAGTTGAGGTTTAGTTTTTATGTAAGAGAGTGCTCAGATGAAAAAACAAATTAAAGATAATTAGCATGAAAGGACTTAGATACTGAAATGTGGCAGAGATGAAGATTATCATATAGGGTGATTTCAAGCAAATCTGAGCAGGTAGGACTTTTTTTTACAGCGTCTCTCCTGATGTGACTCATGTTTACCAAGGGCAAGAGCGATGGCCACTGGGGTCACACCCCCAGCCTGGCTGCCACCGAGCACGACTCACCTTGGGACACCCCTTGGGTGGCTGCCGAACGGTGGGGCCACAGCAGCAGGAGGTGGCTGTCGCAGACCGGTCGGCACAGCCCAAACTCCACCAACTCCGGCAACATGTTGACATGAGAGCAGGGAGGCGAGGTGGGTAAACCCCTCTGTTTCACCTGGTCTGCCTCCATCTGCAGTTCAGTGTGCCCTTTCGCCAGGGGAAACCTCTAGCTGCCCGTGTCCTGATGCATGGTGGAAAGACTCGCAGCTGGAGGGGAGCAGAGTGTTTTTGGTGGCAGGGGGTTGTCCAACAAGTGGCTTCACCCCACAGAATCGCTGGGCAGGACTAAGCCTGCGTGGGTTTTGCACTGAAGCTTTCTATTAAACCCTGTGGGTTTCAACAGCACGGAGGAAAAAAAAGAGAAAATTTTTAGATAGTACCCATCCTACCAGGATTTCTGCCCCAGGCACCCTCCTCCTGGTCTCCCATGGGATGGCTGTACACCCCAAACAGGCCCCAGATAATTTTGTTCTCACATGAACACCCAAAGCCATGAGCAACTGCCACTGAAGAGCACCAGCAACCTCCTCCCTGCTGTGCCCACCTCTCCCAGTGCCTTCCTGCCTGACTTAATGACTGAAGTTCTCTCTAACGAGGACATCGTTGTGGGTCAAAGATAGGAGCAAGCAGAGCCAACAGCCTGGGGAACAGCAGCAACATGAGGTGCTTATCAGACTAGGACACCACCAACACTTCGACAGAGTGGCTTTTCCAGCCAGGATTGTAGAAAAAATCTTGCTCTCCAGATAATATCATTTTGCCAGCAAGCCCCCTGGTCTGCAGACAGAGCTGTGCCGGTGGGACAGAGCAGCTTTTGGCTTTGCCTGTGTCATGGAAGAAGTGGCTTAACTGCAAGAAAAGAAAAGTTCTTTGAGCACCATATTGCACATGGGTGATGGAGGCAGCGACACAACTCTGCTCACAGGGCGAGAATGGCAGCAGCTTCTCCTGCGCAGAGACCCCAAGCTTGAACTGACCCAACCCATCACCCAACATAGGTCCTTAAGGAAAGGCCAGTGTTACTGTGTAATAGCTGTCACGAAGCAACTGGTTTCATCCCATTTCTCAGTGGAAACATGCCTATAGCCCATACTAACCCAATGGCCATCAGTGCAGGGCGACCAAAGTCTGGGTTTTATTAGGCTTCCACACAGCCCTTCCACAAATTCACAACTGCTGGTCAGATTTTTTGGGGTGGAGGCTCAAACAACATGCAAAATCAAAGCCAAACAGGGAGACAAATTATCTACCCTGATCCTCTGCTCCTTTCCAACTCTATTAGACCATCTTCACAGGACCAGAAGGAAGCTCAGAACACAAAAGCTGCCTGAGCCCCCCTGGGTAAGGGCTGGCTCCAGAGGCCTTCCCTCTCTCCATCTGCAGCAGATCCTGAGGGAGAAACCTTCAGGCTTGACCTTCAGGGGCTCTTCACCTGCCTCGGTGCCGGTATCACCTCCTGCTGGAGCTGTTTTGGTCAGAGCCCTTCTGTTACCCCACCCTGTTGTGGCAGAAAAGTTCAAGGAGTCCTGGCAGCAGGCAGCTCCTTTGCTCCACCCTCTGCCCTGCGAGCCGCCTCTCTGAGCTCATCCAGGACTTGCTGGAAGAGAGCTGTGCCGGCGACCTGATCCGTGCGGCAGCTTGGGTGGGAGCTGGACCCCCGGCATGCAGCACTTCTCCGGCGAGGCCTGGGCAGCCTTCGCTCTCCTCTTCTTCGCCACTGCGTTCCGGTGTTCCTGCTCTGCAGGTATTTCTCTTCTCTTACGCTCCAGTTTCTATGCTCTGCCTTTTCCCCCCCTCCTTCTCTCAAGACCTAAATATATTGCCCACTGACAGTAATTTGTTCTTTAAAAACAAGGTGGGCTCCCTTGTCTCATCTAAAAGGCGCAAAAAGCTCGAATTGATTAATGCTAATGAGAATTACTTGGCATGATTGATCACAGCATCTTTCCGAAGAGATGTGCTTTTTCCAGCTATTTACAGATCCACTGTAAATGTGACTGAGCTGCAGGTTGCTCTGATGAATGGCAAGGAGATAGGGGACCGCGGTTACTTGGTTCGCTGAGGCAAGGGACCATTTGAAATGCCACCCAAGGTGCTCACTGTAGCCCACTTTAGCTCTTATTAGGTGCTTTTTGCAGGAAATCTGGCTTTGGTGCCCCCTTAATTGTAGAAGCTGCCTAAAACCAAAATATAAACGAGATCTGTGGGCTGCTCCTTTCCCATCAGGCTACTGCCTGCATTTCTACATCAGTGTTAGCTGAGACCTGCCAGATGTTTAAAGATGGGTTAGCTTTGGCAGGCTGTCCTTTGGGCTGCAAAGTCTATAAACACAAACCAGCACTCTGTATTCTGCAGCACTTTCTTCCACAGGTCGTATGCAGTTTTTAATGATTTTTCCTACTGCTCCGGTGAGGTACTTATTAACTGAGAAAAGAAATTATGGGCTTGGCCAAGGTCATTCAGCAAAGTCCTAGCAGAGTCAGAAAGAGGAATGGGGAGTACTCAGACCCTCCCCCAGCGTGGGCTGCCTGGGGACCCGCTCCCACCATGGCATCAGCCGTAAGGAAAGCTCTGGTCTTGCTGATGGTTGGTCAGCTCAAAACCCAAAGCTGGGCAACAGTAGGTGACCCCAAGGGGGACGTCTCCTGCAGAAAAACCTCAGTTTATTTGCTGGCAAATTGCTTAGAAAATACCAAACTCAAAGCAAAGGTTTGCTCAAAGGTCTTGTTCTTTTTTGTTTTCCTGAGCTGAAACTAAACCTGAGCCATTATTTTGAAGTGGTTCACAAAGATGATCCAAGGGCTGGAGGACCTATGTTATGAGGACAGGCTGAGGGAGTTGGGGTTGTTCAGCCTGGAGAAGAGAAGGCTCCAAGGAGACCTTACAGCAGCCTTCCAGTACCTAAAGGGGGCCTACAGGAGAGGTGGGGAGGGAGTCTTTATCAGGGAGTGTAGTCATAGGACACGGGGTAACAGTTTCAAACTGAAAGAGGGGAGATTTAGATTGGATATCATGAAGAAATTCTTTACTGTGAGGGTGGTGAGGCACTGGAACAGGTTGCCCAGGGAAGTGGTGGATGCCACATCCATGGAAGTGCTCAAGGCCAGGCTGGATGGGGCTTTGAGCAGCCTGGTCTATGGGAGGTGTCCCTGCCCAGGGCAGGGGGGTTGGAACTAGTTGATCTTTAAGGTCCCTTCCAACCCAAACTATTCTATGATTCTGTAAGTGTTCAGCAAAATAAAGCTGGAACTGACTTTCTCTTTCTATCACGCTCCAAACTATTAGCTCTGAGTGATGGTTTGAGTGGTAACAGATCTCTCACAGCCTCTGCCTGCCCTGTGGACCATCAGCATGTTGGAGCCCCTCCATCTGCATGCAGCCAGAGCCCTTACCCCTGTAGTCTCTCCAGGCTGTTTTTGTATCTGATCCTGCGGTGCTGCAAGGTGCACGCTGAAGCTGAGGGGCAAGGAGGGTATTAGGAGGTCTAAGGAGGCTTTGGCCTGTGATACCATGTACAGATTTGGAAGCCTGGAGGCCAGTCACAGCGCTGTGCTAGAGCGCACGTGTGCTCCGATTATGGGTAGGAAGCAGCACAAAGAAGCAAATCCTTCACTGAAGCCCCTGGCCCCTGCCACGCTTACTGCTGTATGTTGTATTTATCGATCTGAGCTGGTTAAAGGGCTTCAGACACAGCTGCACCTGAACTGCAGCAAAGCCAACGCTTCCCCCTGAGGCTGCGGTGGATCTGCTGAGGCTCTGCAGGGATGGGCTCAGCCCTCAGCTGAGCCACCGGGATTCTCCTAAGGGCAAAAGGAGGTAGATGTACAACTCGCTGGCCACAGATCTCGCCATGCCACTGAATGCTCCCTCTCATTTCAGTCCTTACTAGTTCTGCCCAAGTAGCTTGGGAAAGGACAGTGGTTAATTTGAGCTCCGAGTGAACGGCTCACAGCAGGGTCATACTCAGGTAAAGACAGAGTGATCCAACTGCTCCTTACAGCTGGCGCCACAGCAGGTATCTTGAGAGCTTGTGTTGACAGTGGTGGGGTCAGGAAGCATACCCTGATGCAGAAAAGTTTAGGGGCAGGAACTTATTTTCTCTGTGTTGTTTCCATCCTACAGACCTCTGTGAGGCCAACGGCTTTCAGTTTTTCATGCTTGATGCTCAGTATTGCTTTTCTAATCCAACTTGCCTTTTCTCCTGTGCTTTCCTTCTGGCAGCAGCTGAAGATGTCTCCAACGTTTCAACAGGCTCCATGCTCACAACTGAGTACGAACCATCATGTCTTAGTAAGTCTTCATGAATCATTACTATCATGATAAAGCCAATTGATGAGACCACACAGGTAACTGAGAGGCTGTCCTGGAAAAGGATTCATCAGTTGTCAAGGCTTCCATTGCAGATAAAACTCTAGGACACATTTCTAAGACTCCTCCACTGGCATGCCCTGCATAGTTCAGATACCTTCTGGTGGATTCATAGCTTTAACAGACTAAGCATACAGCTAATTTAATTTGCATGTCCTAAAGCTCCCTGCCAGACCGACTGCTTGTAGGCACAATGTGGACTCCCAAGAGCACCTCTTTCCCTCACCCCACCAGCTCTTCCCCAAACAGCCAGTCCCAGGCAACCTGAGATCCCACCAGCCCTCCCATAGTCATCCTCCATCCCAAACATCCAACATCCCCACAGTCCTGAACTTCCTGAAATATAGTAAGTGTACCAATAGCGGTACACTGCTTCAAAGCATGACATGGGTATAGGGGGCAGGCATCCCTCCCCCTTCCCTAGGGACATACGCAACATGTCTCTTTGGTTGTGGGAAGAGCTGCTCTCCATAGCGCTGGACAATTCTACTGTGTGCACTGAAGGCCAAGGCACAGGAACATGGTCCTGCCTGACACACGTGAATGAGAGCAGCTGAGCAGCACCTGCACTTGCCTGTTCCCTGGAAAGGTGCGAGAGGCTGGCTGCCCTGCACCAACCTCAGGAGGCATCCACTTTTCACAGCTGACACGCTTCCTGCACGTCAATGCGCAATGGATGTAGCTGCAAGGTGGTTTTTGCTGCCTTGGCTCTCCTGGGTGCAGGGGCTTCACGCTCAGCTTCTATTCCAGCCCAAGGGGTCGAGACACTACAGTCCTTCAGGCTGCCTTTGATATTTCCACATTACCACCCAGGATGCAGACACAGAGCTGGGTAACTTCACTGTGCCCTTGTGATGGAAAAAGTATGGCAGATGCTTTAAATAACAACATAAATGAAACAACAAATGACATACTCCTTAACTGACTTCAGGAAATTGGACTGATTTAAACCAAAAAAGGATGCAAAAGGTGCAAGAAAAAAACACACCACACATGGAATTGTTAAACATTATTTAGTTTTTAAGCATGTAAAACAGATCCCCCAATGGTGGTGCATTTTGCAGTTGTTACACACAAGTCACAGTTAACAGCCCAGAAAAAGAGCAGCCACTGCTTCTATCACCAGCAGAGGTATCGGGCACCTAAACTACTGGACATCCTGCTGAAGGTGTCTCTGCTAGACACCCTCTTACTCTCTTATGTGAAGCTTTCTTTACCCTGGGTTTACTTTTAACTCTAAGTAGCTACTTCTATTGCTAAAACTGACTGAGCAGATGCCAAGTAGGTGTTTTAAAAGATTTGCATAGCGGTGGGCACACTGGTTAAGAGGAGCAGCTCAGGGGTTTGGCCAGACGTGCTTGGCCTCCCATCAACTCATTTCATATCTTCGCCACTAGATGTGAATTTCTGCCCACAAGCAGCCATGTGCTGCCGAACAGCTATGGATGATTACGGATGGATTGCAGCGGCCGTTGGCTGGAGCCTCTGGTTTCTGACCCTTATCCTGCTCTGCGTGGACAAGATCATGAAACTCCGGCCTGATGAACCCAAATATTTGGTGGCCTGAAGCAGGGCAAGACAGCAAGCAGCAGCACCTGGGAGCAGCGAGGTGCAGCCTGACAGAGCATTTCAATCACTTCCTAAGAAACAAAAAAGAAAGGGAACGTACCTTCAGCCAAAAAAGGCCAGGTCTAAGTGGGGCACCTGCTGGGGCTTCATCCTCCATGGCACGTAAAGAGCTGCCATGCAAGGTATGGAGCAATCAAGTCCCTGCAAGCCACCACATATGTCCCACGGTGCACAGAAATCCTTGTCCCTGACCCTGTTTCGTGCTCGCTGTGAGTGTGCCAGCAGCAATGAAATGCTGAACGACCAGTTGCCAACCTAGAGCATGTTGCCTTAAGACAACACAGTACAAAACCTTTGACTTTGAAACAGAGTGGGCAAATAAAGCTATTTTCTGGAGGATCAGTGTTACCAGATCCGTTACTAGAGCTATGGGCCAGGTTACATCAGTACACCAGGAGTAACTCATTGATTATACTCAGTCCTTCCCACTCGCTAACCTGCGGTATTTTAAAGTCTATTAACTGACACCAGTAAAAACTCTGTTATGGAAACCTAAAGATTGCTTGGGCTGGTTTGAAATTAAAACTAGTTTTTTCAGTGCAGTCTATACGTGAACTGTTTTGCAGGAACTGAACGCTGGTTGTATTTATTCAGCTTGTGCCTGCCCACGTAACTAAGCCAAGCTGAACCACGGCAAGCAGGCTTGAACCAGCATATCCAGCTCATGCACAAAACTGCTCCTATTTATGCAAGGTGATAATAAACACTCTTACCGATGGAAAGATTCTCACTGACTGGTTTATACTGATAAAGCTTATATTGGCAAGGGATTACCCAACCCAAACAGTCAGAAACATGATTCTAATAAGAAATACTCAGGCAGGAGGCTTTGCCTTACTGCAGTCTAACTGTCTGGTTTGGGGCAGTTGCACAAGTTTGATTTCTATCCATTATTAAAACAATAAATCAGTTTTAAACCCATCTAGACATACACAGGATTAGCAAACCTGCTAGAGACCAACTGAAATGAAACGTAAAAAGTAACTCTTCAACCAAAGAAAGCTCTATTGGAGATTTGTATCTATTAAAATCATCAAAGCCTCCCTTCAGCTTAGCAATGCATAACTTTCCCAGTTAGAAAAGATACAGATCAGTTTAAGACTCTTCAAATTGATTCTGGCACAAGTAGACACTTGGATCAGGACAATGCTGTGCCATTTCAGAGTGATGGGCAGTCGCCCCTTACCAAGGATCCAGCACCAACAGGAATAGGTACAAGTTTGACACAGAGGAAAAGACATCTTTCCCTGTCATTAGGATTTTAACACAGAAAATCTTCCAGAGCAAACTGCTGAGCAGAGACACTAGCGTCAGGTAAGAAAGTTTTGAAAGGGAAGGGCTTAATTTTTTTGTGGCTTTTTTTTTTTTTACTGTGTGTGTTTTGTTTGGTTGGGTTGGTTTTTTTTTTTCTTTTTATATGCACCATACCACTAGTAGTAAGCAATCACAAAACATTGCTCAAGTAAGAAAACAATCTCAACATTTCAACCTACAACCATTAAAACAAAAGTAATTTTCCAAGAGAAATCTTCATGTTGGACCAGTCAACTATGTCTTTCCACAAAAAAAATTTAAAAAAATAAACTTGCATATGTACAAACTTTAAGAAACAAAGGACTCTATATCTTATTGTTGGTGTCGACCGTCAGAACGGCAAGTTGACAGTTAATAATCACTGCAATCACTGACAGACAACAAATCTTATAGCTACATACATTATTTTTTTTTCCTGATTCATTAGTTTTAATAGTGGGAAATGTGCATTGGCCTGAAAGCAGTGTGATACATACTGTGAAAAAATCTCCACGTGTTGCCTTAGTGTCTACCTTCTGTGGACTTTTTCCTACAGCTCTCCAGTCTTATGGAGATTGTTTTCCTGGTTGGGAAGACAGAAGTGCCTGCTGGATATGGCACTGGTTTTCATCTTTGAGGGGACAGGTTTCATAGCTTTCGCATTTCCTTGGCTAAGGCTACACGTGCATGGATGCAGCCAGCCATGGAACTAAATCTGTTCTAGTCTGAAGAGTTGCAAGCAAGTGGCACAAGCTCTAGATGTCCTATAGCCCAGCGCTACACCTGCAAACTAACTTCATAACAGCTGGGCAATTCTGGGGGGCTTCCTAAAGCCTGCCTTTAAAAACACAGCTTGGTTTTTTTTCCACACTCTCCAAAATAGTCTGCTTATGTGTAGCTACCTTCAAAGAATGCAGTAGACTTAAAGCTCAATTTTGCTTCTTGCAGCTTCTTTTGAGGATTTCCAGCTCAACTGAACTGGGGAAAAAAATTAAAAACCCACAGTTTTTCATATAACGTAATGCCCCCAAGTTTTTGTATGCCTGTGTTCAAGGGTAAAACCCAATTCGCAAGAAAATCAGGTATATAAGTGGAATACCTTACAGATAATTTCTGCTGTGAAATGTATACTTTTTGAGACCACTGGCCTGTAAACCTCTGATCTAATATGACAGTTTGGTTTCCTTAGTGCATCATTGCTTTGCCATCTGACATTGCCAGGTTTGATCTGTAGCCTCTTCTTTTCAAGTAATTTGACTGCCTACAAAGTGATTTGGGTCACTTAGAAAAATGTACTCCTGTAATGAATTTCATGAATATATTACTACTACTCCTGGTGTGCATTGGGATCCCTAAACAAAGTGTCAGTAACCCAAAAGCTCAAAGATTAACAACTTAAACATCTTATCTGTTCCTATGCAATAGAGCACAAAACAATATTCTTTTAAAGAGACTCTCTGAGTTACACACTGTGTGTTGTACTGATCTTAGGCATAGCAGGCAATCAGAAGTACAATCGTAGAATAGTTTGGGTTGGAAGGGACCTTTAAAGGTCATCTAGTCCAACCCCGCTTCAATGAGTAGGGACTTCTTGAATGTTTCAGGATGGGCATCTATCACCTCCCTGGGCAACCTGTGCCAGTGTTACACCACCTTCTAAAAAACATCTTCCTTATATCTAGTCTAAATCTACTCTCTTTTAGTTTAAAGCCATTACCCTATTGCAACAGACCCTGCTAAAAAGTTTGTCCCCATCTTTCCTGCAGGCCCCCTTTAGGTACTGGAAGGCCGCTATAAGGTCTCCCTGGAGTCTTCCCTCCTCCAGGCTGAACAACCCCAACTCTCTCAGCCTGTCCTCGTAGGAGAGGTGGTTCCAGCCCTCTCATCATGTTTGTGGCCCTCCTCTGGACTCGCTCCAACAGGTCCACATCTTTCCTGTCCTGCACCATGCAAAAAGGTACAAAAGGAGGAGAGAAGCCCTAACAGCACTGTCAGCATTCCAGAGGCTTGTCAATAGTCACAGAAAGAGCAGAATAAAAAAGCTGCATCCAAAAGACTTGAGAAATTGATATAAAGACAAAAAGGAGTATGCAGAAATGGATTTTACATACTTAATCTACAGTAAATATAATCTAAATATTGCCTGCTGCTACATTTCCTGGAACAATTTTAGCTAGGGAACACACAGTCACACAGCTTGTGGGTTATAAACCCTATTTAAAGACCAATCAAGTCACAGTAGAAGGCTGTGGTCTGGTCTTGATGCACAAATTAAAGGTGACTCTTAGTACAATGCCTCATCAATGTGGTGCATGAGCAATGTCACAGACTGGTGTACTCATTTCTTTTGTATTATCTCATGTTCCTAATAATATCACGGAAATTATAATACCCGTAATAGTAGATCCCCAACTACTGTCATGCTGCCCAAGTCCTGTTGACTTCTAGGGAGCGACACATACATCCAGCACATGCCTTGGTTTGTTGTTTGGGGTTTTTTTTTCATTCTAATTCAGAAAGCCTGTCACTTTTGTTCCCATGGGAAACCTTGGAAGCAAAACATTACTCCTAATTTATCAGCACGGATAAATCCTTTTACCTGTGTTAAACCTTGGTGCCCCTTCAGACCACTACTACAACGTCATGCTGTAGCCCTGAGCTGGTTTAGGCTCTTGTACTTCTCAAAGCATGTGAAAAATAAGATGATAGCTGCAATTGAGCTGCAAACTACCCTCTTAGAACGATGACAGAAATGTTAACGTTCCAGTCCTTTATAGTACATTGTCCGGACAAATTCTGTGTTGTTGGACCAAAAAGTTCCTTGCTGGAATGAGATGGAGAAGAAATCAATTCCAACTCTCATATGATTTAGTAAAAAGACACACAAAAAATGGTTGAAATCTGGGGGGGCTGCATAAAATAGGTGTGACTGAAAAACAGGAGTTTGAACCCTAACATTGCTGATTAAGCCAGAAAAATTCTTTGTATTTTCTGGACAAAGCTTCTGAATTTCAGGCATGAAAGTAGGTAGTGCCTGGGAAGGAGAGAGAGATGCAGATGGCACCTGGGAAAGCTGCTGGGACACGAGTGTCTCAGATGGACAAACAGAGCAGCAGGGACGTGTAACTGATCAGCACTTTGAATACCAGAAGAGAAAAACATTAGCAGCAGCAGCACAGCATTGCAGGGTAACTACTTTAATTTGCCTGGAGATAATATCAATCACATCTGACTAGCCCATTTTTAAAAAAATTCTTAATTCAAGACTAAATGGATTGGTACTTGATGCATGACTCTTCATCTTTTTAGATACCATTGCTCTGGTAATGACTCACATTACTCACTGCCTTTATCCTTGGGGTTTTAGTGAATGAGCTACATATTAAGCAATTGCACTTTACAATGATTACTCTTTGCCAAATCACTAGAGGGATGAAAGCTGGCAACCGTCAGAGCTTCCTACTTGCATGAAACACAGAGAAAAGACAGAGGTTAAATTCATAAGAAAAGGTGCTCTGTACTGGGACTCTGTAGGAATCTTGATAAAGCCATTATAAAAACTAGGATTTCAGAAAATTATTGTAATTAATTGCAGCCAAAGAATGAAATACAGGCATTCTTGGGAAGCAACCACCCTCTCTCATCCTTGCGCTCCAGACCCCGCTTATTCGGTGGTATCAGTGGTACCAGCATCTGTTGCGGAATTCAAACCTCACCGCAGGTTTCTCCCCCAGAATCAAGCATGCACTTTTCAAAGAGCTTATTTCCTATTCCTATTTCATAATAGCCTTCTGGAAATAAACACGGGGTCAACAATGCAGTATTGCCTCCCAAGTCTGAAAACAGCTTGGAAAAAAATACAGCTCTAAGAGACGCACAGACTTTTCCCGTCCAATTTGACGGTATGAAATCTAGAGACACGTTCAGGTAATCATTTTGCTCACCTATCAGAAATAATGGTCTATGTGCCCCTATGTCTTTTTGACATAAAACTCCCCCAGAACTAATTTCTCCCTCCAAAGAGGAAGCCTCTCTGCATTCACAGGGGAAAAGCGCCCCGTCCCAGCGACCAGCAAATGAAGCTCTGTTCCAAACCCCACACCCTGCTTGTCATGGTGCCCTTTGCTCCAAGAGCTGAACTACAGTAATTGTAAAAGTTGACATTTTTTCCATCTGCCACTACGTGTGACAAAGTCATGTCTTCTATCTGTAACCTTCCAGATGCATATTTTAGGAACATCATATACTCACCTTGTGTCAGTCCCAAATCCCTCCTTCTCTCTGTCTCCAAAGTTCCCCACCACAATTTGGTTTGCCACTTGAGGGAATCAGAAGAACCTGGGGCAATTTATAACCTAATTTAGATGAAGATGCCACAGGCCACAGGGACTTTCGCCCTTGATTGCAACAGCAAGGTGGGATCAAAGGCCCATCTAGTCCAGTTCTGTCTGGTATGGGAGGAAGAAGATAAAAGCACACTGCATACCGTGATCCTCCCTTCCCTTCCCCTGCCCTCCTCTGCCCAGCTCACAGGTGAAATATAGGACCCTTCTGATACAGAACTGGGCTCTCTTGCAGCAGCTCTTCCCCCCAGCAATTTGAAATTAATCCTTTAAGGACTGCAGTTTCATGCAATAATACCATTCTATTACTTTTTCTTTTCAACTTTTCCCTTGTGATTACAATCACTCTGGTTTCCCCCCACCCTTCTCTCTCCCATTGATCTCATTTCTCCATAAATTTCACAAACTCACTACTGACTTTGTGCACCAACTTAAACACAGTGTGTCACCCTTTGACTATTTCATTTAGAAGACATTTCGCTAATTGCCAAGTCCTAGTTAAACTTTCTGCTGCCTCTGTGCTCTTTGGTGGCCATATCTTCTAAACTATTTACCCATTTCCCAACAAGAGGAAAAACTTCTTTCCCTTGAGGGTGGCAGTGCACTGGCACAGGCTGCCCAGGGAGGTGGTGGAGTCTCCATCTCTGGAGACATTCAAAACCCGCCTGGACGCGTTCCTGTGCAACCCGCTCTGGGTGACCCTGCTTTGGCAGAGGGGTTGGACCAGATGATCTCCAGAGGTCCCTTCCAACCCCTACCATTCTGTGACTCTGTGATTTCAGCTTTACCTTTATTATTCACTATTTGGTCAACACATGAGGTTTCTTCCCTTCATTCCATGCCCACAGCTGTGCCCAATGCTGGTTGCAACCCAAAAGACCTGCCTTGTCCTTTCCTTCTCTTCCCTTTCTAGCGGGGAACTGGAAATCAAGTCGACCTCCACCTGATGATATTTCTGTAAGGTCAGCCTCTTTTCTGATGACTTCTCTTCACTAACTTCTTTTTATTAATACTCGTTCTATCAGTGGCTTTTCTAATCTTTTTGATTTATCTTAATCAGAAAGGCAGAACAAGTGGCACTAACACAGAACACTGCGGTTGGTGAGTCACTGGGAGAACCAGAACCACCTTTCCTACCTTGTAGATTCCAGATCACACGATTAAACGTGGAGACAAATTCATTTTTCAGTGTGACTTTCTGGAGCAAAAGTGACAGTACTTCTTCAGCTCCGTCTCCTTTGTCTAAATGGGGGAAGAGACGGGAGACATCTGCAAAGCAATCTGCTAGCCTGTTTCCCCTTCGTGGCATTTCAACATACAGTATATTTAAACCAGATCAATCCAACAACAATCAGTTCTAACACGGAAACCCTCTGGGCTCAAATATATGAAGAAATCAGCACGCTTTAGCTGAGGTTTACTGACATCTTGTTGTGTGATAATAGGTAAGAGACATTAGTTCATTGTTAAATAAAGAGGACTAAATAATGCTCACTGGCACTAGCGTTGAGTGCTTCTTAAGTGCAAAGCTGCAGGAAACGGTGCTCTTTCCTCCCAGGCAGAAGTGAGATTATTGTAGGCAATACTGTGTGAGCGATGCTGTCTGCTGGAAGTGACAAACAACTTCTCTTAACTTTTTTGCCATCCTACTCAGCAAAAGCAAGAGTGTGGCTTCCAGCATCCCAGCAAATTTTCTTCCACGTGGCAGTGAAGTACAGGAGGATGTAGCTATAATGTAAATACTTGACTGCACATCTAAAAATCCTTTAACGGAGAGATTGCTCACCTTCAATCTTGATTTTTTGAAGTGTTCTTGTTTAAAGTTGCCCTCACCTCGCCTGAAGACAGAAACTATGACAAGGATCAAACTCATCCATGGAAATTCTTGACAAGAAGTGTTCCAACCAAATTGCAAGGGGACTTACCTGAAACCATTTATCCAGGATTGCATGGACTGACAAATCCAGTAATCAGTCCATGAGTCTGTGGATGCCCAGATCACCTGTATTGCATTGAATTTGAACAACTTCATATTTGGCAATTATGTTGAAGTACTACTGATAGTGGCTAATCCACAATTCTTTCTCCTGTTTCTTTAAGTCCAAGGATAAAAACTTCCTGATTTTTTAATGATTGCAGTATTTTTTTAATTCCTATTTCTTTAGTCAAGTTTCTTTCAGATCTGCATTTCAGGACCCAAACAGCGCAGTGCATTGCCATATATAACACTGCATTAATTTTCCTTGAACATTAAAAAGTTCTTTCCTGAAACGCAAACAATATCCAGCTACTGCTTTTAAATCATGCGCAGCACTAAAACATTCAAACAGGCTGGATGAGAAAACCAACTTCCCAGAAGCCTTGGGATGGAAATCTGAGAGAAGTTTTCATGGGAACATGACAGAGCTCTTAAGAATTGTGTACGTTAGGATGTAATTTGAAATGCAAAACAATAATTTTCATCTTTCAGTCTCTTTTCTACTCTCTTAACTCTCATTTCACTCCGTCTGCTCCACATATGGCAGTAAGAGGATTACAGTAAGTGAACCTGAAAACCACCACGTCAGGGATCCACGGAGGCTTAGCATTCATTTCAAAAGAACCTTCAGAGCATTTGTTTAAATGTGCCAACATTTTATTCCTATTAAGGCAAGATGTAACATCCTAAACATAAACTTCCACTTAGGGAGTTAAGAACTACCCAAAACTAAACAGGAGTGGCCATTACAAAGGAAAACACATACTTTAAATGTAAAGAGTAACAAGAAAAAGTAACACAAAATCAAGACAAAACATTACAGCTCTACAAACTATCAAGTGAAAAAAAATGTGTATTTTTCTAGTACTAATGTAACTTTTTTTTGTTTTATTTACCAGACTTCAGTGGACTGCAGCTCTGCTCTGGAAAATTCTCTTTAAATTAAAAAGACTGCAACTCCACGGGATTTTTGCTTCCCGAGTTTCTTACTCTCAGGGTGAATAAACTCATCCTGGGACTTGTACATCAAAGCCAGACACATCTTGCCAAGTGCATCCCAAACTGTACTCACGAATTTGCAGGATCGACTCTCCTTCCAAAGCATACATGCGATAAATGGTTTTCAGTGGAAGTCATGCAGATGCGACCAGGGACAATGCACAGACCAACATTTGGATCTGAACTACCAATTCTATTGGTAGGAGCTGCCACAAGCTGAGCTTGTCCTGCCCTCACTGAATTAGTGTCAACAGAAGAAAAATTTTTCCTGTCCTCCTTCTGACATAAACTGCATTTCAAGGGACACTCACCATAAGACAGACACCAAACTTTTCAAGCAGCCAAGTGCATGCACACCAAAATACTGCAAAACTACAGTGAACCTTCAACCAGCATTGCCAAAAACTTTCATTCCCAATTTCTGTTTCCTCAATATTTAGGACCTAGAGATACTGGAATACATGAGGGACAGCAGACTAGCAACATCCTAGTAGACAGCAGAATAGCAGAACAGACTAGTAGAATACATCCCCAGGGTTCCCTCCTATTTTTAAATAAAATATAACAGGAAGAGAGAAAAGATGCCCCCCACAAAAAGGAACTGGATTTTTGTTTCCATGTTTAAGCACTTTAAAGCTGCTACTTTTCTCTAGGCACATCTGAACAGTCCTGGAGAAACTCTACAGCCATGGTGAACTGCTTTTGGGAGCCTCACTGCTGAGAGACGTTCCTCGCTTGCAGGGACCAGCATTGCAAGTGGTGAAGTGGGGCTGGGTTACGGAACCAGCTTGAGTGGGGGGCAGGGGGACTCCCCAGGATTTTACCTCTCTTTTTAGTGCACTGTCACAGGTGGTCCTGGAGACCTGCTTGCTGGCCCTTTGCCTTCTGACCATCAGATGTCACCATTTTTCTTTTAATCCCTTTTCAGCTTTATGTCCATATTCAGAAAACACCAAACAGGTGGGGTTTTTTTTTAACATTGGTATTTTTTGTTGATTTATTCACTGCTGCAAAAATATGGCCCACATGTTCCCACCTCAAAGTCACAAATGTTCTTCAACCTGCCACTTCAAAGCTCTTGGCCAAGGTATGGTTTTTTTTTCAAGGACTGGCACCTATTAACACAGATCTGCTAGGTAAGGCATGGAATGAGAAATGCCCATTTCTTCCTCCAGTTGAAAAACTGTTAAAGCTGGAAAAGGGGAGAATGTAGTGAGGGTACAAGTTAAAAATGAGTTCAACTGCCTACTGCCATCCACATCACACAACCTGTGACTTCAGTTGGGCTTGAATACGTATTACCTTCCTTGCCTAATACAATTAATGGGTTTTCAAGCTGTGAGTTAACACACAACAGTGTCAGCCGTTTTGGTTCTTGGGAAGTTATGATCCCTGTAAACAGCCTCGTTCTAAGATAATGCTGTAACCCTGCTGTCAGTGGTCTAATTTAAAGGCACTGGCTTCAGCACTTGGCAGAAACATGCACTTTTGGCTGATTAATCTAGCTACATACTTATGTGTATGTATAAAGGCACATGATATTGGAGTAACCAACATCTCGACAACTCCTCCTTTGGGTGCAGAGACCTTTTCTGACGCTGCTGCTCTCCAAACACTACATAGGAAGCCTGTTCCAAACCATTGCAAGCACAGTACACTGCAAGAGGTCAGTGAAATTCCACTTACTGCTCCAAAGCGCACATATTTAACATTATGAGTCCAGCGCCTATGCCACTCACTCCTAAAAGCAAGGTTTTCGTTCCAAAGCCACACGCCCACAGTCACTGACAGACAACGTGTTTGGCCATGGAAAGGAAAAGCAAACCAACTAAGCTAAATTATGAAGCTCTCATCGCGCCAAGTTCTTCCATATGCCAAACTAAACACAGACTAAACACAAATGTCAAGGAAAATTGTGAAGAAAGAGAAAAGCCTGAGGATTCCATGAACCAGATGGTTTAGTCGTGGAAATCGATGTAACTGTTGGTAACAGCTTTCTGTGCCTGTACCAACTTCTCATCCGATCCGCGTTTTCAGAAACTGGTAGATTTATTAACAGATACTTAAATTCAGTACTTTAAAAAAAAAAAAAAAGGTTTGGTATTTTTAATCCCCTTTTTAATATGGCAATAAAGAAAATTGGCAAGCAGAAACTTACAGATTTCTTTTCCCCGAATTCCCAAGTGGAAACACGCATTTTGGCACATGCATTTCACAGAGTCCTTCTATAGCACATGAAAAACCCGGCTTTCCCCGTAGCTGCAGAAACTAAAGTGTGGGTCTCCCCTGTTAAGACCATCCTTGGAACTGGTGCCTTATGTGTTACTTTTCTTACTATATGAAGATACAAACTATGCCATACCATTTTCTGGTGAAGTGTGGATCAGGTCTGCAGTCAGTCTGAGAACATAACTTCCACACATAACTTTCTGACTTCTTGTATTTTACTCTCCTTCCCCATGAACTTGTAAAGTTTTAAAGAGGGATTTTTGCATCAGAAAGCCTCTTTTATTTACCATTTCATAGTTGTCCTGTACATGGTCTTCATAAGATTTGGGACTGAAAAGAAAAAGAATACTCTTCCAAACATAAAAAGACAGAATATGATAATAGCATCACTAGCAAAACCAAATTTTGTATTCCTTTTTAAATATGGGGAAACAGCAGCCAGACAATGAACGTATGTTCTAGAAGCCCACATTTTCTTGAAATGAAGTCACAGTAACATGCTAATGTTATAAGCACTGGCCTCTGACCTCACTGCAGAATTAAGCTGGAGAAGGATGTGGGTTATGAAAGAGATGGATTTAATGGGAACACTTAGGAACAGTCAGTCTTCAGCATTGTCAAAAAGACCAAATGAACATTGCCCTATACACTCTTCGTTCTCCAAAACTTGACATTTTGCAGAAGTATTGGCAACGTTCATGTTTACAAAGTTGGCAGAAAATAAATGTTTCTTTATTTTTATCGTAGAAGCGATTATAACACAAAAAGTTTAAAAAATTCAAAACATAATAACCTGTTGGTACTGCTGTTCACAACCGTGCTGGTGTTCTGACTCCATTCAGGTGTTCTGTGTTGACTTCTTGATCAACCAGTGCCCGTGAGAGCTTTAAGTCTTGGCCAGGGAACTGGAAATTAGTTTAGACTGCTTCGCTACAGTAAGCCCCTCAAAACAATTTCATACAGACTTTTGATGATCTTCAGTAAAAAGAAAAATAACTGAGCTTCCTAATAAAGAGGGGAAACATACCACCTTTTTTCCACAGCAGTGAGCAGCCAGTTGCTTCCTAGTTTTGGCTTTGACAATGAATATTATGTACTTACTTCATGAACAAGGTACATAGGGTTCTTCCGTGGTGTCCTCCTATCTGTTCTCATTTCAGTCTGAGTTAGTCCTGTCACAGTTATTGACCGATGCACTGGAGCCAGGAACACATTCGATAGCCAAAGACCACCACACCATGTGCCACACCAGTGTTGTACCCCTGGATTTCACCACTGCCATTTCGACCCCAGTCAAACACAGCCCTACCTTGATCAATTCCCCAAAGACCTCTTTGGCAGACTACTGTTTCTTAGACTTTTTAGATGACAGATGACTACCATCTGCTAGCGTTTGAAATACCCACACTGTAGCACCAAATAGTTTTCCTTTTCGTTTTCCTAGGGCAAGGTTCCCAAGCTTCCTCACAAACACCGCGCTTACCCCGTACCTCTGTGCCAGTCTGTTAGCTTCAGTTCAGTCTGATCAGAAAATAAAAACACTCCAACAAATCATAACTTAAGTAAAATTTCCGCATGTATTATGTCAGTTACAGTTATGCAATGGCCAAATATTAGTAAATTCGTAGCTAATATTAAATTAAAACTCTGGAAAAAACAGCGACAAACAGTTCCATGGCACGTACCATTCTTACCATGGGGATGATGCTTACCCTTTGTCCAAAGGGACAGTGGAAACAAGTATAAATATAGAAACTGTCTCAAAACCGCAAATCTAAGCCTATGTTAATGCTCTAAACTGTCACTGACTTTCACTAAAATTATTCAGATCCAAACATAAGCAATGATCTAGAACATCAATTTATAACATAATGCTGGTGACCCTGTACCAGTCAGGCTGGATTGGTTTCTGTCCACAAAGCAAGCTACAGAGTGGCAATATTTTATCGCTGGTCTTGCAAGAGCATATAGTATGTGAATATAATTTTTTAAAGATACACATATACATTTCCCCAAATTCAACTGTGGCTGAGTATTCCTCTCCTAGTTTTCAATAATTTTTAAACAAAATAAATACCAAGCCCTTTCTGTTTGGATGCTTTGCTTTGCTTTTCCAGCCTGAATGAGTCTACAGATATTTTCCTAGTTATACAAGGCCAATGTTTCACTTTGCAAACATTGAAGATGAAGGAACACTTGAAGCTTCAGCACCAGAAGGAAAACAAGGAAGAGTGCAGAGGGTAGCTCCATTCGGAAGCACAGAGCTATAACAATTATTGTTCCAGTTTCTTACAAGTAGCTCACAAAGACTTTTATTCTAAGTAGTCCCATTGATCCTGACAACCAAAGTGACTCTTACGTGGGACCACACCTTCAACACTCTTGAGCTGATGCAGTTTGTAATCTTGCAGAACAGCAACACAAACCAGTTCTCCATAAGCACAGGAGAGATCAGAATACTTGTAATCTCGTGCAAAATGTCATCTTAGTTTATTCAAACCTTTGCCTACTTCCTTAGATAAAGGAGTCTATCGTATTGGAGTTTGTTCCTGTTGTTGCTGGAGTGTTGACTTCTTGACCTAATATTTTTTTTATTTGTTAGGCTGAATGGTGGTAGGGAGAGAAGAGGAGCACCGTAATATTAGCAGATTAATTAATATTACTTGTGATGACACTGATGATTTTCCCTGTTTGTCCCCCATCTCTCCTTACTATCCTCATTTTGCTGCCTTTTTCATTTTTTCCAGAGCGTTGTCAACAAGAGCTGTGAAAGTTCATTCTTTTGAGAACAAGATTGCTGACTTCCTCTAAGTCTTTGCTTCCATAGGAAGCAGATACCTGGCAGATTTGCAAGGGAATGCTAAATCAACTATGGAAGTTCTGCACTGTTGCCTGTTTCTGAGAAAGTCGTAGAAGTTCTTCTCTAATTGCTTTGATAAGAGAGGCTGAAGAGTGACCCGGCTGGAGGTCCTCAGTGGAACTGGTGGTGTAGCAATGGCCCTGGCCCTGAAGGCTGTTGTGTGGAAGCTGAGCAGGGGGTGCCGAAGGCTGCCTGGCTGAAGTCCTCGGCATCTGGAATACTGGTGAGGAGGAATATTCTTGGTGTCCATGCATATGCGTCTGGAAAAAGGTAGAAGGCATTATTGTACTTTCTGAACAAACATGATAATCCCAGAAAAAGCAAAAAAGCAAAAAGGCAAAGAACAGAGGGAAAGCAGCATGGAGATGCTTCTATCTGCCGCCACTGTTCTTCTGTTATATGAATGAATGATTCCTCTTATGGAGCACAAAACAAGAAGTGTACACAAAATTTGCTGGACTGCCTCAAGTTCAGGGATTTTCAAAATCTCTTTGAGCATACACTAAAAACTCTGACCCCCTTTCTAATCTAGGGTATGTTTGGAAACTGATGCAGAAGGAGGTGGGGAAAAAACCCACAGAACTGGAAGTCAACAGAATTGGCTTCTCTGTCCTTGCCTTTCCATCAACTTCCTAAAAGACAACAGGCAAACCACTCTCTTCCCAGATGTCATTTCTCCATACTACCTATAAATAGAGATACTACTATTTTAACCTTTCCTTTCTCTGCCTGGCTTGCTGTTCAGACTGTACACTTCTGTGAGGACCCTGTGACTGACCAGTGCCCATGAAAACACGGTCAACAGAAGAAGCAGCAGGAGAAAATTAATCAAATTGGAAAGATTAGATTTTTCTATACTCAACAGCTGTTTTATATATCTGAGAAACACCATCCCAGTTTAGGGACAATCATTGTTTCAGGGTAGAAAGGGGTTAATTCTGTATTTGTTCAGTAACATATATTTTCTAACAAAACAAGAGAGAAACAAAACAGCAGCCCCAGTTTATGGGCTTGTCTATCTGGAAAAAAATCTGCTTACACTAAATCAAAGCATGAATTTACAGTACACTAGGTGACCGCACTGACTGCCAGTATGGACACAAACAAGGTACATTCCGAAAATTTAAATTCCAGCTGACATCCCTAAAGTAAGCGTTTCCTCTTGCCTCGTATTGCTGAAGGCTGAGACACAGCCAGAAGAAAACACTGGACACAAAGGACTTGAACACACCCTGCTGAACGCACAACTGGGAGCCAAAGCAGCGTAATCCCCTTTCCAAGGGTCTGCGCTGGGGATGAGGAGCAGCTAACTGCAGCTAGTTCAGATCACAGTTACCACGATTTAGTGAGCACGATCCTTCTCTGTGGGTAAGCTTTAAGCAGTAGCAGAGAGAACAATCTGATGAGGGAAGAAAGGACAGCAAGGTCAGCTAGAAGAGGATTCGGGGGCGAGGGGGAGGGGAATGAAGGGATTACAAAGGAAGGATATGGGAAGGATGCGGGGGATCTAGAGTGGCTGTGGCAGCAGTGTGCAGGGAACACAAAAATGCATGAGAGTTCCTTAATATCTCTCATAATGTAAATGAATAAAATCTAAGCCATTTTGTATAAAGTAAAACTAATCATAGATTCTGACTCTGTTGCACAGCTCGTGTACAGCACTGATCATTTACACAGTTAATTTGGGGAGAGAGATTAAGAGGAAAAGAAGCTTTAATAGAAGAATGATAGGTAAAGAAGGTTTTCCAAGTAACATCCTGTCTTACTTCTTATAAAAAGGAGGCAATTTTAGTATCAGAAAGGAATGAATGGGTCTCTTGATTGTTCAGAATTATTCATTTGGCAGTGAAACCTGAAACTAATTCATATGTGCAGTCTGGAGTTGGCAAACCTGACAAGTACTCTGTGGGTTTAGAGAAAAAAAATGACATAAAAAATACTAAAAGCAAACATTCATTGACACATGAGTCTTAACAGCAATCTAAATTATGTTCAGGTTACTTTCACGTTAAAATGCATTATGCGATTCAGCTCCTATTTCATACTGCACTGAATCAGCACCATAAGAGTGGTTTCTTAAGGGAAGTTAGGAAGAACATCTGATGACCACAGTGTCTGTTTTTTAACATTAAGGCTATAAAAGTTTTCTTAAATATCTCAGAAAAACAAAAGTGTGTATTTCTGTGAACTCATATACAACATTAGAATTAAACAGGTCTGGGAACTTTCATAACCAGATTGGTTTAGAAACTGAACCTATACTAAACTACAACAGCAATATAAGGAGATTAAAAAGGTTGGAAGATTTTTTGCTGGTTTTTTTTTTTAACATGTTTACTAACAGAAATACACACTGATATACTATATAATATTATATATGTAACAATATATAGTTTTATATAGTATTTATAAATTATCTATTTTGTAGAGAAGCTTCTGTATAATTAACAGCAGCACAAAATGATTGACAAAATGACCTTTATTGAATCTTCCTTCTTAAGGAATGAAGATTCATGAAATCATTCCGTGAATCTGTTAATTTCCATTTAGTAACTGTTGAATTCTGTGACCAATTTCAACTGAATTATATGTATAAATATATACACAGATGCGTATATATGTATGAACAGATATATATTATAAAATTCACAAAAATAGGTTGCTAATTAGATATAACCTGATTTGTGCTGTCATTGAATCTGCTTCTGAGTGGCAGAAAGGCCAGGTTAGGCTGTCCTCAGCTGGACCTGTCAGCCAGCACGTATCTCACAGGGGATAGCTAGGGGACATGAGAGACAACTTGAAGTACAGTGAGATGTTTTAGAGACACTGCAGAGCGCAGTCGGAGTATAAGAATAGAGTAAAAGGATAAGGGTGTCTTGGTGGAAACACTGGAAACCCAGAGAAGACTTTTGAGAACAGTGGAGAGCTATAAGGGGTTGTAGATGGATGGGAGGTGATGCCAGGTGGAGGTAGGGAGGTAGAGATATGCAAGACACTACACATGTCTGTAAGAAACCAGGCTTCACTTGTTCTGCTGCTCAAATGATCCCTTCCTCAGTATTGTATTTTGTGTCAGCTAAGGAAATGCTGTAATTATCCTGGTTGCCAAGGCCTTCTAGATAGAGAATTAAGGTGAATTGGTGGTAACCTCCACACTGGCTTTGGGTCAGAGGCCATATTCCAGCAGAATATCAGGTGTTAACCGCAGAAATAATAGGTGAGGATACTGTGAGGAAAAGGGCCATTGCAGGAACACAAATGCAGATCCCGCTCAAGTTTGCAGGTGAGAAGAACACTCTAGATCTAATCTTCCTAAATGCAGAGTTTAATTCTAGAAACTTGTTCAGAATGAGGAAACATAAGACTGTTTGCAAAGGATCAGTTGAATACTGCACCGTAAGCAACATGACTGACATCAAGTAAATCCTCCTTTCCAAAAGGAGGCAAGACAAATTTAAAGCTCTGTCCTAGTGAAGGTTACTCTGAAGGTAATTATTTAACTACAGAAAATTACAAGACTAGGGCTCATCTAATAATGATTTTTTTTTTTTTTAATAGGGATAATGCTTTGGAAAAAAAGAAAGAATTCCTCATAGGAAAAGGAAAGTCCAGACACTAGGTGGGCTCCTACAACTAAACGACACCATACTCAGACAGCTTTAGTCCATGATCTCCTCCTTTTGCCTTTTTGTTTTTTAAAAGCAAACTGAAAGAAAAATCACATTGCAGTAACATATGAACTGCAGCAATCAATGAGTAAAAAGTTCTGTCAAGGCTGAGGAAGTATTTAAACTCTGATTAGTTAAAAGAAAGTCAACCTGGATTGAGGTGACATGTACCCATCGGAAATGGTGACTGAAAGTGGGAACTGCAACAAAATCATATTGTATTGGGCCATGAATCTTTGAAAGCTGTGCAAGTAAATGATGTCAAAACCAAACGTTTCCATAGCATGTCAGATAATGGGTGTGAAACTGAATTTTCAGTAATATGTTAGCAATTCAAGTAATAAAATACTAAGAAAGTAATGTCTGAACACGCACTTGGGAGGCAGAAGGGAAAGGCCCACGGATCGAGAAAAGTCATTTTCAGAAAAGACAATGATAAGAAAGGACAATGAATGGTAACCTAGAGATTCCTCTGAAAATGGGACAGGAGAGACACTAAGATCTCTCATGCAAGTGCTCTTCTAGATGTAAATTGAAATTATGATGTTCTCGCACTCAAACACCACAGTTCAAAGCAAAGATAGCAAGTTAAATTAGGCAAATACATCTTTCAGCTTTGACAGTTAAAGTTTTTTAATAGTATCGGTAGAGCTTGCCTCTGGTGTGCCCAGTTCTCAAAAGCTTTATGCTGCTCCTCTAAAGTTCATTTGGAGTGCTGGCAGCTCAGTTTCATCAAAATCTAAAGATGAGGCCCATCCTGTTGCATTTCCTTTCTGCAAAGCCATTATGGGATCATGCAATACTGCAAAGCAACTTCAAATGGTGTGAACACACACTGCCCTAAGTATGCAAAAGGAGGAGATCTTTCCTTCCTCACTCAAGGAAGAAACCAGAAAAATGATAGCTTAAGCAAAGGAGCGAAAGAAAGAGCACAAATTTGTCGCTCTCAAGAGTACTACAGTAAAGCTGCCACAGGCCAGTCTACTTCAGGATGCAAGTACATCAAACACAGACAGGTAGTAGGCAACTGGATCCTGGAAAGGCCATATACTATCTTCAACCTCACACATCTGCTTGAATCAGAAATATCAACCTCTAGAAGCACCACTGCCAAGAACGTGAAATAACAATGGCTGCCTAGGCAACACGGGTAAATGAATACATATTAAGTTATCACATCCTGCTGACGGAGGCTAGGAAAGGAACTTGTTTAGAAACACCTCTACTGTTATATCCAAGTGTGTACCTTATTCCGTTCCCCTGACTCCTGCTGTTGCACACTGATACAGAAGACAAAAGAACTATACCAATACAAAGCAGGACGGTAGTTTGGGACAATTTAATTCAACGTTTTCTACTTACAATCATCTCAAAATACAGAGCCATATTTCAAAGAAGAAAATGGAAAGCAATATCCACCTCTGCTGGAGCTCAGAAGCAGAACTGGGTGAACTGCAATTAATGGGTGAAGGCCTCAAGTGAGAAAAAAAAAAAGGTTAGGGTAAAGTGAGAGAAAGCAGTTAGAGAGAAGCAAAGATGAAAGAACAGCAAGCAAAAGTTAGAAGAGCTAACGAGGGTTCAAAGAGCAAAGCAAAGAATGTCAGAGAAGCAACTGAAAGTATTCGAGGGGAAAAAAGTTCCAAACAGTAATGCAGGAAAAAAAATACCCGAACATATCACTACTTCGGAAACTATGCAAATGTGTAACACAGTACTCACTGCATCTCGCCTAGCATATTCATCCTCTCCACGGTACTGGGGCCACCCTGGCCCCCCCGGCTGGCCATGCCCTGCTCTGCCTGAGGGGATCTCCACTTGTTGACCTCCGATCCTGCTAGCAATTCCCACCTGAGTGAGGTGCTGTATCTGAGAACCTTAAAAGCAAATATTGTTTTTTCATCTTTATACACAGTCAAGTTTGTAGGGCAGACAAATGACAACATAAAACTTTGTTGGAAGCAGGAGACAAGAAGGAAGTGGAGCTCAGCTTCTGTTCAATTAATAAAAAATCAGCAGAAAGAAGGCTGTCAGTGCAGAACAAAGAAGGAAAAGTTATGTGCATTTTGTGCAGTTAATTTGAGTGTGATGCTTTGCACTGCCGCCGCACTAAAAGAAGAGGTTGAGATACATGCGTCTCAGACATGGACTACACTTCATTCCAAAAATATGCCAGCCTTTTCCAAACAGCATTTACTGAAAGCCCTGGCAATGCTTTCATGTGAATTACTTAGCAGCAAAGAGAAGGCATTTACTCCTGGGGTACACCTTATTTGCATCACACTGGAAAGACCCTAACTCTCCAGCCTGCTTTTGCCTTCCGTTCCGTCTCTCAGAAGAATAAAATACTTGACTATATAGCAGTATGGTTCTTTCAGCTTTCCTTTGCAGTTAAATATTAAACGATGCTGTCGTTGACTAACAAGAAGGTCAGAACACACTGTATCTCCTTTCAGCCTGAAAGCTAACCTCCTGCGTCCCCTCCCCTCCCTCTGCTTTCAAACACATGCAAGGATAGCCACAACCATTAATTGCAAGAGACACGTAACAACATGCCAGCTTTCCTTTTTCCTGAATTTCCTCCCAGAGAGAAACAAAATTTATTTTATTATTATTATATTTTATTATTCATTAGAAATGAAACACATTTAACAAACCCACAGATACGTAAGAGAAAAATGTGTCTCTGTGTATGTAACAAAAAGGGAGGGAAAGACAAAAACAACAGTGTGATTTAAGTGATGGACAATGAGGCCGCTTTCATATTTTCCTCTCAAAAACCCCACAATATTTGAGAAGTTTGATATTTGCATGTAATTATCCTGAAGGACAGGAACTAATAATCTGAATTGCCTCCAAACTTTAAAGCAGAGTACACATGAACATTTAGAGAAGAGTGGGAATCAGACAATAAAATAACCATCATTAAACTGTAATAGTCACTACATCCCTGTCATTCTCATTCATTTAAAATTTACAGGGAGAGGATAGCAGCTATCAAAACTAGGACTCTGACATGAGTATGTGATTGTATTTCCAGTCTTTTTCAACTTCTCAGGAAGAAAACATTTATCTGGGAGAAAATGAACTGTGGCATTTGCATAAGAATAGAACCTTTATTCTTAGAATCAGTGTTTGCTGCTTAATTGCCATGTGATGTTAGAACCTTATTCACGATAACATTGATGAGTGCTATGGAAATTATCTCACAGCCAAATCAGGGAAGATGATTTCATATGGGACGGCAGCCATAGATAATACCATCAGAAGCTAAAAGATCCTGCTTTTAACCATACACTTCTAGGAAGAGAAATAAAGATGCAGAAAAGCATTAAAAATTGTTACTTAGGAGGCTGATTTGGGATGCATTAGTTAGCTCATTTAGCACAAAAGAAACAGTCGGCAGTGGAAAGTCAGCATACACTGTATGCTCTAAAACAATTAAGTAATTTTTCATTCTTAGAGAATGGCTTTTTTTGAAAATACAGTGTGTGATAAACAGTGCTTGTAAGATACTAAAAAGGAGGCAAAGCCCTGCATTTTTCTGCAAGATCCTATGGAGTTGAAGTTAACCTCACTTTATGATCACTTTTTTTTTTTGGCAGTGAAGACAAGGACCACATTTCAAGTGTAGTAGCTGAAGGAAAATGATCTCTTAACGGAGACCTCAGCATAAGAGTAGGTATCAAAAAGGATCA
The DNA here is from genome assembly GCA_013400135.1 of Rhinoptilus africanus. Lineage (NCBI taxonomy): Eukaryota > Metazoa > Chordata > Aves > Charadriiformes > Glareolidae > Rhinoptilus > Rhinoptilus africanus. The sequence continues at coordinate 96,385 of VXBO01014827.1, forward strand.
GTTATTTTAGTGCATATTCAAACTTAAGCAAAGTGTACCTGCGGTGCTTCCGACTGGTCGTGGCCGTGCCACTGATGGCATTTCCTCTGAATATATCCCTCTGGAGGAATACTGAACCTCAGGCGGCTGCTGGTCTGGGTGCATTAACTCTGCAGGTTGAAGAAAACCTGGCCCAAAATTCTGCCTGTGGAAAAGTAAGGACTTGAGATTACAATAAGTGAATTGCTTAATTAGAAACAGTAATGCATGTGTACCTTGTAGAACAACTCTTTAAGGTGCCTTTTAATGTATATTTTAACCTTAAATGTCAAAGAAAATGATTACGTTTTAGGAATATATTCCTCCTTCATGACCAGCACTGCACAGGAATAGGAATCAGAAACTCTAAAAAAATTTCACACAAGTGTTTTTCACATGCTGCAGTCTCCTCAATGCAGAAAAAAAAAGGCTACAGATCTTGTTTTCCCCTGGGGAAAAAAGTATCTTCAATGGAAAAAAAAAAAAAGAAAAATAAGACTTCAGTAGTGATGTAGCTGCTTGCACCTTAGCAACAAATCTGACTCTTATTCAAGAGTTTCTGGGCACACAGTTTTGGTCTAAATCAACCCATACAAACTGCATTACACGTGTATTTCATGAACAATTATTATTTAATCAAGCATTCTTATAATTTTTCTGGGAATTTACAACACTTAACTCTAAGATTCATCAAACTACTCAAAGCTGTCATTAGCACGTATGAAGAGATGCAATGTATACTAAAATTAGTGTTTCCTAAAATTCAGGCTGGCACTGGTAGTCATTGATGTTATGTATTTACTGAAAAGAGTTAACAACAGAAACTCATCTAACAATCTAACCTCATTAACTGTGCCAAGGTAATGGGACTTGTAAAGGAAACCTTGTAATTCGTTCACAGAACAGGAGCAGAAAAGGAGATGCTGCTTTTCCTGTGCTTCCTATTAACGTATCTTAACCCTGGCACAGAGACATCATGTTTTAAAAGACTGATGGCAGCTGAGTTTTCAAGGATTATTGATTCCTGTCAATACGCTAGAGGTGTGGATGCCCAGACCTCAGGTACTTAGGTTACTTGGCTAGTCCCTCTTAGACTCCAGGTATGATCAAAGAGAGTCACACTCCTCAAGAGGCATTCGAAGCAAAATATTCGGTTTACTAAGTTGTTTTCTGCAGAAGCCTCTCACAGGTGAGTATAAAGGAAGCAAAGTGAGACAAACATCCTAGGTCAGGCACATGAAATTACACAAAGTAAGGACTAGGGATGAGTTTTGTATGCCTTTTACCACAATGGCATGTAAGCCCTTCTCGACTATGGACTGCAACCTATCCCATTCCTCAGGACCTAAAGTTTTACACCCTTTTGTTTTACAAGAAAATTTCGTGACTGCATCTAACTCAAACTATTCTTGATTTGTGCTTTATTTGGAAAACTAACCACCTTTGTATAACAGCCAGATAGCAAAGAAAGCTGACATAATAATAAATAGCCTAACAAAGCCAACTAAGAGCCTAATAAAGCACAAATGAGTAATTGTAAATTAAAGTACTAGCTTCTTGGCATACAGTACTATATGTAAGAGGTATAAGAGGTTCAAGCTGCAACAACCCCATCAAGGAAGTGCCAGAATTTCCCCAGCTCCCTTGCATACAATCACATCTGTCTACCCAGCAGATCCAGAGGAAACCATTTCCAACCAGACTTAAAAGCTAGTTAAAATAAATGCCTGAATGGGTAGGTAATGATTAACACTGTCACTTCTGTTATGTTAAACACTGTAACCAGTAAAGGCTGTGATCATCTGGCCCCTTATGCATGCAATGCTAAGCTGGAATCTTGTAGCTGATAAATTACTACAATTCTTTTATGTTGTCGAAAGAAAATATTTTCTCAACATTACCGCAAATGTATTATTTTTGTCCCAATTTTTCAGAGGACAGGAGTTATATCCTTTATTGCCCATGGGTGTGTACGTGAAAAGCGCACATTTAATAACCCATTACTTATTATAAAGATTGAGAAGAGAGGGTAGATATAGCTATTCTTTAAAGTCAGAGATAATAGAAGAGAATAAAAACGGGATTCAGCTCTGAATCTACATCATACAACCTTTCTAGTGCTCCTTCCTATTTCCAGACTGAGACTCAGCTTTCAATTTATCTTTCAACATTCAAAAAAATTATTAATCTCCAGTTATTTAATTAAGTGGGGAGATACCACCCTAAAAATCAATTTTATACCACTAATCCACTATGGCTAAGTATCTCTATCTCTGTTACATATTTCGATACTCATTTCCTGGTAAAAGCTGTTCATTGTTTGCCTTTATGTTTATCTAGCTGTTATGTGACCTAGGTCTTTTACATTTAATTTTTTTTTGTGTAGGTTGGTTCCACCCCATTAAACATCCTGACTGCATTTGTACAGAGAAGGGAACAGTACGGTCACCCAACTATTCTTCCGTGCATTGGATATTTAAGCCAATGGACTATAACACATTGATACATGGCACCTAATCATACTGACCTCAGGTTATTTTTCCTTCCTCTAACCGGTGCACTGTTTCTGTCAATTTATTTATCATTATCTTCTGAATTTGAAAACAACTCCCACTTCACAACCATGACAACTCTTTTCTTGTTTTCTATTGACCAAGCTTTAGGAAACTTTCTATTTTAATGAAAATTTAAAGGAATTCCTCCTGTTAAGGTCGATGACCTTGTAGATCATTAACTTAATCTGCTGGCGCTGGCAGAGCCAGCATTTGAACTATTAATAATGATGCCATTAATTTGTAACTTACAGAACTCCGAAGTGCCTATGCCAAAGGTTATTAAACTTTTCAACAAAAAATATGTTGCGAAGATACTATCTTGCTCAGGTGTATTAACATATGCTACAGCACCTTAATGATTAATTTATCGCATTCTCCCTGAATGCATAGCAGGCCAACAAAGAAAAAATCCTCAATGAAAAATAATTGGTTATGCTTTGTGTTGGCAGTCTAAAAGTTCAAAATCTTCAAGGTAACCTAAATTACAAAAAATACACTGCATTGTCATTCTGTGTGCCATTTCATGTGTGCTCCACTCACACTGAAATCATCCCCTTCAGTCAAGACCTAAGTAAGAAAACGTGCTTAGAAACTCCTCCTTTTCCAGTTGGCCCTTTCAAAATCAGGTTGCAGAACAATGGATAAAGGGAAGTTCTTCACATACATTTTACCATCAAGTTTCCAAGGCAGCAAAGACTTCAGCTGAAATCTAATGACTGACGCTGATACCAGTGGGATTTAATCTCATATGGTGAGCTGCACGAGGTAATGACAGAGCAGCACAAGGACATGTTTTTACCACTTTGGCTGCAGCAGCTTGGAGAGGGTGAACCAAGTCTGAACACAGTGGGTACCACGACTCAAGAGTCATGTGTAGTTAAAACACAGACACCAAACGTGGAACTAACAGTCACTTGGATAACTGTTTTCTTCTCTTTACATGACTCTCCCACAGCAAACCCAGAAGATGGAAAATTTGTTCTTCCCTCTGATTTTATAATAATAGGCACGAAAGGCAGGCTTTCTCTGTGAGGGTCACCATGCTCTGTAATTTGTTCTTAACTTGGTTAAAAATAGAATGAATCTGTTAGTCATCTTTTGTGAGTGACTGTTGCCCTGAGGCTACAGAAACTAGATGAAAGTGAGAGTACTGGGAGAATTACATGCATCTGAGTAACTGTTTCAGACTCTCCAGAAGCCTAAACTCGGTGGTTTATGCAATATTTGGAAGGATATCTCTATAGCCAAGGGGCTAGAAACACTTTTCTTTTAAATAGAGGATTGGATTCCATGCAGCATACATATGTCATTTATGCCACATAAATAAATTACACAGGCTGGATCTGGACTCCTGCTACTTCTCATTTATACAATACTTTGCATAATAATATACCAGTGCCAGTAAGAACTCTGCAAGGAAAATAATAAACGATAATTCTATCAGTGAAAAGCTACCTTGGTAGGAGACCTGATGCTGTTGGCGGAGTCATTCCAAATTCCACATATCTCTGTCAGAAGAATGAAAAAAAACTAATTAAAATCAAAAGGCATACTTTGGGAAGTCCACTGTCAGCCTTTTAAGTGATGAATAGCAGAGATCACTAGGCCTGTATGTGTGACTTGATTGCAGCCATAAGAGCTTAGTTTTACAAACCCAGAAGCACAAGAAGACCTGGGAATCACTGCTACAGTGATCTTCTGCCTAATTGGAGTCTTAACTTAAAAACCTTTCAGAAATACTTTCTCTCACTTGCAGAACATCAAGGGCTGCTCCAATGTCTACTTAGCTTAAAACTTTTACCAAATTAAGCTTTGTATTTGGAAATTTCTTTATACCTCAACCAGCATCAGACTGCAGCAGACAGATCACAGGGCTTGGACTTAACAGCCCAATGGCTTTATGAAACTTCTACTGAATAGCTGTGGAACTCAAGATGGCCTAAAAGATTATCCATGTGTCTCAGTGCTCCATAAAATGCAAAAAATCATACACAGAAATACTGCTTCCCTATCCCTCACCTCTTGAAAGCATTTGGATACTCTGCTGAAAAATACAACCTAAGCCAAATACATTCTTTTTTCATTGTCAAAATATGAACTAGCACACAGATTTAAAAAAATTAAAGTTTTACTCTTGGAGATAACAAGACTGATCATAACCGAGAAGAAGAGAAAAGTTATCCTAAAGGAGAAGAACCTCCTATCTTCTTTTGTGGTTGGGATGAGAAAAAGGAAAAGAATCCAAATGGCTTAAAAAAGCAAGTTCACCATCTTGTGACAGTCATTTCTGAAGTCTGCTGGTTCTAGAAACTGCTCCGTATTTGTGATAAGTCCTGTTAGCAAGGACACAAATAACAGTGACCATGGCTCAACTGGTGCTAACTACGTGCTACGTACTACATTAAATGGGTTGTTTACTGCCTGAGTTGGACCATAAGGTGATCCCCAGCGGTTACATGTGGATGCCCTCCCTGCTGGAGCAGGAGCGTTGTTTACCGTCTGTCCTGCAGAAACCCCAGGTGGTGTGACGGCTGTGGAATTGGCTGCTTGGCTGCTAGGAGCCACCAGTGCAAAAGCATCATCCAGCAGCGAGTGCATGGTTTGCCGAGCCTCTTCAATGGACGGCTGCGGTGGGACGTACTGGGAGACTGGGTGGGAAGGCAAGCCGGGGAACTTCCCCACATCAGCTGAAGATGATGTCTGAGGTTCCGGAGGCAAGTCTGGATCAGACTGGAAGAAATGGAAAGAAGGTGAAGGGCAGACAGAGAGACGATCTAACCATCCAGCTTCCAAGCCCCTGTGGGCCTTAAGTCCAAGCAACATTTTCTTTGACAGAACCACAGTGAGAGAAATTGCACAAGTGCCAGACAAAACCTGCCCCTTACCCTCCCCACTTCTGCATGCACGTTCAAGTACTTCACTCAGCGTGATCTGAAAGGCTCAGATCTCAGGTAAGGCAGTGGAGCTTTATGCAGGAGTTACTCGGCTATAACAGAAATCTCGTGGTTTGCAAGCACATAATGAAGTCATGCAGAGAGTGTTTACTACACCCAGAAGAAAGCAATCAGCTCTGTCTACATCTTTTGACTTCTTTGCAGCTTTTGCAGTTCCAAAAAATTAATTGAGTCTTTATCTTACAACGGACCACATCAGCGGTAACATTAAACAATTATTACCTCCTAGAAAAACACACAAAGGGAGCTGTTAAGCAACTAAGTGGTTAGCTGCATGGAACTTGAACTTGGTGCAACACCTGAATGGGATTCATATAAGTGCTGTATGGCAGCAACACCTGAGGCGTGCATTGCAATTACTGCCTGGGATCTTACCACGTGGGCTTATTGTTCATCAGTAACAGGAACTTAAATGAGCTTTGCAGCAGCAGACTTATTACCAAAGCTCACTCTTACCACCGCACGCAGACGGCAAAGCCAGTCGTTAAGATGCAAAAGCCTCTACTTCATCAGGAACTTATAATTCTGAGTACTGTCTTGCTACAGATGCCAAAGGGGCTGAGCTTGCTATGTGACACGTCTTAATTAAACAGCTTCAGATGATAATTCCTTCTGATGCAGCATGACACTAAAATCATCACACTCTTGTTTGAAGGCAGAGGGAAACCGCAGAAACTGACATTGGAGTCACTTGACTGCATGTGCAGCTAATGGTGAAATTCTTAAAATTATTAAACTGTCTTTAAGGTGCAAACTGTCCAGGGGTTCCCAACATAAGCATTAGGCTTACTAAAGTCTGCTTAGAAGATGCCTAAATACAGTTTGTGTCATGGATATTCTTAACAGAAGCACTGTCTAGTGTCTTTGCCTTTTTTTAGACAGGAAACAAAATTAATTTTCAGGACGTGGTACTAGTTTTGTTTCAAGTTACTGCAGTACAAAGACATGCTTCTCTTTAATTACTAATTATTTCCCACATTTTAAAGATGAGAAAATTTCTCATGAAAGGAACTGAGTCTTCCTGTGAGAGCAAGGGACGACATTTTCTGTAATATATGAATATATAACATCCAGCAAATTGGACTAGAGTGAAACTATGTTCAAGATATTGTGGAAGCACACTTTCATGTGCATAATACAGTGGCATTAATGAAAACAAGGTTTTTGTTCTTGGCCTCTGTAATATCAAGGAATACAGACAGTAGTCAGAAGGCCAAAAACCTCCCCATGTCAAAACTGTCATTACAATTATCAGAACACTCCTGTCATTCAAGAGACATACATACAATATACGCAGAATTATTGACTCCTGGAGGCCTTTTGTATGTCCCATCACTGTCAGTTGTGATTAACCTGTCCTTTTCTGCATCAATCGGACTACCGTTTATCTGATGTCGCCGGCGCTGCTTGGGAGAACGTTTTGCACGAGAACTTTGCAGGAAGAAAACAAAAAGCAGAGAGAGAGAGAAAACAAACAGGACAAAGGTAATCACATTTCTTTTTGCAATTTTTCTTCTCATCCCACTCAAGGTTGAACTACTCTGCCCACACCCTCCAAGTCAACCTTGCTCAGCCCTGTTTCTCTTCCATTTCCCACTTTTTCATGCCAGTTCCATGTGTTAGCCTTGAAACTCGCTCCTCAAGTTTCTCCTAGTAACACTTTCATTAGCAGCCCTCCAAACTGTCCCCTTCCTCCCTCAAACTCTCTCCAGCGTTCCCATCCCTTCTACATTCATCTTTCAAAGTTATCCGTGCTCCAGCCCCGGCCAAGTGCCTCTCCAGATCTCCCAGACCGATATCTGACACATTTGCAGCAGCAGAACAGACCACACTTGCCAACAAGGCTTTGTGCTTGTCATGTTGGGTTTAACCCCACCAGCCAAACCAGGCGAGGAACCCATGTAGCTGGGGAAAAGCTACTTTCTGTCAGTGTGGAACCAGTCACAGGGCACCAGTGCTCCAGGAACAAAGTGCCAGTATTCGCAAGTCTTAAACACAGCCCAGGGAAGACTTCCTCTGAAAATACAAAGCCAGCAAGGCCGATCTGTGAGGCTGACAAATGTGCCTCATTACCCAGAGGGAATATATAAAAGGTTATAGTGTTGATTTGTGAATTTGCTTTTAAAATTCAGAATCTTCAGGCTTTTTAAGATGTCCAAAGTTTTCCTTATTTTGCACCTTTCCCCTCTGTATAAAAATACTATTGCTTGCAGTTTATATATATGCATGTTATCCTTTTTTAGTGCTTATATTGCAATGTTAATCCCTCTACAGCCCACAAGAACTATTCAAACAAATGGCAGAGCAAATACTAAATTGTTTTAAGTCAGTTCTCATATATTTTGGTTTGATTATTGAGAATTCACCCCTGAGAACTTGTAAAAGAACAACTTCAAAACAAAACATAGTGGCATATACTGAAATAAATATAAAGAACAACTCAAACTTTTTCACACAGGTAAGTCAAATTCAGCTAGGGATCAAAATGATTTCAAGCTCTGAAAGTTCAGAAGTATGGGTTTGATGTCCTTTGGAAGCTGACTCAAAAAGAAAATTGTTCTTCCCATCTTTGAAATCCCTACCTCTTCCTGGGCTCTATGAAGACAGTAGGCACACTGCCTCCAGGGTCCAAGATCTTGTCAATCTGCATCTGTGCCTTGCGATATATTCGGTGCTGTTCTTTGGAGTCTACCACCACCACATCATCCACCACTGGAAATTCATAGTGCCCTTTGCGCTTGGCGCGAAGACGAATCTTATTGCGGTGATGCTCAATCTCAGATTTATGCCTCAGGGCTGTTTGTATCTGAAAGGAGGAGGGAAAAAAATCAACTGCATTTTTTGCAAATAGCACTTTTTGCTGCTCTTCCATTAAACTCTTCTCCACACCTCCCTGCCTGCCACTACTTCCCTCCTCCCCCTCTCTCTCCCAAATCTCTGAAGGATTAAAGTCCTGTCACAAAATTTGTAAACACACTTTTTTGGATATTTTGCAGTATCACCATTATCTCCTCAGGTAGATGTACTATTATACATAATATGATTCCCAGCACAGCAGGTGCAATTAGGAGAGGTGGCAGTTTATTAACAAAAGGCAGGAGGAACACAAAAAACTCCTGCTGTCTGACAGAAGTGACACTGCTCTGAAAAAAATCAGACTAAGCAGACTATACGTACCTCTGTTTGTCAGAGATACATGTGATTGATAGTGTTGAAATCTGTCACCCGTTCCATTTAATGACCTTCATCATGTAAGAGGCAAGAATTTAAAGAGCTAATTGAGCTCATCATTCAGTGCCTCTGCTGAGCATGAGAGGACACCACAAGCTACGCAGAAATGCAGCAGCGATACAAGGGCTCTGGTCCCTACATGAACATGCCGTTATCAGCTGTACATCTTCTTGCAGTCTGAGCTTTCATGCCTCTCTCCTGGCTTTTTTTCAAATTCCCTGGAGTGCACCTCATCATCTGGGGAAAGCTATCGTAACACCACACTTTTAAGTCCTGGCCCAACACACTGAAATCATTCTTATCTATGGAAAAGCCTTGGACACCAGACCAGGTAGCAACAACTGCTTCGTCTACGCTGGACTAGTTCTGGAACACATCTGCAGTAGCAAATTAAAAACCAAATAAAAATTGATTTTTGCGTTTTCTCTCATGAAAAGCCCAAAAAAGCATAAAAGAGATACAAGCCAGACTTGATCTTTACATTTATAGTTAGAATTATGTCTTCTGCCCATATAATCAGATTTCTGTTTTGTGGCCCCTCTTGCCTATGCTTACTAGAGTAATGTATTTATCTCTCTTCTGTAAAGTACTGAGAAACACAGTATCTTAACACAGTTAAGTTAAAGGTTTCAGGAATCTTCCACTTATGAATTATGAATTATTTGAAGATGCCATCTTACATCCAGTACCAAACTAGGATGCAGGTACACGGTACTGTCAGGCAGTGTACAACGTGGTTTTACAGTGCTTTACATTCCCTCCTAATGCCCCAGGCATGCTCATATTCTGCTTACAGTAACATGAGCTTCAGAGAAAGCAGGAAGTTTCTGTATGTTTACTGTCAGATAAACACATCAGAAGTTGGAAGCAATGAATGTGCTGCAAAGTCACACCCCAGAATGTCTTAAGATAACTTGTTTGTACATCCTGAGTTGCTAAAAAGCCGAAAGAATGGTATAGCATGAAAACCAAGGTGGGCTAGACATTCCAATTCTCACATGTTATTCAACACAACTCTCATATGTCATGTCCTAGGCAAAAGGATGGTAATGTAAGGTATCCTGACCATCAAATTTGCTCTTCTCCATGTTTAAGTTTTGGTTTAGGTAACTCTTAAAAACAGGTCAGATTATATCTCTGGACGGAAACAGGATTTCTCCTGTAACTTGTCAAAATTCACCTCCTCAGGAACTAACATGGAACTCCTGATAACAAGAAACTGGATACTATTCACTTCCCTCTTGGCTGGGCATACAGTCCTCCACAAACATTCAAAGCACTTTAAAAGTACCTCTTTATTAATTTTGTTGGTCTCTGCTACTCGATCAGAAAGCACTGAGTTCTGAACCGGAGGTGCTGCCATTGGTTGCATAGCAATCAGCTGGATCTTGCTTGGGACGCGTCTGCTGGCATCTGAGGAACGTGACATCCTATCCACATGTTCAAAGATAGAGGCGGAGGAGTGCTGCTCGTTTCCACTGCTGGTCTGAGGAGGTCCTAAATCAGTAGAACAAATACAGAGTGAAGTAGCGGTGCTAAGGTTATCTCAGTCAAATATTAAGCTCTGTGGATGCTATGCTACAAGACTATGCCATGTTTTCTACCTGTGTTTAATTTGCCCTATAGGCAAATTCCAGCTGATTCACATTTAGTGTACAACAAGTTTACCCAGTTTATAAACATTTTTCCACTATATTTCCAGAAGGTGAGCTGTCATTCTTTATTTCTATATATCAAGCTCTTGGCAGTTGCAAACCCCCAAAATCTCAATCTACTTTATTCCATAAAAAGCTGTTCAAGTATGTACTGCTAATGGCTCCTCTTATCAGTACTTAAGGAGATGCAAATTCCTCAAATGGAGGTTCAAAGAGTAATAAAAGATGCCTCACTGCAAAGTGCAGTTCTTAAGTGATAGAGTGATATATGAGCAAAAAACCTCTTAGAAATCCATACAAAATACAAAGAATTTTACAGATGTTTTACTAATTAAAGCTTTTAAAAGCACTGTCTTCTCTCTAACAGGATAAACAGTTCACATAGTAATAAGCAAGCTACATAAATATTGCCATGTTGTAATTTGCTGAAGAGGTTAAATCAACTCAGATATGATCAGCAAAGACATGGAAACCAACACACATGGAAGTTGAGGCCCTGGCCCTGCCAACAGTTAATCACTTCAACAGAAATGGGTTATCTCCCTCGAAAGACTTGAAATCTGTAGGATCACCCCAGTGGTTTGCAGTTAAGCACATATTTAAGGATTTTTTGAATAGAGCTAGGCCTACAACAGGAACTGTTATTGTGGCTTGCAAAAGCTATTGAAGACTTGCAAAATAATCTTTTGTCTTGTCCACATGGTAGCGCCACAAATTGTCAAACTGCTTTTCACCATGAAGTATAAGCAATAAGAGATTAAGATTCGTGACTCTTATGGAGGAACAAAACAGAGCAGAGGGAGGTGGTTCCATATTCTTGCACAGACCTCTAATAACAGGCTGTGGTTCTCAGATTCAAATCAGCAGGAGAATCTGATTTAATTCTGATACAGAATTGTTGATCAGTACGATCCATCTCCAACAGAAAAGAAGGAAAAGAACACAGTCAAAGCTCTGATCCATTTGAAACATGCGCTGGCAATGAAGTATAGAGTTCAGAAGGGGAGTGAATGCTATCTTCTGTAGAAGACCACAGTAGGTGACTTGCTCCTTTCCTTCCCTCTTCTAGCACAAAAAGGGAGCAGTAGAGGGAAGGAATGGTGCACTTTGCTTTCCAGCCCCAAAGTAATGTGCTGTAATCTGGCCATAAGCTAAGCAAAATTCTTATTTTTCATATTTCTCAAACTTGATCAACGCATTGTCAAATATACACATTTATAAATTGTATGAATCATTTGTAAATGTGGCTTTCCTATATAAAGTGTAATTAAAAAGGAAGTAAACATTTCCACTGGAGATCTCTTGTGTCCCAAATGTTTGCAAGACAGAGAACCTATCTATCTCTTCTGTAACTATTTATATGATCTTCACCTTTTGTCATCTTCACAGCCTCATCTTCATGCATTTCTTAGGAACATGCAAACATTGCTTCTCGTGACCCCTCAGAGATCAAGATACATCTAAGTAGTTAGTGTGAATCCCTCAGAGCAATCCTGTAGCACAATGGAAATTTGAATTTCTGCACTGATCTTCCCCATTTTCCCCATACATCGGTCATTTTTTCCAACCTTTCCAGTCTAACATAATTTCTCAAAGCTCACTGATCTCCCGCATAAAAATTTAAGGTTATTTTCATATTACTTCCTTAGCAATTACTTCAGAGCATCCACTCTGAACCTTTATAATTTCATGTACAACCTTTCCTTTTGCACACAGAAACAAGTGCTTGGCAGAGGCCTCTTAGCTGAAACGGTTCTTAAACTTGTTCAGTAAAACTGTCCAAAAGTCCCACTTTTGAGTACGACACAAATTTTGGTAAGGCTCTGGAGTAACATGATATGTTACTCTTTTGCAGAAAAGATGCACGCACACACGCAAAAATCCTATAAGCTGCATCTTGCCTTTAAATCCCCCTATGTGCGTACTCTGAATGTATCTATAAATACAAACCAAGACAGAAATATAGTGAAGTAGGTAAGAAAGCCAGGAACTGCACAGTGCTGCACACATACAGCAAAAGGAGAAACGCTTTCTAACTCAACACGTTATGTTTCTTTAGAAGTTTTGACAGAGTGAAGAATGGTTTCTCATTCCAAAGTTCTTATATGACATGGCTGTCCGTGGTTGGAAAATCTTCCTTATAAAGCTATCAGATGGCACTATATGAATGAAATTTTGATCTCTGACTAGACAGCTGAGACTGGAAAATAATGGAGAGGAATTAATACCAAAATACTGGACAGAACACATTTAAACAACCAATCCATATAGGTCACACGTCAGGATCAATGTTCATCACTGCCCTGGGCTGAAACAACTAATGGAACTAAAATGCCAGGAAAATGAGTTGCTTTGCAGGAAGCTATGATTTCATATGAAAACCAATACAGCTGGAGATAGAAGGCGGCTACTGCTTCCCACTCCGTCTTGAAAACAAGAGACACAGCAACCAATGTGCATGAAGCCTAATCCAAAATCAAGTAAAGTCTTCCACTGATCCACTGGTATTTGAATCATACTAGAGTATGCAGTTTCAGATAAATTTCACAGTTTCTTTGTACCTCAGTTGATTATATCCCTGCGATGCAGCTGATGACTCTCATTAGTTACTTGTATAAACACAACAATGGAAAGCATCATAGACAGCCTGATACCCATCCTTCTCTACTATTATAAGATGTAAACTGCTATCAGAGGACACAGTCCTTGATTTATCACTACATATGGTATGCATTCTCAAAGACAGTGTCAGCTTTTTCCTGTCCCATCTTTGCTATGTCCTGAACAGAAAACCATGAGTGCATGAGAAAATATTCGTGCTTCTTTGCAGGTAGCCTGCAAAGTCTCGGGCTTCCAGTAGAGATATTAACAATATCTATAACTTCTTTATAAAAAGCTTGTTGTCCTTCTTTCAGGACCAACACCTGCCTCAGTTTTCCTTCTTTCACAGTGATGTTTTCCTCAATAATTTGAAAGAAATTGGGAGGAAATTAGAAAAATGTGCCTAAATTGGATGACTATAATTTGTATTACTGACAATTTTTTATACTTCAATAGCTCAAAAGCAATTGTGGTTTTTTAGACTCAAAAGACAAATCCTTCCATCCTTAAGATAAAATTGCAGCTACCCCAACACCTCTATTCATATTTGTACTCAACTACCAGCTCTGGTTACTTACCCACTCTGTTTGGTCCTGACAACATAAAGGAAAAAGAAGAGACAACACAGTAATTATTACAAATAATTCAGCTGGAATGGCAACTGGAAAAAACACAGCAGTAAGATGATCGTATTTACTTTGATTGAAATGCATGAACTTGGATCAAAGTGCCAAGCCTCAGCTGCATAAAAAGGGAGCTGAATCTGCCATTTAAGACAGAGAGCTCTCTGCAGACACTGCCTCCAATTCTGAATGCTAAAAATGGTCCCTATGATTACCAAACTAGAGGCACCAAACGCTGAAAAAATAGTGTATTTGATCCAGTAAGAGCATGATAGGTAAAAAAGACACATCTTACACAATATCCTGAATGCCTTTGCCAGATAATCCAGATGCAGCAATATCTAACACATCTACACCAAAAGGGCACGTTAAACTTTACACAAGGGTTTTAAAAAGTGTAATAAGGTAATAAGAAGTGGGAGAGTAGTAAATCAGGGCAACAGAATTGAAGTCAGATAGGTTGGAGCAACTCATAAACTATCCTGAGAAGAGCTCTGTCATAGCATAATTACTTTCCTACATATGTATTTGTGCATGAGTTTTGGTCCTTAAAGCCAACCTAAAGAACTGAAAACACATATAAGCACTAACGTAGTACCTTCTTTTTGTAAACTGTGTTAAGTACATACAGCATACATTGCCTGCTGAATTATTTGGAAGTATAACCTTCTAGTCACATTAGCAGATCCTGTGCTTTCTTTCCTTACATGTTCATTACAGAGGAAAGCCTGCTCCTCCATCAGCCTTGCTCTTCCAGGAGTAGTCCATGTTATGAAAGTTTAAGAATCATACACTATTTCAACTTGCTGTTTAGCCACCCAGGAGTTAGCAGTTTATAATAAACTGTTTTACATACTCCACAATCTCATTTCTTCAACATAAGCAAAATGTGAAGATTGTCTGGTATTTCATGGAGTACGTGGTAAAACATTCCACGTATTGAAGGAACTGCTCACAATGCGGTCAATATTTTCTTCTTAGTTTCTGCTGACACCAAGGCCACGTGTATTAAGAACAGATGGAGATATCGCAAGCTCCTTTACCAGATATTCAGTATCACATTTTCTCTAGGAAGACTATTGCGATTTAAAGCAAAGATGTAACTAAAACCTCAAGCAAGGAGCAAGCCATCTAAACACAAAAGACCCTCTGAAAAAACACTTAGTGTTTGTATAGGCACGGTTACCCACGCACGTTTAAGCAGGAAAAGAATTTAAAATAATGTTTTAATTAAAAAATGAAAGTGGGTTTGCAGCATTTTATCAACTTTTCAATGAAGAAAGAAATGTATCTTAGGCTACACCCAAGACAAATGGTGGCACTTTAACTGGAAGATGGTTCTTTACAAAAAAATTTCACTGTTATTAATGTATTAGTACTGGATTTTCATCTTTCTAAAGCACAATCATGAAGGCTCTCTGGTCTCCTTTTCTTAATCTCACTTGTTTGAAGTTACAGTTAGAAACATATACCCATGCTGTATCAAGTCCTGCTGTGACCTCTACTGCCCACGTAACTGCCTGCAAGATTGCTACCGTGAGAACAACCGTTAGGCCTAAATGGAAAGAAGTTTGCCAGGGGTGTGTGTGGGAGAGAAAAGGAGGGAAGATTCTAAGGGCAATGAAGAATGACTTTAGGGCCCTGGGACGGCTGGTTAAGGGATCGGGACCACAAATACTGTTCTCCTCCATCCCACCATTTGCAGGGGGTGACGAGGGGATAAATAGAAGGAGCCAGCAAATTAACTCCTGGCTCCGAGACTGGTGCATCCGGCAGGACTTTGGCTTTTTGATCATGGGCTGATCTACAGGAAACCAGGCATGCTGGCAACAGGTGGGGGAAGCCTAACCCGAAGGGGAAGAAAGATCCTGGGACAAAAGTTAGCAGGGCTCATTCATAGGGCTTTAAACTAGGTTTGAAGGGGGATTGGGATGAAACCAGGATTACAAAAGTGGTGCCTGGGAGCAGCATACCAGTGCTTCTGGGTAAAAGTGTTAGCAAGGTCTTGCAGTCTGTCTCAGTGATGGCGGGAGATGACGATTTGTGTGGCAGCAAAGACATGAGGGGTAGTGATAATTTGGTAACTACAGAAGTGTCTGAGCATGATCAGGTGCGAATTAGGGCTTGTCCCCCCAAGAAAATGGCAGGACAATTAGCCCAGCTGAAGTGCATCTACACTAATGCACACAGCACGGGGAATAAACAGGAGGAGCTGGAGGTCATTGTACAGCAGGAAAACTATGATATAATCGCCATCACAGAAACGTGGTGGGAAGACACACACAAGTGGAGTGCTGTAATTGACGGCTACCAGCTTTTCAGACAGGACAGGCAAGGTAGGAGAGGTGGTGGGGTGGCCCTCTATGTTAGGGGCAGGTTTGAATGTCTAGAACTTAACAGTGTGAATGACAGTGTTGAATGTGTATGGATAAGAATTAAGGGGAAGGCCAACAAGGCAGACATCGTGATGGGAGTTTGTTATAGACCCCCTAATCAGGATGTAGAAACTGATGAAGTATTCTATAAGCAGCTGGCAGAGGTCTCACGATCATCTGCCCTTGTTCTTGTGGGGGAGCTCAACTTCCCAGATGTCTGCTGGAAATACTATGCAGCAGAGAGGGAACAGTCCTGGAGGTTCCTGGAGTGTGTGGAAGACAACTTCCTAACACAGCTGGTGAAGGTACCAACTAGGGGAAATGCCCTACTGGACCTACTGTTTGTTAACAGAGAAGGTCTTGTGGGGAATGTAAAGGTTGGAGGTCGTCTTGGGCACAGTAATCGTGAAATGGTAGAATTTTCAGTTCTTTGTGAAGCAAGGCGGGGAGCCAGCAGAACTGCCACCTTGGATTTCCAAAGGGCAGACTTTAGCCTGTTTAGGAGCATGGTCGAGAGTGTCCCTTGGGAGGCAGTTTTGAAGAGGGTGCCCAGGAAGGCTGGTCATACTTCAAGCACGTGCTCTTAGCAGCACAGGAGAAGGCCATCCCCATGTCTTGAAAAATGAGCCGACGGGGAAGACGACCAGCCTGGCTAAATACAGAGCTTTGGCTGGACCTCAGTAAAAAAAGGAAGGCTTACATTCTCGGGAAAGGGGGGTTAGCAACTTATGAGGATTATCAAGATATAACAAAGCCATATAGGGGGAAAATCAGAAGGGCCAAAGCCCAATCAGAATTCAGCTTGGCCACTGCAGTTAATGACAATAAGAAGAGATTCTTTCAGTGTATCAGTAGAAAAAGGAAGACCACGGAAAACGTAGGCTCACTGATGAATGAGACAGGTGCCCTAATGGTGGAAGACACAGAGAAGGCAGAGTTACTAAATGCCTTCTTTTCTTTGGTCTTCAATGCTAAAGCTGTCCCTCACGAATCCCATACCCTGGAGGCAAGAGAGAAGGTCTGGAGAGAGGAAGATTTTCCCTCGGTTGAGGAGGACTGGGTCAGAGACCACTTGGCCAAGCTGGACATTCATAAGTCCATGGGCCCTGACGGGATGCACCCGCGAGTGCCGAGAGAGCTGGCAGATGTTATTGCTAGACCACTCTCCATCGTCTTTGAAAGGTCATGGGGAACAGGAGAGGTGCCTGAGGACTGGAGGAAGGCTGACATCACTCCAATCTTCAAAAAAGGCAAGAAAAAGGACCCAGGGAACTACAGACCG
>VXBO01014829.1:0-10047 GCA_013400135.1 Rhinoptilus africanus
TCTATGATTCTATGATAGAGTCCAGAGAAGGGCCATGAACATGATGAAGGGACTGGAATATCCTGTGAGGAAAGGCTTAGATAGCTGGGACTGCTCAGCCCTGGAGAAGGGAAGGATCAGGGGGATTTCATCACTGCCTATGACTACCAGATGCCAGATGCAGGGGGTGAAGAAGAAGGAGCTGAACTCTTCTCAGTGGTACCCAGTGACAGAACAGGAGGCAACAGGCATGCAGTGTAATGCATAAAATTCCATTTAAGCATAAAATATTTTTTTTTACTGTGAGAGTGGACTTAGACTGGGAAACTGTTGAATAAACTGTCTAAATATTTGATCATTGCCTCTAGCCTTCATTATCATGACAAAAATAGCAAGCAGAAGGTAATCATCTTCCCTCTACTATCTCACTAGGTACACAGTTGTGAGGAGTTACCCTGACAAAATAAGCCAGGAACCAAGTACTGGGCCCCTTTCACTTCTAAAAACAGCTTTGAGGAAGTTATCTCTGATTACAGACTACCTATCATAAAATATGAGTGAAAAATGCACTAAAATATCAAATGAAGTCAAATTATGGTTCTTGGGTGGCGTGTTGGCTCTAAGACAATGTTGCTGAACCAATGCATCTAATCCTTTGTAGATTACCACCAGTTCATGTCTTCACTCCTCAAATAATCTAGAAATTCATGCCCACAAAAATACCTTCCAAAGTCAGTTTAATGCTATGTCTTTGCAGAAAACCTTATGTATACAACTTAACACAGGAAAGTAATAGAGTTACCATTTTGTGCTTTAGGTAAGTTGAAAAATATTTTTGCCTTAAATTCAGGAACTCTTATGCAATAACATAATTAGGTACTATTTTCCAGTTTAAAATAGCCAGTGATCTTCTCTGTATGAAGATTTGAAACTGATTTCCCTCAAGTGAATTTTGTGAAGCTTCAGAAGAAAAAAAAAAAACTTCAAAAATGTCCAGAATTTGTTTGAAGAGGTATGTTTTTTAAAAATGGCAAAACTCCCCATATAGTCAAAAGATCAGGAGAAAGCATGAAAGATTAAGTGGCAGATGAGATAATAGACAAGATAATTACAGAGCATTAAAGCCTCAGATTTATTTTTAAGCCATTCAAGCTCTATTTAGAAAAGCCCTTTGTTAAGTTTTGTGAATCTAAAAAGAATTATCCTCACAGATTGAACAATAATGTGACTAAAGGCGTTAAAGATTCATCATTCCCTATTCTAACCATTCCATACAATAACTGGCCACGGAGTGTTTCTGCAGCAGAGACAGAAGATAACAAGACCAAAGGGTTCTTAGTGCAGCAAAACCTCAATATACCACAAAAAGAGATTTGTCGTGCTCTGTGCTGTCAGAGTGGGAAGTGACAAGGGAGTCCTGAATTTTCTCAACGAGGTAACACACACAAGGAAGTTAACTAGACTTCCCCTCACAGGCTGCTCGCAAGCTACCATTTTGCTGCTGTGGCACGGGAAAGGTAATGCTAATTCAGGGTGAGAGCTGAGGATATGAAAGCCAAGTAGACAGTTCTCTGAAACGGAGCTGCACCAGTTTGACACGGGTAAAGAGAAAAGCAAACATAAACTTGTGTTGATGGGTTTGGAGACAAGCAAAGTGCGTAGCTTAGCAAAGAGACAAAGAACTTCTTTGTGTATTGGTTTGGTTTTGAGTCTGCAGAGGTATCTTGAGAGTCCCTTGGTTTTGTTTCACCTTTCTGAGACAAAGAATAAAGAAAAAACTGCTGCCTGTTGTCAAAGCCATCTGCACACCTTCTGGTGCTATTTCACTACTGCAATTATCACCTCTTTTCAAGAAACTTCTAGGCTTTTCTGCTTAGGAATCCTGTTCTATTATTTGTATTTTTATGGAGAAGGATAAGAAAACTATAACTTTCCTGTTGTATTTTTCTTCCCCTTAGATAAAAAAATGCAAACGTATACTTAAGCTAGAATTTAAAAAAAATTAAAAACAGATATGCAGAGATATATTTTAGATATACACTTACATACACATTTATTAGTTGGTATAATTATGTATGTGTGTGTAAGCATTACACAAAGCTAGAATGCTAGTCCTAATGACTAACCACAATAGATTGCAAAGTGTGGACAGCAGCACAACACTCAAGATGTTCTGTTTCCCTTCTGTTATTTCATGCCTGAAATATTACCAAAATGAAAATATTCATGTTCAATTGCATTTTTAAAACCGTGAATGACAAAGGACAATTCTACAGAGGTTTTTGAAAATGTCTTAGTTTTATCACTAAATGTGTAATGAAGATTAGCCTTAGATGTTTACTGAAAGTTCTTCCCAAGTAAAAGGAAGTATGCAAAAATGTTTATTTGTATGTGTAAGTCACAGACAGTAAAGGCTGCTACTACTATGGGCAGATTAGAGGAAGAAACTGACTTCCTGAGGGTGAAGAAGTAAAACATGGGGGCTAAAACTGGAAGGAGCCATAAAAATTAAAATCAATATTTTATGGTTGGTGAAAGAGAGAGAAACTTCCAGAGTGTGTCACAGCATAGGTAAGTGATTAAACTGCAAGTTAGTAAAAGTGTGTTTGGAGTAGCATGCTGAAAAGATATTAATGTAAACAACATTTGCTTTGCTCAGAAAGAAAAGAGCGTTACCATAATTACAGTTGAAAATGGGGATGGCTCTGAGCCCCAGAAGAAGACATTTCCTACCTGTATGGATAGATAAGAAAGGCCTTCCTCAGATATTATTCAGGAAGTATATGCAAGAGTTAGTCGTAACAAGACAAAAGACTATGTTGAAGATAGTGCCACCTTATAGACCTCAATAGCAGTTGGTATTATAATTTGTTCTACAGTAATTAAAATGGGCATAAAGAAGGGCTTCTCTTCTGAAAGGCTGCAGAAACAGTAAAAAGGAATCAATTAGAATTACTATGGCAACAACCAACAATCTTATGTGCAAAAATGGAAAAAAAATAAAACAGGGAAACAAAACAGAAAATCAAATAATAATTTAAACAATGATAGAGTACACACTTTAGATTGTGCACACACTTTTGAGTGTGTTTCTATTCCACCTATTTCCAATATAGTTTCAAATTAAATAACTATTTTCATGTTGTTGGTAGTATAAATATTCCCAAGAAACTGAGGTCTAGCAAAGTAGGAGTATAAAATAAAACCATAAAATTTTATGTCTTTTTGTGGAGTGACAGAAGGCCAGAAGAGAAAAAAATGGATTTTTACAAACCTATGCAGACATAATTTTTATATCCTCATTTTCTTGACATGTCATAAAATAAGCCATAGAGAGTAAACTTACTGGAGAGTTTTAATCTTCATTATTTCTCTGCACCAAATTCCCATCAACTTCAGGAATAGTTCAACAGCTAATGATGTAGCAGTGTACTTTCCTGAGCCTTTCCAAAATTGCTATATGAAGCTGCTGTGAACAATAGACCACTACCCTCATTTTTAGTACAGTCCCTACCAATGGGTCCACACTTTCCTCTGGAGCAGTATCTTCTTGAGCTCAGTGAACCTACAGTAACTTAAGTTATCCCATACGGTGACTTAATAATAACAGAACATAAGCCAACAGCAAAATTCAAGTTCTTAACTCTCTTAGACAGAGTAGGAAATAGTAACACTGCACAAGAGAGGAAGGGGATAGAGAGCTGGAAGAGATATCAGGGGTAGAAACTGAATGAGAAAGAAATGTAAGTGCATTCATTACATCTGATTTTTCTAAAATTAGCGTGTCTCAGAAAGCGTTTACTAACATTCATATCCTTAATTCACATACGGGAAATTTTTAGAGATCTGCAGGAGAGTTTTCTATTTGACTCAAAAATTAGTGACACAACTTCATAAGCCTTAGTGAAAAATATTAATAAAACATACAAAAATCCAGTTTTGTTGAGCAGTGGTGCTAGCAGACTTTACATAAATGACTCCTCTGGAGAGGAATACATTTTTTTTTACCTCTAGCTCCATGGTTTTATATCATTTTGCATAATCTGTCTGTCTATCATCATGCTCTGTTTTCCTCCCTAGCACTTGCATTTAATCCCTTGTTTCTTGACTTGGATCCATTCTGAAATTATTCTGTACATTAGCCTTGCTCCTGTGAAACTGCTTTAAAAAAATGGAAAAAAAGCCAATGCTGCCTCATCCCTCTGAAAATTAAGGCTTTGGCTCAGTTCATCAATTGAATGCATTTATTGCACAGTGACACAACTTATTACAGAGGAGTTTCAACATGGTTGTGCTTAATTACCTGACAAACAGTGGACGAAATTGTCTTGCCTTTGGGAGCTGCCACATGCATCTCCCAAAGCTTTACACTTACAGCATTGTGTAATCTGTGTCCTAGAAAAGAGATGGAAATAGCGTTAATTTTATATTGTCATAACACTTCCGACCTTGGACCACAATGAGCTCCTCTTGTGCTGAGCACTCCATAGTTGTGTTCCAGCAGGATGATGAACTAAAGCACAATAAAGCTACTCAGCAAACAAACATCAGCCTTGTTGAATGGGAGTCCTGTGTCTCTGAGGCACAGAAACAGGACGTCTCTTCCAAACTTTGCTTTCAACAGCAGCACAGTTGGACCATTTGCATCATAACTTGACAACAGTTGTGACATCCCTCTGGTAAAGTACGGGCATGTTTACCTCTTTGGCATGAAAACTAGCCCTTCCTCAACTGACACTAAAACATTAAATGTAGCCAAAACAGGCAGTGGCAGTGGCCTGGCTCACGCAAGAGCTGTGCGCTGCTCCTCATCCTGCAGTGCTACTCTGGTAGGGCTGGGTCCCTACGAACCTGTTACCAGGAGCGTGAGACAACCAGAAACAGCCTCACAGGTCCTGCCTGCTCACCCTGCATCTGCCTCACTCTCCTACCGTTGCCATTCTCCTCCTCTCTCCCTCCCCCACAGTGGGAGCAGCCAGGGCTTTGTCATCCCATCCTCGGGGTGACGAAGTTCAGCTGTGCTGGTGGTGGTGTCAGTCTCGTGCCAGTTCTGTTAGGTGGCATTCCCTCTGCTCACCAGTTTTATTTCTCTTTATCTCTTCTTTTTCCCCAAACTCTCTTCACCTCTGACTGGCAGCACCATTTTCTTTCTCCCTCTGAAAATTCTGCAACCTTCTGCAAACTTTAGATATCCCCAGCTAAAGACGTGTTGCTCTGTCATTTCTCAGGTGTCTTCTGAAGGCGCTCCGGTAGTAAGATCTCCCACTACTATGGAAGCTCTCAGGCACCTGCCCTTTATCTATAGGACAATTTGCAATTTTGATCTTTACATATAGATTCAGTGTGAGAATTTTTTTTCTGCACAGAACTGGGCATTATCCTAGTGCAAAACACACTCACAGCTCCAAATTATTTTTAATGGTCTGTCAGGCACTATTCTTTTTCCAGCTAATACTTACATCACCATACTTGGC
Organism: Rhinoptilus africanus; assembly: GCA_013400135.1. Taxonomy (NCBI): domain Eukaryota; kingdom Metazoa; phylum Chordata; class Aves; order Charadriiformes; family Glareolidae; genus Rhinoptilus; species Rhinoptilus africanus. Next base: position 5,454 of record VXBO01014829.1, read on the forward strand.
ACTAGGATACTCTCTTGTTTCTGCCATTACAGTTCTTCATCATAGCAAGCAAAGTTCTAACTCTTGCAAGTTGGTATCAGTATGGCATATTGAGCCTCTAATAGCCTCTTTTAGCTAAACAGACATCTACTGGATATTTATGACCAGTGTAGACTTTACCACTAATGCTGGATAAACTAATTCTCACCTTTTTAAGTGTGACTCAAACTCTGAAAAATAGGCTGAATTAATGAAAGGGAGTGCACCAGGAACAAAAATCAACAAGGCAACCTTGTTCTGACTTAAAAGTAACTTTTTGAAAGTGAGTTATTTAAGCCAAACTATTCAAAATCCTGTGAAATCTGGGCCATATAGAATTTTTATTTTTTTTTTTTCTTAATAATCATGTATGTTTGTGTATTCGATACCGATATCAGTATACCTTTTTCCTACCCTCCCCCGGAAAAAGCAGAATAAAGGTTGCATAAATGCATTTCCTATCCACTCAGCCAGTAGAAACCAGGTCAACCCTACTTACAGCTACATTAGCATTCAGATCAAGCTCAGTTAACTTTCATTCCCACCCAAACATCTTATTACAACAGTCAGTCTAGGTTTTCCCAGCACAACAGATTTTCTCATCCTTTCCACATTTTGCCACTTGAAAGGTGTGCTTTCAGTTCCTCTGACTTGCACTACAGCAGCCAGGAGGAGTCCTTGTGAAGTCATGGACCAAGCTTTGCTCAGAAGTTGTGAGTCCAAATCCTGATTCCATCCAAGCAGAGTGTTATTCGCTTCAGTGGGTTGAGCACACAATAGGTATTGTTTCAAAAAAACACAACCTTGATGGATCAAGTGCAGTAATGTTGCATTGGAAACAAACGTGACAAATTCTGCAGTTTCAGGGAAAATCCTTTGAAAGACACAATATGCTCTAGGTTACAAAGATAAATTTTTGAGCTCCTCCAACACAGAAAACTATTACTTGATTAAAAGTCAACACACAGACTTATGCTATTTCAGAACAGAGCATAGTTAAAATCAAATCAATAGCTTGTTTTAAATCTACTAAAGTACTGCTTTTGGTAGACCTCCTACTATCAAAAAGTCACATTTTAAGAAATTGTGAATCCACAGAATGACTGAGAAATTCTAAGATGGAAAATAAGTCCTAATGTGGACCTCAAGCTTTAGAGCTTAGTAATACCTTCTCAGTGTATCTGGGAACAGCATTTCCACAGGGAAATGAGATTAGATGCCACTTCTGAGTAATTCCTTCACCCTTTAAAGAGCAGACAGACAGAAATGTCAGTAGATGGAGCTGGCTTTCCCATAGCTGAGAGAAGTTTCTCTGCAGAAGGAAGTTGCATTTGCAGGCACACAGTCAGCTCTTCCCAGCCCCTGGCAGATGGTCCTCGAACAAAACATGCAAGAATGCAGCTTTTACAGCATGTTACCAAAGTGCACAAGACAGGACCAGACAGAACACAGAATTGACAGTGTTTGTCAGCACAAGCTGTTTGTTTCTTCTTCTTCTTTTTTTTCTTTCTTTTTTTCGCCCAGTCATGAGGAATGGTATAATTTTGAAGTGATATGCTTAGCTCTAGAGCATCTTGTAGGCAACAGTAAAGCACCCTATTATTCATGCTTGGACTGAAGGTGGTGCTAATATAAATATGTCTATTTTCATCATCTTCAGTGCTGAGATACATGAAGTACAGCTTTGCAGATGACAATCAGGCTGACAGTTTTTCTTTCATTATTGTTCTAGTGAAATAAATATGCATATCATTTATTTATTACTAAAGAGTACTTCAGCTTTGCCTCTCAACTTGAAGTTGTACAGCATACATGAGAGAGCTGTGATCAACCTATTGTCCTTATTTTAAGAGGGAGATTCATGAATCTGATTAACTGAAAGAATGCATGTGGTATGAAAAAGTGTGAGAATCACTCATATAAGGTGAAGAATAATCACAGCAAGAATTTATGACACATGTCTGAACAGCAGTTTATTTTGTATGAAGAATTTCATGTCTGCTTTACTCCTGAGGACTTGAATAAGTATCCCAAGGGAGCTCCTTTCACTGCCAACTTCAAACTTGACTTTGGCTGAGTGACTACAGTTAAGTATTTTTCAAAAGGCAGGCCACACACCAAAACTCTAATATTAAAATGAGTAATTTTGGTTATGAGCAAAGAGCTGACCTGGCCCTGGGAGTCATGGATATCACAGTAAAATCAGCTCCTCTGAGTGTTTACAAGGCACATAGAATATACGTCACCTTCTGATTTTATACATCTCCATATGGCCTTCTCCAGCATCCTAATTTCTAATCTTTTCTCCAATATGCCTAAAAAACTCAGAGAGACTGATTACCACATATATGTCCATCTGATACACCGTACAAAGTCAGTCCGTCAAAATCTTTGAAGATTTTTTATTGTTCCATGGGAAGGGCAAAATGCAAAGAAGTATTTAATTTGTGGCTATGGCGAGCAAAAATATGCACAGAATGATACTTGATTTCACTATGCTGGCTACATGTGCAGTTCCTTTGGACTCAAGTCTTCTGGTACCTTTCTCCTGCTATCATTTCTAAAATAACCAAGAAAGTAACTTTTAATGAGGACCTGGCATACGCATCCATGTGACAACAGGTGGTGCTTGAAAGCATCTCTAAGCAGCAAAAGCACTGCAGTTTTCAATAGACTGTGGAGGTGCAGGGTTGATATATCAGAGTGCCATTCAGCCATTCAGTTGCTTGAGCTTGGGAAATATAGTAAGCCACCTTCCATTTGTTTCGCTGCAACGAACATTAATGTGCAGCACTTCCCAGAGGACAGGAAACAGAAGATGCCTGTGCCAGTCTCTGGAGGACAAAACTGAAAAATACAACACAGTGGGAGCCCATAGATCCTCCAAAGGTGCAGCGATGCAGTGCATGACTGCAAGACCTTCAGGTATACGTCCCCCATTCCCAGAATCTGGCTTTGTTAAGATCAGAAGTTAGGGACAATAATGAAAACTATGCAGCTTTGTTGGTTTTTCTGTAGTAAGCCTCAGTAAAAGGAAAATTGGTGCTCCTGAGCTACAGTTCCATGTACATTGTCACAGCTACTGACCACTGGTTTTAGATTGTCTTTGCTGTCTCCTTTAATCACACCAAGTTTTGGCTTCTCTTATGAATGCCTCAGAGCCAGGGCACCTGCTTCTTTCAGTGAAGAGCCTCTAGCCAGCACTGGTTTCACTAAACATCAAGAAGATCAGTAGTTATATGGTTGATTGTTCCTTCCAGACAGCAGATAAAACTGTATTTTTGTTTTGGTGGATACACCAAGACTTGCATACTTCAGAGGAGTAATTTTTATTCCACTTTTAGCCTGTTTCAACTAGTAGTTACTAGAAAAGTATCAAGAGGCCAAGGTTAGAGGTCAAGGCTACTCTTTGAATCTACTCGCTTAGCACCCTCAGTTCGCTTAGTTGGTTATTTAATTTACATGGATAGCCTATTAAGTAATACTTCTTTTCAGTTCCAGATGTTGCTATTGGTTAAGTGTATCCCTGTGTACTGAGTATCCTGCAGTAATGTTCTTGCAACCCTGAATCCAAACATTGGCAGAAATTCGGGCAAAAAACACAGAGCATACTTTTCTGCATCTCTCTGTTACTTCTGACAGGAAGAAGCTGGACCTGACACCACAGCTCACCAGCTGACATAGGATCTTTGGGGTACATGGTCCAATTACCTCTGTTATGCCATAATAACACAAAGGCACAGGCCTTATTTAAGATTCTGTCAAATATCACCTCTATTATTCAAGACCAATCTCAAGAGAATAAAATGTGCAGGATGGGATCAGCACTGAGGGAGATCTCAGACAAAGACATTTTAACTTAACAATTACAAAAACATTTGTTGCAAAGACTAATGTTGTATAAAATAACATTTTCATTCCCATTCAGATTTGCTATTTTCATTTTAACAATTGGAAAAGCAGATGGGGAAATGTGTGGAGCTCTTTATTCATTGTTGTTTGATAGCCAAGTCTCCTCTGTAGAACTGCTGCCTTGCCAAAAGCCAATTTTAAACGTGTAAATGAAATGCTTCAGTTTTGTAATGATAAATATCTGAAACAAGGATGATATTTCTTAATACCATTATTTACTTGCCTTCCATTTCTGAGAGTTTTAGGAATGATAGAAATGTAAGATCAAAATGAGTATACCATCATACTACAAAATTTCAGAGAAATTTTATGTTGAGATCACATATTTTTGAGCAGTGAGGGTAGGCAGAAGGCAATGGTCCCATGAGGTTTCCATTTTAGTTGGCTAGGTTAACTGCATTAATACAGAAGCCTTATTTATTAATTTATTGTTATTTGTTTATACCCCACTTTATTACAAACGCTCTACTGGTTANGTGAGCATGATCTGTGAAAGGTTTGAATGATTTCAGTTGGTATGTGTGATGATACAATAATTTTCATGAAGGCCTAAGCAGATTTCATCTAACTCTTCTATGTAATTAAGGAATAATTTGCACAAATGACAAAGGTACTTGTTAATTTCTCAGAACAGTTTTAGACTGTAGTTTGGCACATATGCATC
>VXBO01014829.1:42592-72889 GCA_013400135.1 Rhinoptilus africanus
ATTTGGGTTTCGTTCAATAGCAAAGTTACGTCAAACCAAGAAAATGTTTATTTGCAATAGGCTGAGAGCTAGAAGTGGTCCTACAAAGCAGTAGTGTAATTTATCATGCAAGTAGTGATTCTGGTTTATGGAACAGAGCTTCTCCTAGTATTCTAAAGGTTGTGTTTGTATGCTGGTTTGGTCGCTGTTATTTGGNTGTCACAAGTTGTATATCACGAACATATTTTAGCCAACTGAGATAAAGGGAAGTTTAGGATTACTTTGCATGTGGAAGACTGCTTTTTAAGATTTCCCACTGCTTGATTTCAGGATGACATACTAAGTTGTATGGTTGTGACTTGAAACAGCTCAGTTCTGTAAATCTGTAAATCTCAGTTCAGGAGCTCTTAATGGCTTGTGTCCTCAGCACAGTCATAAGTTTGGGATATTCAAAAGTTCTTGTGTCAGCATAGTTGTGGTGTTGGTTACATGTTATGATCCAAGGATGGCTACTCTTCAGACACATCTGAATTTCTTGAAAGCTCAACATCAACAGGCTCACTGTCTGCAACCTACTGAAATAATGCTAACCTAGAGCCCGCAGTTCTTCCCCCACCCCATACTGAAAATGATTAATGTTTTCAATGAAGTATAAGATTATCTTCCTACATTTTATAATATGGGAGAAAGTATAATGTCCAAGGCAGAAAAACGAATTTATCTGGAAGATAGGAAATTGGAAGTTATGTTTTGGTCATCTGTGATAAGGGAAGGTAGTGGTGAAATCTTGATCAGAAATGCTCAAGTACTAGTTCCAAAGTTTGTTTTATACGAAGGGCAACATAGTAGCCTTTGGCCATTAAAAATGGCTTGAAGATATAATTGGGTGTTAATAGTGGGGATTGAGATGTTGATTGATAATATGTTAAATCCTCTAACAAAATTAGCCATGTAATCTCCATAAACCAAGCTGCCTGGTCACAAGTGTAGCTTCGTTTTATAGGTATGCTTTTGAATTCCCACTAATATATATTTATATCTTGTTTTTTAAAAATATGCTTATTCTACATGAAGTACTTCTGTCCTTCATGTACTGTTTCAAAAGCTTTTTACGTGCTCTAGTTACAGCATTTAACCTGCTAGTATGGAAATAATTAAGTTTGCTATAAAACCAAAGGAATGGAAGATGCCTAGGGCACTCAGTACTATATGGGGTCCTGTTTTTTGATATTATTTTTTTTTTTCCCTCAAAGACTGAAAGAAATATGGCAGATAATTTCATAGGAATAAGAATCATCTAGCAGGGCATCACTTTTTAATCTAGGTGGTCTAACTTTGTCAAATGGAGTTACTTGTTTTATGTCAATGGGTGAAACTGGTGGTTTTCACATCACTGACTCCTACCATGCCACATGAAATATATTTTCTCAAATAGTCTGTTAACTGTCCTTTAAAGTGTCAGAAAGTGCATCTTTTCTTGAATAAATGTATAGATTATCTGCTATGAGCATGGTATTTTTGTGCTGCTTGTTGAAATCTAGTGCAAAAGTGGTCACTGAAAAAAGATTCTCTTTTGACCTACTTCTGCAGTATTATACTGGCCAAAAGGGAGACGAATACCAGTCCTGTGCAGCTGTCTAGGTCTTCACAGACCCTACAGGCTAGGCACAGAGTGACTGGGAAGCAGTGCTGTGGAGAAGGACCTGGGATCTCGATTGGCAGTGAGCTGAATATGAGCCAGCAGTGTGCCTTGTCAGTAGGGAAGATCAACAGTATCTCTTGGGCTGTATGAACAGAGTATAGACAGGAAATGGAAGAAAATTATTATCTCACCCCTCTCTGCACTTGTTAGGCAATAGGTATGTCCATGTCTAGTTTTGACCTCACCCTCCTGCCATTATGGGAAAAATATTGGTAAACTGGAGTAAGTTCAGCAGAGGACCACTAAAACAGTCAGGAGCTGGAGCACATGCATCTGCGAGGAGGCACTGGGGGACCTGGACTTGTTCAGTCTGGAGAAGAGATAGTTTTAGAGGTCCTAACGGCAGCCTTTCCTAACACCTGCAAGGAGGACATCAACAAGGTAGAGCTAGGCTTTTCACAGCAATGCGTGATGGAAGGATAAGAGGCAGTGTTCTTAAGTTGAAATGAGAGGTTTAGACTGGAGATAAGAAAAATCAATTCCTCATCAGGACAGGCCAGCAATGCAGCTGTGGCCAAGCTAGGTTTTGCCATCTCTCTCGTTGGAAATTTTCAGGCCCTGAGGAGCTGGTCTGATGTCAAGTCTATGGCTGCTTTGGGAAGGAAGTTGAACTTGAGAGCTCCTGAAATCCCTGGCAGCCTGAACTATACTATGGTTTTACTTGTGATTCTTGCTGTACAGCAGAAGTTCCTAGACTGTGATCTAGTTTGTCGTCTTTTTCTTGTTGACCAGTTCCATTTCTTAGGACTGCAATTGAGTCTTCATCTCTGGAAGTAAAAGAGGAGGGGTAATATCTAGAGCTAAAATCACAAAACAGTTTTCTTGATCTATGTCATGAAGACATAGTTGGGTGCCCAAGAGATGGTCTCCCTAAGGAGAGAACTCTTGTGTTCCTTTTTCCTTCTGTGCATTGCTACAGTTACGTTACTTTGGTCCAACTCTGTATTCTCTGTATTTCACAAATTTTGGACTGGCCATAGACTGGATTTCATGCATTTACTTACAAGATATTTTACAATGGAACCTTGTGAATTTTCACAGGAGCCTTGCAGAGGCAAAAATAATATCAACAGAGAAAACTGCAATAGAAGGAAACCAAATTCATTATGTTTCTTCAGGAAAAGGCAACTATGAGCAAAGGGATTTAAAAACCAAGAAGGAAAGACCTTGGTTGAATACATGACAAAACCAAACTCCAGTTGTTGATTTCCGTGGAATTTTATTAGTGTGCATTTATTAGGGTCTTGATTTGCAGTTCTTCATCCTTTTACTGCAGCAAAAGAGGAAAATAAAGAAAAAGAGGAAAACCAGAAAAATTTCTAATTGGAAATTATTTAAAATTTTAAAATAAGTTGCAGAGTTTCCTTCCGTTGTTGAGACCAGTTCAAGGGTGTTGATTAAACTTTCTATATTTGACTAATGGCCTAGTGACTTGTAAGAGGTATTCAACAAATATGATTGCTAGGAATCTGAAGAGGGTTTTTGTTGTGATGGTGAGATCTAAAATATTCTCCTATAACTCACCTGTATTTCTGTTAATTTCAATAAGAACTGGATAGTGTCCAAAAAAGGATTTGGGAAGTGAGTGTGATCATTTCTGAGTGTCTGTAAAGAGGCGTTTGTTTAGAAAAAAATGTTTGCTTTATCATATAGCTGAAAATATAAAATGAATAACAATGATGGGGCTGAAGAGGAATGGTCTAAGGAATCGTATATGGCAGTAACTACTCTTGCTAGTTTTGGAATCAATACTTCTATTGATTGAAGTGGTTCTATTTGGTTTTTTTTCATTTGTTTGTTTTGTCTGGGGTTTAATCATTGTGGGACACAGATGCTGAAATGCACATCAAAATTAATGTATTCTTACTCCTGTTCAACACTGCTTGAGGGATAAGCAAAGACAGAGGTACATATTACTAATTGAGATAAATATAGTCTTGATAATCAAGGCAGTAGTAGAAAGCAATCCCTTTATTTAAATGCATAAGCAAGCAAATACATTATTCAGAATCTGCATTTTGACTTTATTCATAAGTAACTTAGCTTCTTAAAATTTCAGAATTTCAGTGGAAGAGAGAAGTAAGTGCTTGCAGTGCATTTTTTCCAGGAAAAAAATCCCTCTTCTGGTTGAGCTAAATAACTTGAATGCACAGTGAAACTTTTAATGTCCTAAAAGATCTAACACCATAATATGCTATGCTAGATAATCCAAGCAAACAATAACCATTATGCGTGGGTTTTTTCCACAATTTCATGTTTTCACATGCTTTCTAGAGTACGTCTCAGCTAAGAGCTTAGAGAACTGTTTCTCTGAGCAAGTGTAGTGATTAAGTAAGGAAGATTTAATCATTTTAGAATACTGTTTATAAATATATGCCTGCAATCTAAAAGCAAACATTTAAGTGGTTGGTTTTAAGTCACATATGGAAGAAAAATAAAAATATTGTTATCTATCCGGTAAATATAAACTGAGACTTGTTCAAATCACTATGTTTTAAGGTGCTGAGTAGTGTTAGGTTGGAGAAGCAGAACAAAACACAGTGTTTGGAACTGAGTGTCTTTTACTGGAAGGTGGACAAAAAGCCATGTGGAAGTTTTTTGGCATGCTTGGCTTATGAAGGTATTTTTGTTTACTTCTGTGTATATGAATTTGTGTATATTTTTACATTAAAAATATTCATAGTTTCATGAGACACCAAAATCAATATTTATTTTGGAAACATTTATGGAAACATAATGAAACATTATTCAGAGTGTCTTGTGAATAAATAGGTGCTTTTGAGAGATAATATACTGGGCAAAGTCACACGAGAAAGCAAATAATGTTAAAATTAATGCCTTAAATGTCCAGTGTGATACTGAATTTCAGGCATGTTTGGTAAAATAATATTCTTACAGTGGCAGTATTTCTTTGTCATTGCTTCCAACATAATTAATTTTTTATGTTTCCTGTAGAATTGCTGTCACTGGATTTGCACTTAACTTGAATATATATTTCTTTAAAAAAAAAAGAAAAAAAAACCATGATAAACACAGTGAAATATTAGTCACCTCACACAACTATACTCAGATGGCAAAGGACACAGATACTTTTATCACCAGTTGCCATCTGTCTTTGTTTTTTTTCATATTCTTTTCGAAAGCAGAATGAGATTGTTTTATTTCCTTTTGAGTAAACTTCAGTACAGTATTAGGAAAACAGTAATTTAATTTTTAAATTACTATACTTTCAATATATTGATACAAAGCAAAGCAGTAGATTTTTAAAGAGACACTTAAAATTCAGGCCATGAGGCAGGGTGAAGGGTATTTTGGGGACATAAAGCAGTATTTTAAAATTAGCACCTTTTTCTAAATGTGTACACAATTTTGTAATTTCTCTGTGAATACTTGATTGAAAGTTTTCTTTCTTCTTTCTTAGACAGGAAATTAAAGTATATACTACTCTTTGAATGTTCCTTTATGTCAACATTTTTTTTCTTCCCTTGCAGTTTATGATTTAGTCCTTTTTTTACTGCCTTATGTTATCATTGATGACAGTGACACCTGTTTATGTATATTTTGTAATTACATTTTCACAAATTTTTGGCACTTGTTTTTAGTTACTAAGCTCTGCAGTTCGATATTCACTGTTGGTTGTTTTTTTGGGTTTTTTTGTCTGCTTGTTGTTGGTTGCCTGGCTCGCATGTGGTTTAATATTTAACAGTTTACCTGAAATAGTGGGGTGTGACAAGGCTGCTAAGCATCACTCATTGCTGACATGTATCCGGCTGGGTTGTAGGGATGGCCGACAGGTACCGATCTCCACTTCCAGGAACTGCATGATTCTTTCTTTGCCAGCAGCCACTTTGGTTTCTTATTTGCTAATCACTAGTTTTCTCTCAGGGTGCTTTAGCCTGCTTCATGTTAAATCTATGCAAAATTGACACTTAAAAAATATATTCTGAGGAACATTCTTCTAGCCAATTTTATGTATTTCAAAAGAACATGTAGTGAGAAGTTCAGAATCTGTTTCTTTTACTAGCAATCTGAGAGTAGGTAAATCTCCAGATGTTGGGGGAAAACAGGTCATAATTGAGGAGTGGGGAGACCTGAGGATGTCTTAGAGTAAGATCTTGAGTTTTTTGTGGTTTTTCTGGTGGGTTTTTTTTGTTTGTTTTTCTTTGTGGGTGGTGTTTTTCTTGGTTTGTTTTTGTTTTTTAAATCACTTTGAACTTATAAAAGTGTGCTCACTGGACATCTACTAAGATTTTCTGCAGAGCCTATTGGTACCTGCCACCTTTGTAGAATGGCAAAACCAAGCTCCCACACCTGGTAGGGCTGACTGAGGAGCTGCTGGTGCTTGCTTGGATTTGCCAGAATCTGTCCTGGAAAATGTATATACAATCCTCCAAGGCAATTAGAGGCCAACTTTTAAAAAAATTATGTGACTAATTCCAAGGTATCATCGATTATTACAGTGTTTACTGCCATAATTTTCTATACTTCTTTCCATGCATAGTTATTCCTTGGTCAAAGTTTTGAGCAGTTCATGCACAGTAGTTTTTAAATATTTAAGTAAGCCTAACCGTATTGATCAGCTTTAAGGTACTATCTCAGTGTTGCTTAGTTCAGGAAAAAAAGAGCTTTAGGATTTGAAATGTTCGAATTGTGTAATTGTGTTTCAGTTTGGAACTCTTCAGTAATGGGATGAGAAGTTAGGTGTGTTTAGAGATCCAGGTTTCTTTAAGAGTTGTTGTAGATTCTCCCAATCCTTTATATTCATATAGTCATATACATATTCATAATCCTTTATATCCTTTCTATGTGATAAATTTTAATCTATGTTTTTATATTTGAGTGCATTATCCGTACACAGAGGTATGAAGATTTTTTTCTTATCATTTACAATCATTTTTCTTTTTCATATCAGAGTGTATTATTTTGATAATGTTATTATGTTGATAATTGAAACTATGACTTTCATTACTGTAATGACAAATTCAAGTTTTCTGGATCGTTTATAGAATATCCAAGTCTTATTTTATGTTTAGAGATGTGGAAAGAAGACTATCTCCTTTCATATAATTGATTATAATATTGAAAAACCTGTGTAACTTAAATTTTGCTGAAGTTTTTACTTTGGCAGAGATACAAAGATGTTATTTTTACATCCCCGTGTATGTACAAAGTGAAAAGAGCACACTTTTTATTTTTCTGTGGTCACTGTTCCTGTAGCACCTAATCTTATGTACTCCAAAGTCTGTTATTTCTGAAGATGCAATTTTTAACTCTGGTGGTCCTGAAAATTTTAATACCTACTACAAATGGTAAATGATATGATTGAAAGAAATAATGTATTTTTTATAAATGGAGCTATTAAGAATGTATTACGTCTCAGTAAGAATTATAAACAATTTACTGAAACATAGTTAGTCTTGTTTATTTTTAAGTGAAATATAGTTTTATTTTTTTAAGTTTGTGCACTTCTGACCTCTCTTTGCAGTCATTGTATTCTCAACATAAGGGGTAATCAAACTTGTGTTGTGAATGTGTCTGCTTTTTTTTCTTGTGTAAAGTGCATCAATTTTACAATCATTCCGAGGGTATATGGACAGTGTCTTTAGAAGTGTTTTTGCTTCTTTTTAGCTTTAAAGCAGGAGAGATTTTCAGAAAGCTGAGAATCCTTAATTTATACGCATTAATTCCAGCTATTAACTACTGGCTTTCATTTGTGCCTCAGCTAATGGCTACTTCTCTACATATACTTTACATCTCTTCTCCTGATCACTGTCTCAGGTGCTTGGCCTTTTACAGTTACTCATCCTGCCTTTGTTCTTTCCTTTGTCTTCCACTTCTCCTTAATGCTGCTTCTGTATTAGCTGTGAGAGTGTTGGGGATACAGGAACAACAGTTTCTCAATCATTGACTTTAGGGCTAAACACCTTAAGAAATTCGTAGGAAAGCAGTTTGGGAGAAAGTTATTGCTTCAGCTAGTGGTGTGTTTGCTGGTGTGAGGGTGTGATGTCAGTAGTCTGAGTGTGGAAGATGATTATGTGAGCAATTTATGCATTGTTAAACAGTATCTCCAGAGAAATTTGGCAGTTTAGATGAGTCACAGATAAAAGCCTGATATTACCAGTTTCTGGTAATGAAGTTTCATGGCTATGCCACATTTAAATGACTATTGTAGTATCTCGATTTTAAGTATCATAAAATATGTGTGTATTTAAATACATACAGTCAAATAACTTTTTTCCCTGTATCTTATTCTCAGCATTGCTGAGAACTTTAATCTTCTGAAACTACTTATGGGTGAGAGGAAATGTGTATGATTTTTTTTAAAGATACAATGAAAACAACAGTATAATGGAAAATCTTCAAGAATGTGAAGTGACTAACAATATATATCCAGCCATCCATACTGAGTAGCATATATGTGTGTTATATAAGCATGAAGCAGCTGTTCTGTATGTATAGATATGCATATGTGTATATATTCACACATACAGTTTATGTGTATGCAGAGTTACAGGGTGTGTGTGTGTATATCTCTTATTTATGTATATAGAGTATGTAGAACCAAATATAGGCCATGTACAGTAAGTGATTTACCATCTAGAAGAAATTACTGGAAAGGACTTTCTGCAGGATCCCTACCCCCATGTATTGCTCCTGAAGGCAGAAACAACCCTCCATAGCAGTTCAGTGTGCATTTTCTCTGGTAGAATTATGGTGATAGTGAATTATATCCTAAGAATAGGGGTTCTAGAGTTACAGGAGACAACTTCTTAAATCAGCTTGGTAATGCCGAACTGTCTCCTAGAGCTAATTTTCCACTTGCTGAGGGAACATTCAGCTTGCACAGCTTCCTTAAATGGCTAGTCCTACAGGTGAGATATCTTCTACAGTAACAGGTAATAGGAATGCTAGACTAGGCCTTAAGCTCATTATGGACAGATTCTGGTGAAACAGCTTTTGTTGAGCTGTCAGTGAAGACAACCAGTGTGTCTCATTAGAATTAATAAATAAAGGCCCTGTTCTGTTTTGTGTAAAGAACACATTGATGCCCGCAAGCTTCATTTGCTTCAGTGACATTGAAGGGAATATCATATTTATGAAAGGTCATTTAAGGAAAAAAGGTAGCTGGACATAGCTCTGGGTCTCTGCTGTCTTTGTCAAAGTCCTTCCTGTCTCTAGTAAATTCTTGGGCAACACAGAAGCATTTAACACGCTCTAAGAAAATGTTAACTGTAAAAATTAGTTCAGATAATAAATATTTAGTTTTTAGTTGCAAACCAGTGTGTAGTTTTATAGCACAACATGTTTATATTGTTCTAGCTATACCTCTGTTGATGTTTTCTAAAATGCCTATCACCTTTGACTTCATGAGCACTAGGGTAACTTAACATTACAGTGGTCTGTTCTTTATAAAATTATAAAAAGTAAATTAGCAATGGTGATCACACTCGGTAAGTCTTTCGATTTAGGGGTTTGGCTGTAGAGGTTCATGGAATATGTTTGATTCTGATAACTCCTTGTGGACTCCAGTAGAGTGGTGACTGTCAACAGGCTATATCTCCCAAGTATAAGGGATAAGGCAACTTCTTTGTGGTTTGAGCCATAATAACATAGATGAGAAGTTTGGCTTTGCTTTAGAAAAAGATTCTGCAAACTTACAAATTCTGGAGGAGAAGCAAAGTTCTACTTAAAAGATCTTTGTATTCATGAGTGCATTCTAATGATATTTGCTGTTTTATTCCAGCCCTCTGGGATTTTTTTTATCTTCAGAACAGTCTTCATATTTGCTATTGTTTTCAGGATTCCTCTAGAAAACCTCAACCACTAAGTAATATTAAGCATTTCCTTGTCTGACATCTGGAATCCATTTTATGATACTGGCTGTTGTGGTTATGGTATGGACAATTAATCTTAGCATTTCCAATAACTTCTAGTACAGTATGTTTCTTTCTTAGCTTTGTACTCTTAAAGGAAACTTTTTTTTTTTTATATGTCTATCCGTCTTATTCAAAAGAGGGAGAGAAGTTTCAGAAAAACAGATACCAATAAAATAATTAGTTTGGCAAGGTAAGCAGAAATGTGTACTGTCAGTGAAGAAAAGGCAGTTACAACTCATTTTACACTCCCAGCATCCTGTTGAGTCAGTCGGCAAGCACTCACAACCTGTGCTCGCATGTCGTAGTATGGATCCATTTAAAGGACCAAGCTGGAGGAAACGTGCCTTTCTTCATTCTGGTGCTGTAGAACAATGTGTTCTTTGGTGCAGGATGGAACAGCCTCAGATTATTAGAAAGAGTGGAGAAAAGTCATAGTCTTCAGCTCTTCCGCATGTCATTTCTTAGCCGTTCTCCAGCAGATTTGCAGAAGTATTGCAAAGTGAAATTAGTCTGCAGACATCTACATAAATGTCTAATACGGTTTGCATAGTCTGTAAAGGTGACAAAGGCATGGAAAGGCAGAACTCAGTTTGACTGTTGGACATCTTTTGATGTAGAGAATAAGTACTAAGAACTGCTGTAAGTACTGCCATTGAAAAGTTATTTTTAGGGCTTTTTTTTTTTTTTTAAGTCCCTGCTTTATGATCTGGAGTATGAAACTTAATGTGGTGTTCTGACAAAGTTTATTATAAAATATCTGTGCGGAGTGTGTTGTGCAACTCCATTTTACTGATTGTTGAACATTAAACTTCGAAGGGTTTTGAAGTTTACAGATTTAAATCTTCCTAATTTAAATGATGTATTAGAGAAAATACTGCTGTTTACTTTGCCGTAGCACGCAGTACAGATCAGATATATGGCTTTTGTGTAATATTTCTGTTTGTTTACATTGTTCAAATCTGTCATTGTATCTTTTTTTATTAAGGGTATGCCTGCAGTCGGGGATTGACTGAGGAAAGTGTTAGTCTATTTAAATAAACTGGTTAGAGCCATTGGAGGAGGCCTGCGGTGTTTTCAACCCTGTTTCTCAGCCTGAAAGCGCTGCATAACCCTTTTAGGTTGCCTAGCAACAGGCTCCTAGAAACAGTGATAGATTGAATTTCCAATAGTGACCAGGCCGGATGTAATAATAAAGCAAGAGTACAAACTGTTGTCATGGTTTTCTTTTCATGATAAGACAGCCTTTATTTGATGAGATTCTGTTTGTGAAAGTGGCGAACCTCCTTGCAAAATTAGGGTGCTCTTGAAAAGTTGTGGTGCTGAAGCCCTGACAAAGCTCCTTAGAATGAGCAGCTTTGAAGTCTAGTAGTTTGACATAGGCTAAACCAAAAAAACATTGAATGAGTTATCAAGGAAAGAGGGTATTTAATACACAGTTTAAATGGCTTGTAAATACCAACTTTTTTTAGAAATTGATCTGTATTAGAACTCCATAGACATCCCCAGCTCTACAGCTAGATTCATACTATGGAAGGAATATGGTCAGTCACACTTGAATTAATGTAGTTGAAAAGAGACTTCGCCGAAGGAGGTTATTCTGTAACTGCCTGCTGTTTGGATTTGCAGTGTCTATCTTTGGAGCATGTGGTATCGCCTACTGCTGGAGAGTGGTTGCTAGTCATAGTCAGGCTTTTCTGAAGTTAGTATTTGCTCTGTTATCTTCTCTTGATTCAGCTGTCAGGTACTATGTAGCAGTTCTCATCTTTTGGAGACAGATGTTGATATAAAAATCCATATACAAAGATCCTGTTTTGTAAGATGCTCAATAAAATAGGTTGTTTTAAATCATTAGAATTCTAACATGTTATTTAGAGAAGTTTGGAAATGTCTTGTGATGATACTGTGGAAAGGAATAGTGAATAAACTGAGTAACAGCCAGTTTATTTTATGTCATACCAATTTGTCAGTATTTCATGTTTTCAAGACCCGTTGTGTGTGAAAGGCAGAAATATGTGGGCAAGCAGGTGATTTGGGGTGAAATACAGAATTTGTCTCACAAAATTGTAATAGATGTAATACTGAATGATTACATTTGAGTTTAAGTGTTTTGACCTGGCTGAGTTGAAAACTGAAACACTGGTTGTTGAGTAAAGATCATAGAATCATAGAGTGGTTAGAGTTGGAAGGGACCTTAAAGATCGCCTATTTTCAACACCCCTGCCATGGGCAGGGACACCTCCCACTAGACCAGGCTGCTCAAAGCCCCATCCAGCCTGGCCTTGAACACTTCCAGGGATGGGGCACCCACAACTTCTCTGTTGTATCTGTTGACCTACACTAGGTAAACACCTATCTTCAGTTCCTGTGTCTGCTTTTGAGAATGGTGGTTGAAGTATCACTATGGTAGAGGTCAGTTACTTTCAGTGAAAGACCAAGTTAGTTATTTGTAACCTGTTACATTCCATTAAGGTGGCACTATTTTTTTTCTCAATCGGTGAAAGATATTATAAGAGTATAAAATTTATGTCTTTAGTTACTAATAGAAGAAGCAACTCTAGGGAATACACAGTGTAGAAGAAGAAAATTATAAAATGGAAACAACTGGATGTTACAGACTTGAGATGTAATTTATAGATCTTTTTAGAAGCCCGTAAATTTCCTGTTACAGTGCTTGAAGGTGCTGACCTATAAGGCAAACTTTTAATTTTCTTTTAGTTAATCACGGAATGTAACTACCAAGCTAGAGTCACAGTCTGTAACACAAGGTTATTCATGCCTTGAGAAAATATGCCATTCAGTTCTTCTGTGTGTATCAGAATAGCAGCGATACCACCTTACAGTCATTTACATGGTTAAAAAAAACCCCTAAACCTACAATCATTAGATAGATAATATTGTAATTAATTGAAATGTCAGTAGCTAGGGCTGTTTTTTCCTTCTCTATAGAAGACACAATCTCTTTTGCACTTGAAGTTTGCATTGACATGACAAATATGACATTAGAATCGGTGTAGTTCCTTTGAATAACAAGTTGGCATGCCAGTGCTCTTACAAAGAAGTGATGAACATACAAAGTATCAGCTGCTATTATTTCAAAATAATGTTATTTTATAACTGTAGTAATGCTCAGTAAAAAAAAATAGTGCTGTAGTTTCAGACATACAACTTTTAAACAACTTCTGCTTCCTTAAATTGTTTGTCTAAGTTGTTGTATCAAAATTTATTAACATGTCAAGTGTGCCATGTGTTTGAGTTTGAGGTTCTTTTTCCAAATAAGTTACAATGCTATTTCAGCTTTCTTTGTTATTGCTGGTTTTGATATCTGAAATGAAACCATTATAGTGTTGAAAAAATATCTTTTACCAGGTAATGATGCCCTGAATCTTTAGTGTTTGGTTCCTAAGTTGTACAGTTAGTCACTTCTGGCTGCATACTGCAGTTCTTTCCTGCACTTGTTACTTTCATTTTGTATTTCTTCTTTGGTACATGAGACAAATATTTGATGGATAAAGTGAGTTGTTTAGTTCTGAGTTGAATAAGCAAAATATCATCAAAGCAGCTGTATGACTAAAGCAATTGTGATGTCACAATCCTACATACCCTGCAATGAATTTGATCAGAAGAATCATAGAATCATAGGGTTGGATTCAGCGTATCATTATAAGTTGCTTTAAATACTGTCTCTAGGGACTACTTAAATATTGAAATGTGTGGAATGGAGAAAGGGGATGAAATGCCCAGAGTGTAATTGAAGATAAATTCTCTGGGTGCATTTTTGGGCAGATCTGGTGGAAGAGGCCAGGTTACCCAATGCATTCTTCACCTAATCTTCATTGGTAAGACCTGCCTTCAGGATCTATAGATGTATGAGACCAGTGGGAAAGCCTGGGTCAAGGAAAGTTTATCCTCTGTGGAGGAGGATCAGGTTATGACCGTTTAAACAAATAGGACATACACCAGTCCATTGGACTTGGTACAATGCACACAGGAACGCTGAGGGAGCTGGCCAGTGTCATTGGGAGATAACCCTTGGTTATGGTTGAAACGTCATGGTGATCAGGGGTCATTCCTGAGGACTGGATGAAAGCAAAAGTCTCCCATCTTCAAGAGGAAGATCCAGGGAACTACACATAGAGCATCCTCACCTCAATCACCGTGAAAGATGATAGAGCAAATAATCCTGGAAATAATTTTGAAACTGTAAAAAGGAAAAGAAGGTCACTGGGAAGTAATCATATCTGACCAACAGCATTCTACAAGGGGATTGCTGGCTTGATGGATTAGGGGAGAGAAGAGGATATTGTTTATTCTGACTTTAGCAAGGCTTTTGACAATGTCCCATAACATCCTCATACACAAAGCTGATGGAGTATGAGTTGGATGAGTGAACACTGAGGAGAATTGGAAACTGGTTGAACTGCCAGGCTTGCAGGGTTGTGATGAGTGACACAAAAGGCCATCTTTAAAACCAGTCATCAGCAGTGTGCCACAGCAGTGGGTCGAGTACTCCTACGAGTCTTCATTAATGTCCTAGAGAGGGTGGGATACAGCACATGCTCAGAAAGTTTTTGGGCAATATGGAACTGGTTGATAGATGAGATGGGTACATTGCCATTCACAGGGACCTATCAGACTGGAGAAATGGGTTGACACATATGTCATGAAGTTCAACAAATGCCAAGTCCAGCACTTAGGAAGGAATAAACCTGTGCAGCGGGATGTACTGGGGACTAAATCATTTTTCTTAAAACCGTCCTGAGTTTTGTAATAAAGTTCCCTGAAGATAACACACATATTGATATTCTCATGAATTATCACTGTGTATTAGTAAGACTGTGGTAAGCCCTCCAAAATTTGTATTTGTTGTCTTCATCAGTACAGAGTCTGTCATTACTCAGCCCAGAGAGACTTTCTGTCTTAATTTATTCCAAACCAGTATATTCTTCAGGAATGGAATGTCATATCAGTTTTTTAGCTTTTTCATACTTGTCAGGGTCTTTTAGCAATGTCGTAATCTGTAATGGTTTTAGTAATGTTTTTAGCAGGTTTTGCCTGCTGAGACAGAAACTCGTGTATTAGTTTCTTATGGTCTATGTAGTATCTTGCTGCCAGTAGTTTCATGTTTGTAGCTGTAACTACTTCATTGGAGCTGATCTGGTGTTCTAGTGTGAGGGTAATACTGTATTCTTTTGAGAGGTAAATATCTTTCAGACAGTGTTGGAAGGTACATGGTTTGTGTGAGGTAAGAGTTAAAAGGAAAACATTCCGTCTTCAAATGTTGTCAGTGGGGCTTTCTGATTGTTTTAGACTTGCTTGAATCTTGTCAGGCTGTGGTTCCAGAAGCCTTGGAGGCCTCTTAAAAATGTAACGGTCTGGGGGATGTGTAGATCTGCAGCTTACCTTTCAGGCTTTTGTCCATAAGCACTGCTCAATAGATGAAATCCTAGAACAGATACTGTCCTTGAGTTTCCAGTGATTTGAGACTACATATTGATCTCTCTCAGTAGGAGCACTTTTGAGGCTTCTGAATGAGTAAAATACATACAGTGATCTGAAGAAAAAAACCTACTTATTTTACAGCAGTTTCTCCTTGAGCATGTGTTGTTTATATCATTCCATAGTCTTACCAGTCTCCATTACAGTCTTGAAATATTTGCATTTCACTTGGCAAAAGGAATGAGGGGGCAGTTGGTTCATTATGTGATATGCATGAGGTTAGCATGAGGGCATTTACAGCAATCAAAGGTGTAATTTACCCATCAGTTGTATGTAAGTCAATGCTATATTTTGGAGATTGTTTCTTCGAGATGTGGGTGTAATGTAATTCTTCCATTTCTGCCACTTCTACAGATTTCCTAATAGTCCTGGCTCATTCGTGAAAATACATAGTAACAAAGCATTAATCTTTGGTTATTTTTAGTAGTCTTTTTTGGATACTGTTTCGTGTCTAGGTGTACTTCTGGTGGCTTCGATGTGGTGCTGCAGCTAGTTTAGGATGTTCTTCGTTTTGTATACAAGAGGAAGAGAATTTCTAGTCGATTTCATTGCATGTTATGACTGATTCTTGAATCAGTCAACAGAATTCCCTGCTTTTTGTTCACCTGCTTCCTGACAGTAAGTTTGAATATTCTGGGTTTGTTGCAGTCCAAACTTCCCTGATGTCTGGACAGTTGAGTAGCACAGCATACCCCATTACCATCCTGTCGGAAAGCACGAGGCATTTGGAAGAAATCCTAGTATAGTCTGAAAACCAGAGAGTGGTATGGGGGGTGAAGACAAGCATGCAATCACAGTAAAATGTTGAGTGCATCTGGGAAACTGCTGAACTGGGTGCTAACATTTCAAATCTGTCAAATTCTGAATGTCATCTCTTTGATTAATTTGCTTAGGGACATGGTTTAGTGGTGGTTTTGGCAGTGTTAGGTTAATGGTTAGACTCAATGATGTTAATGATCTTTTCCAGCCTAGACGATTATATGATGCTATGACTGCAAAATTTCCTTTATAATGTTGAAAACTAGGAGATATTTTTATAAATGAAAACTACTGTTCTGGAGCATACTCTCTAGTGAATGTAAGATTCCTGCCTAAGTGATTCATTTAGATATATAACGTGAAACAGCTGCTGTTGGTATAAAATAATAACTTACCATTTTGTTTGCATCTTCAGGTTGGTTAGTTCACAAAACATGCAGTGTAAGGATGTGAGTGTGTGTTTTCACTGCATTTTGATCCATGTTGCTGTATATATTCAGTTATCACAGAGGCATAATTGTTTTGTGTATGTTCTGATTAAAAGTAACTGCACCTTCTTCCACATATCTTATTCCATTTTATTAAACTTTTTTTGTTTTTTTCTGATTAAGAGGTATCTATCTAGTGTTTACTTTTGCTTAGGATCATATTTACTTTTCTGGTACAATGCTGACTACAGAGAGGTACTGGTATTCTTCACTGTTTCTCTGATTCATCTTATTCCATGCTGTTCTAGTATTGCATAATTGAGCTATTCAGTTATCAGAGCTTCAGAAAATTGAGGTTCGGTCTGAATGCAGCATGGTATGATTTAGTTAAAGTGCTTTCAAAGCTGTTTTGCTATTTGGTTCTTATTTATTAAAGCTGCTTTATGATAGTTTAGTCTCTGCTAGTAAAAGACTAATATAAGGAAGTAAACAAAGAAATAGAATTGTCCATAGTGGGTTGGATTTCATGAATATAGTCAGTTAAATAACTTAACCAATTTTAAAACCTATTGAGCTAAATCGGGTTAAATGCCAAAGTGAAAGCAGGCACAGTAATAGTCTAGATAAAAGTAAGTTGTGTAGAACTAGTCCTTGGTTTTCATTTGTGCTGTTTTGATGAAAAAGGTCACTGAACTTGTAAACATACTTGAGGCTTTGCTACTGCTTATCTTACAACGTGATCTACTGTTCAGCAATGAGTTTATTCCTCTTGCTTTTAAATTGGAAATCTAAGTTCTAGAGATTATATAATTCTATCAGTGTCTTGTATACATCTAAGGCTATTTGAGTTTAAGTGCCAAGGAATTGATTTACTGGTCATGAGCATTAAACAGAGCCTATTTCGATAGGAAGTATCTGTCAGGACTCCATTGTTCCAGTCAACAGTTTCAGTCCTAGAAATCTGAGAATAATTAACTTTGTGCTGTATACTGCCATTTCTTTACCACTGGACCTCAGTGGATAAGAGATGTCACTGTGTTTCCGCTACTGGCTTTTCTGTGAGAGAAAGAAATACAGCTCTCTCCATTTCATAGATGGGAAGGTTTGGACTCAGGCAGGCAAAGTAACATGCTGAAGACTGTGAAAAGGAATGTGGGAAAGCAGGGTACTGAATTCAAAGATCCCAGCTCTTAGGCAAGGATCTTCACTGCATGGACCAGGACTCTTGGGAGAGTTATTTTGGTCTTTCTAGCTCAAAGGCTACATAGAGAATGAAACGTGCTGTCTACTGGATATATTTAGACTTCCTTGTCTACCCTTTAAGTCGGTGAAATATATAACATTATGTAAACCAATAAACGATTTATGGAGATAGATGGTCATTGTTGTGTATATTACTAAGGTCTAGAGCTGAAAGGACTCCTTTCTGCTGTTAGTTCAGAATTCCACCCTCTAATAAGATGAATATAATCTCTTTTGTATCAGCCATTAGAGGGCTGAATTCTAAACTTTCTAAAAAGTTACTTTCTGAAAAACCATGAGAAGACCAAATAGGTCAGTACACACTAGTTGCTTTCTAAATAAACGGGTTAAAATAATCTAAATCTTTATTAATTATTTAGGTATTTATTTTTATCATATCGCACAGTGCACCCCTTCTGTAATGATCTTGCAGTTGTCTAAATTGGCAAATCAACTGAAACAGCATAATAAGCCACATCAGCTTCTCCTGAAATTAAGTCGCTAACCAGCCAAATATTGTTTCCCTGGGCTAGAACTTCCAGGATTAACTGCAGTTTAGCTACATTCTTAGTGTATTTAGGTCTGTGTAATTTACATGTTAGTAATTACATTTCAGAAGCTAACATTATTAATACAATTTTTAAATTCATCTTTGTGCATGATCCTAGCATAATATGGGAAGAGCTAAATCAGTTTATCAGCTTGTCTTCGGTGGTACTACTGGAGTTGACCTATTAGTATCTTCAGTAACTGAATTTAAGAAATGAGTTTCACGTGCTTAGCCACTTTAGGGGAACACTTAATGTAGTAGTTTTTCTTCATGGCCAGATAACTGAGTTATTATTGTGGTGTAGTCTAAGAGAGATATTTACTCAAAAGCATTTAAAATGATATTCAGGTAAGAAAGAGCACAGTGATTATTATTTTGGGTTTTTTTAAATTAATTTCCCATCATATTTCATTAATAGCAAATGTTTCATACTTTAAAGAAACTTCTGCATACTGCTCCAGAGGACAATCCAAGTTAAGTATTTGTCATTTGGCTTCAAATTCTGTATAGGTATCAGCCTGTCTCTACCAGTAATCATGAGAAGCTGGGAAAGAAAAGATGTGTTTGCTAGATTTCACAGAGACATTCATTTGGAATTTAAAACTACTAGGTGTCTGTAGTATTTCTAACAAGTTCTAGGCTTAAAAATAAGAATTGGTGTACCAGCCTACTCTCAAGTGAAATATCTTTCCACTAGCCTATTATATTTTTGTGCACTTGGTGTTTAAGGTTTCAGGGAGTTTAAAGACTTCTGTTGAGCTTTTTTGCTATAACCTGTTTAGGGATGTTTGTCTGAATAACTGTTTTGCTTTCTTTGTGCTACTTCTATAGTTATATCATTTAGATATTATGAGGATAGTGGTGATGGGCATTTTAATAAGGAAATGTTAAGTTCTATGTTATTGTGTGTGTGTGTGTGTGTTTGACTTTGCTTGAAAATGTCTAGGCCCCAGTCCTGATTATATTTTTAGGCTGAACTGGAATACCGCTATACCAATGCTAAACTAAAACTATACAGTGCTCATTTCAATCAAGATTTATTAGAAACCCTGGTGTTTAGCAATGAGTGTTTTTATTTTAAGGGTGAGACAGAACACGCTTCTGGAAACAGCTGTGCTTGCTAAACTGCATGTAGAGATACTAGTCTATGTAGAAACTGCATAGGAAGTATTCTTAAATTGTGTGGTTACTATGTTATAATATAATACTGACCTAGTTTTCCACACTGTAATGAACGTGTAAATAAGCTGTATGAATAAATTGATACCTCGTTTTTATTCCTAACCATCATTTTTTGTTGATCTACTAGATGAAGTGCTACTAAGAGTAGATATTTTTCTTCAAATGTGATTCAGGAATTTTCTTGCGCGGTTTGGGGGTTTTTTTGGAGGTGGGTGTATGTGTGTGTCGGTGCAGCTTGCTTGCTCTCTCCCTCTCTCCTCTCTCTCTTCTGCCACCCTGTGGGCCAATTTATTTTATTTCTAGAATGTTTTATTCCTCGGTGTCCTGGAAAATAATAGTTATGCTTTTTCTTACGTGGATTTTACTGCAGTTTTCAGAGCTGAAATTTAACAAAACTCCTCCAAGTATTTTAAATCTTGCTCTAACTGTCTTGTGAAGCTGATCAGTTCAATTTCTCTTAGTAGCATTGTCTCTATCCTTTCTTTTTCTGAATTTTTGTAAGCAGATCAATAAGAGTAAAAGATACACTTCAAGATAGCAGAATGTATGTAGTACAATTCATTTACAATAATAATGTTACTTTTAACTTCTTCCCATAAAGCAAGCCAAGCAGAAATCTTTGGATAAGGTAGAGAAGTTTCACCAGAAGAATATGTAGACTTAATACAGGAATGAATTTTGACTTCAGACTGGCAATATTCTGTAGTCATGAAATTCTTAGATACAAAAAAAAGCTTAGAGTGCTTTTAGTATTTGCCTCCCTTTCATCCCATGTAGAATTAAACATTTTAATATGTGTTCCTCTTGATTCTCATGAAGGCTGAGTGTTTCAGCAGGAATTAATCCAGTCAATTTAAAGAATGTACATAATTTTAGAAGGTGAAATTGCATGAATGTTTTATTTTCAGCTGTCTGTTCTGGAATCAATTTATTGTCCTGCAAAAGCACTGACCTTTTTTTTTATTTTTCAGCATATATTCCAGTGGGACTCCTCACTCTATTACATTTGCATTTGATGTAACTTAACCTGTTTTCTATCTACTGACATAAACTAATCTACAATATATTAGCCTACAATATATCTAATAATCATCTAGTTGTTAATTTTAGATCCCCCCCCAATTTTAATTAAGTTTCCCCATTTATGGCATTCAAAAGTTTAAGAATTCCTCACATACTTGGGTGTTCAAAATAGCTTTGAATTTGATGTCTGTGTATGCCATTGGAAGGGCAGTTCACTGTAATTTAACTGTGAGGTTTCTGGAGAGTGTTGCTCATGAGCTGTCTGAAAATATGTATGCTGAATATTTTATCACAACAATGTCAAGCAAAAGACCTTTAGTCAACGTTTCTTGGCTGTGGCAAGGCACATGATTGCCAGGAGGGGTCATTTTACAGGTAGAACTGAGGAAATCTGCTGTATTTTTCGTTTGTGCCGTATTTGCCTGCATCTGAGATAGAGCAACAGTATCAGTGGCTGGAATTTTGAAGGATTCTAGCTACATAGAGAATGAAATGTGTTGTCTACTGAATATATTTAGAATTCCTTGTCTACCCTGAAGTCCGTGAAATATATAACATAATGTAAACCAGTAAACTATTTATGGAGATAGATGGTCATTGTTGTGTATATTATTAGGGTCTAGAGCTGAAGGGACTCCCTTCTGTTGTTAGTTCAGAATTCCACCCTCTAATAAGATGAATATAATCTCTTTTGTATCAGCCATTAGAGGGCTGAATTCTAAACTTTCTAAAAAGTGATTTTTTTCTTCAGCTAACTTAGTAGCAAGTGGTGTCAATTTAAGAATGAAGGTTTAAAAGTGGCCAAGCGTTCAGATTTTCAGAATATTATCTGACAGAGTGGTACATTTATTTGTTGTGTTGTCCTTGTACAACTTCCTCTATGGATAGTTGACTGACTGTAACAGTGGTTTGTAAAGGGAAGATCTGATTGGAAAATCAGATTTTGTACAAGGGAATCAATGGGTTTGTGGAAGCAGAAACGTGGGAAGGAGAGGCCAATTGGTAAGACTTTGGGTACAGCATGGAGATTTGACAAATCATGTTTTCATAAGTACATGTTACACATCAAAGTGCGAAAGAATCAAGATATTCAGCGTAAAAGTAGGGATAGAAAAGTTTGAGAGCTGTTGAGGAATGGATGTATTCTTACAAAGTATAGTAATTTTATTTTTTTGACAAATATATAGGGGGAAAAAAAGTTAGCTGAAAGCTCTAGATGCAAAAACTTCTGTAGTTTGACCAGTTAGAAAAGTGAAGACAAAGAATATACTTTTTGTCCTTCTTTCTTCCACCCTTTCCTTTCTCCTCTTTCCTGCCTTCTTTGCTTTCTTATACTTCACTGGATGAGAAATGGTGATAGAAGGCAGTAAAATAGAGAGTTTTGAAAGTTCACACCTTGGGTAGGTGTCCTTAAAACTTTGTCAGGTAAGTATTCTATATACATTTTATAGTGTAACAAGATGTTAGGTTTCACTTTGAAGTTTGAATTGAAATATGAATTGTAGCATTTTCCATTGTTATGAGATACTCAACCTTTCTAGTTTAAAAGTTGAACACTGTGACATGAAGTTTAAATTTGCAACCGTGACTTTTTCTGTGATTTTTTAGATTGTTTTTTTTATACATAGAGATTCTTTACAACTGTCAAAGTTCTAGATGTGATAATGAAAAAGTGAATATTATCTTTCTATATGACATGTGCCTCTTCAAAATAGTATAGGGAATTGTTTATGAAAAATGAAATCCTTATGGTCCTTATGTCTGGTGTGCCTTTGTTCACTCTTGTGTAGATAATTCTTATGTTATAATAAAATCC
Source organism: Rhinoptilus africanus (assembly GCA_013400135.1). Taxonomy (NCBI): domain Eukaryota; kingdom Metazoa; phylum Chordata; class Aves; order Charadriiformes; family Glareolidae; genus Rhinoptilus; species Rhinoptilus africanus. The sequence continues at coordinate 64,647 of VXBO01014829.1, forward strand.
TGCTTTCCAGAAAGGGGGGGTGGAAGTGGAGTTTAAATGTGAAAAATATTATAGCTTGTCCAAGGCTTATGTTGACTTAAATAGGCCTAGGTCTTCATGGTTGACAGCTGCAGATAATAAGCTTTTTCTTCCTTAACAAAGAAAGCAAATGGAGCTGCAAGACATTCATTGCCTTCTTTGTCATCATCATAATAATTTATGACTTCTGCAGTTTCTTAAATTGTTGTACTGCTAAGCTGACTACATTACATGCAGGGTGAGTGAGAAGTAAAAGCTGCAAAGCATATTTGTGTTGCAAGAGAAGGAATGATTGACAGCTACATTCCTCTCTACAAGAAAAAGCTTGTGTTGCAGAGCTTAAAAAAATGTCCTAAATGTATAATCCTTAACACATCAGACTTCAGAAGTTAATTTTGAAAAGTGATTACCACTTTGGTTGGTTTTAGTAAGGAAAAAACAATGGTTAAAACATTACTTTGAATATTAGTTCTTTTTAGAAATTTGTCAGAACTATCAGTAATGGAAATTACAGAGAAAATAGTATGTATTTTATATACTCTGAAATAACATTTTACCCCATTTGAAAGAAACAAAATAATAATGTCAAAACTAGTTTAAATGTGTACTCTGGAAGGCACAGGGACATAAACCAAGACATTAGAACCACACCATTTTGATATGAAATAATTCAGAACTTGTGGTTTTATTTTGTGAGAGACGGTTAGGATTTACATTAATGTATTTTTGTAAATTTTAAGTTTAGCTCTAGTATGTGTCAAGTCTAGTTGAAGATGAAAGAAGATCCAGAAATAATGGTTAATGTAGAAACTTGCAGTCTGTTCTCTATGTTTCTGGATTTCTGTGTTGTCCAGAAGAAATTGTTTAGGCCAACAAAGGTATTTAGGAATCTTAATTCCTCTTAGCTAATCTTTAGTTGGAATTTTTAAGTATTAGTTTAATGGCTTGGGTTTGGTTTATTTTTTTTTTTTTTCCAAAAGTGTGGGATCTTTAAGCTTGTTAACACACTTGACATAATTTCATATTGTGATTTAGTATCTCACGTATGTTCCTGAATTTTGAAGGAAATAGCAAGGATTTAAGAGATATGAGTCTTGGCTCACCATCTTTTCTTTCTTCAGTATTTATTCCACGTGTTTTTTTCCAATTGGATTGAAGAGCTTCCGTTTGAGGAAAATAATATATTGGTACAAAATTGACAATATCCTAAGCAACAAAGTAGAAATGAGACTAAATTGAGGGCAAAAGTTGTTTAGCTATGTCAGTCTCCAAAGTTTTTTTGGAACTTGAGCATCAGTGGTTTTTTTTAATCTTACCCATTTATTTCACAAAGATTGATCCTTACCATTGTTTGTCAATGCTAGAATGTAAATTTTAAAACTCATTCAAAAGCAGATTGATTGTATCTTGGCTTTTAGTCATTCTTGGCCACTATCTATAAAGCAGTCCTTGCAGTTTTGTATCACCTGCAAGCTGGCTGAGGTGTGCTCTGTTCCACCATCAAGGTCATTAATCAAGATGTTAAACAGTACTGTACCCAGTGTCAATCCTTGTGGGTACCCAACTAATGACTGGCCTCCACCTGGACTTTATGCCACGGATGACAACCCTCCATCCATTCAGAGCTCTTCTTTAGAGATATATGTACCACCTAATACGTCTTTCAGAATGTTGCAGACTTGAAGACACACACTTTATAGTCATAAGAGGTCATTAGTTGTGCAGGATTCTCTCTCAGGCCTTACTGTTGTACCTGTATGCTTATACAAAATGGCTGTCACTCACAGGAGGTACTTGAGGGTGTGTTACACCCTGGTTCAGTGACTAGTTCATAAGGATCACATGACAGGCATCTCTATCAAATTCATACAACGTGCATTAGGCTGATTATGCTAACAACACCCTTTTAGCTTCCAGTGGCATAAAACAGTATTCTGCACAACCATTAGAGACTATAGCATGAGATGCTTCAAGCAGATTTAGGACTACTTAGTAAAGAAGCATGGAGTTATGATATCCATGAATATCTGAAAATTACTTGTAAATTGTAACAAAAGTTTCTGAGCTACAACTCAAAAATTGGTCTTTTCTTATTATTAAATTCTCTAGTAATATTTGTCTCTCTTAAATGCCATGTATTTGTTTATTCATACCAATTCTGAACCTGTTGCACTTTGATCCAAGCAAATTTTCTTTTATGTGCGCAACACAATTGTTGAAACAGCTTTATAATCTTCATTGCTCTCTTTTCACAAATCTCATATTTTAGCTTTTTTTTTTCTTTTCTTTTCCTGTAATGATGGCTATGCTACTATGTTTCTGATGACAGTGGTACCAAGTTTCAGGTGTTTCACCGAAGTAACTCTATTTCATGTTTGGGCAGGAAAGGAGGGCAGGGTCCTAAATCTTTATTTGACACACCAGACAGTAATTATCTGAATCCATTTCCTAATTAGATTAGATGCAGTCCTTTCATTAACTTACTTTCCTTGCTTGTGCTCTAATCAGTTATTTCCCTTTGCTTTTTATTGTTTTATTAATTTATTAGCTAATTTTCTCATTTATTTAAAAATCATGAGTGGAATTACATAAATCTTTCTGAACCTTCTTTCATTATTTCTTATTTTGAAGCTTTCACTACATCATGTTGGAGTGAATCACAATTTCAGATGCGATCCAACCTTCGAAAAGAGCCCAGTCTCAATGAAGTGCTGGTAGTGACTGAACATCCTAGAAACTTGGTGGTAGAATCAGTTCTTAAGCTATTATATTTTATTGTACTTTTGTTCTTCCTGTACAAGCTGGAAGAATCTGAGAAAAGTTTACTTCGTGTTCTCTAATACATGAGATACACTGAAGAGGGTACAGTTGCTCCTTGCCAGCTTCAGGGTTTGTGGTCAGTCATTTACCTTCTTATTCCATTCTTTCAGTCTGCTATCTGGCTCTGATACAGAAGTGCTTCAAATAATATACTGCTTATCATAAACTAATATGCAGTAGAAGTTTTTAATAATTTGATTATCATAAAGATACATTGATTTTCGTACGAAAGTTAGACAATAACTTTCAAATACTGAAATGATAAAATGTGTAAAAATATTTGTTAGAGCTAATGAAATGAATTAAAGTTTAAAAGTGAATGGGAAGTCATTAAATAACAGCATAAAGTAGGTTGGGGCCCCCCACTTCACAAGTCCAATGAACAAATCTTGGTGTGTTTGGGGTGGAGGGAGGTACAAGAAGATGAGGAGCGGAAATTCCACCTCAACATGAAGAAAACCACCTTTACTTTAAGGGTGACAGCGCTGGAACAGGCTGCCCAGAGAGTTTGTGGAGTCTCCTCCTCTGGAGATAGTCAAAACCCACCTGGACGCGTTCCTGTCCAGCCTGCTCTAGGTGAACCTTTGGCAGGGGGCTTGGACTAGATATCTCTGAAGATCCCTTCCAGCCCCTACCATTCTGTGATATGAGGACGGCAGGGTGGGGAGAGAGGCATGATCAAGTGGGTACATGCTCAGGGGCTACCGGCCTGTCCTCAGAAATGGCCCACCAAGGAGCCCCTGTGCATCCCTTGCCGTGTGCAAAGAGGAGCTCAGTCCTGGAGCCTCACATCTGATGCCAGACTGACTGCCGGGATGTCCATGCACTGTTAATTACTGGGGCAGCTTTGAGGCTTTGCACTGTGTTGCAAGACGCAGGCATGACTATCTGCAAAAGTGTAAACCCAGAACAAAAAGCCAGCTTCAGGAGGACATTGGTGTGGAAACAATAAGGACAAGAGCCAGCAGGACTCCCAAAAAAAGACCACATGAAGCAGAGGAGCCACCTGACAGGCCTGTGAATCAGGAAACAATTTCCAGGTAAGTTTCACAGAGAAAAGGCAAGTGCTGGTGGGAGCTGCCTTTGCCCACTCTTTTGATAGAACCTTGCAATTCTTGTTAACATCACTGTGAGTTACAGTCTTGTGCTACATCTGTTTGCTTATCCTTAGGTCGATGTCCTTAGAGAACACTTTTAAAAGCTCCGTCTGACTAACTAAGGAGACGCAAGACAGAAGTGCTTCTATTTAGGCATGCAGCAGTTAAAGAGTGAGCAGAGAAAGGACAGTGGCCTTCACAGAAGAGCAGAACAAGCCCCAGCAAAACATTGGAACAGCCTGACTTGATTTAATTTACATACCTGCTTTGTTGTAAACTTCTCAATCATAATAGACAAATATAAGCAATAGAGTGTACAGAGTTTGCAGAGTGTACTGGATCTCAGCAGGCTGCCGTGTTGCAAGTGTAAGGACTGTTGCATGTGTTGAATCTGCTCTTTATGACTCATTTTAAAAGGTGCAGTTACACCGCATAAGACGATCGTTTTTACAGGCTATCTCTCTTAGCATAGTAAACAACAGCTTTTGTTTATTTAGTGGTTTCCCTAGTACAAATCCAACTGTTCTATTTAGAGGTAGAAACAAAAACAAGTTTATTGTGTTCCCATGCAAGGTACCAAGTGGTTTTGAGAGACACAGGCAATGAATCTCTATCCAATGAACATCATCAGATGCCCTACCAGCTCCCCTACGTTGAAGCAAAGGATGGGTCCATATGCGGGTCTGGCCCAGTGCTCCTCTGCAGCCTGCCAGGCGAAGGCGTTGGAGTTCCTTGCAGCTGCTCGGTGCCTCCTCGCACGCCTCCTTCTCCCAGCGTTGGGCCTTGGGCACCGGTGGTAGCGCCGCTGTCGGGACCTGCTGCGCACCCTCTGCCTGGCCACAGTCCTCTGCTGGTGGGCGGGAGGGCGGACCACGTATTCCTCGTAGTCGTCATCCGCCCTCACCATGTGCAGGATGCGGCTGAAAGGCCGCCTGCAGAGCGGGCACACTGCTCTCGAGGCAGCCCACCGCCGGAGGCAGCCGAAGCAGAAGGCATGGTGGCAGGTGTCCGTGCAGGCCACATTGTCCATGGTGCCCAGGCAGATGGCGCACCATCCATCCTGCATTGCCTCTTGCTGCGCTGCCTGCTGCAGCTGCCTTGTGCCGTCCGTCGCGGCAGAGCCACTGCCCTGCAGAGCCTCCTGGGTACCTGATGCCATGTCCTGCCAAGAGACGTGCAGAGCGCCTGAGCTCTTCTGGCGGCAGGAACGGAACAGCAACAAAAGCCCCAGAAAGTGGTGAGAGCGGGGAGTTGAGAGGGTCTCCTTGCAGGCTGGAAAGTGGCCGGCCAGCCCCACGGGCTGCCTTCCACATGTGCCGGCCCCTCTGACTCCCCCCAGGCATGCTCGCTCTCCATTGCAAGACTCCCTGCCCCCTGCCCTCCTGCCTGGACAGCCAGCGTGACTCGACCTAGCACAGGGTACCTGCAGGATGCATTCAGGGAAGGCGAAGGAACTGTCTGGGAGCCTTCAGAGACGCCCACGTCCTCCTCGAGCTGACAGCCTGCGCAAAGGCAGCTCTCCAGGCAGAGGCCCACGGTCCTGCTGGAGGTTGCACGCTGCGCCTGTGCACTGGCAGGAGGCCTGGACCAAATGCACCAGGTCAGCGCCTGCAGCTACGGAAGGGCAGTGAGGTTGGTGCCATCACAAATGCCCCCTTGGTGACGTCACAGGAGTCTCTGGTGCTGCGCACCCTAACCATCCTCCAGCGAGGATGGCAGACACCCTAAAAGGGGAGTGCTGTGGATTTCTTTTTTTTTTTCAAAGTGCAAAACCACTGTATTTTCAAAGGTTTGGGTTAGATAGGAGTAACATGCAGGCAGTCTTCTGCACGGTAGAGAACTTTTGCCCAGGAACTTGGGAATCTTAGGAGGATGCGAGGAGAGATGGGAAGAAAAAGAAATTAAAAACACCAGTTCTTGTAAATATCACAAAACTCCGATAAGGATGTTATTGTGGCTTTCTCTTTTTCTAGGAGATGCACCATATTTCTCCTAGTAAATAAATTAAGGGAAGAAAAATCCATTGGTATTTTGTTATTGTATTTTCTTGCAGTGAGTGATAAGTGTGCAGTTCATCCTGGTGCTCTAGCTTAATGTCATTTGCACTTCATAAGGAAATTTCTGTTCTGCCTGAAGTGCTTAAATACAGTAACTGGAAAAGTAGCAAATATGACTGGCTGCTTCTTTGATTAATAAGCTGCTCTGACATTTCAAATGTGAATAAAAGATTTGGCTTATTTGCAAACATATTAATTGTGAAAATAAAACGGATACAGCAGGAAGCAAACCATTAATCTGTCCATGTTTAAACGCCTGTAGGTATTGTTTCTGAACTTAGTTTTATATTTAGTGTCAGTTGAACTACATTTCTTTCTTCTGCCTTCTCAAAGGAATTGAGGTACTTCTGTCATTATCTTGATTCGCAAAAATGGAGAATCAATTGGGAACATGCTGCATTCTGACATTTTAACTGACTGTAATTATTTTAATTACGGTTGCGGAGTTCTGTGGGGTTTTTTGTTTGTTTGTTTGTTTTGTTTTTTCTTAATATAGAAAAGGGAATTCTGTTTGCTTGACATTATCAAAATCAAAACTTTTTCACTTGGAAAATCAGATGGAAGACAAAATAAGTATTTGGTATGGGGGCGGTGTTATTTACTTCAGAATAACACAATGCAATATAGCAAATCAATATTGACTCACTTAAGCTGAAAATAAATCTTGCAGTAGCTTGGTGCTTTGTTCTACTTTGTGGCAGAAACTTGGTTCACAATCCACAGAATTAAAGGAAAGTTGCTCTTCACCAAAAAAACAATAAGCACCTTTCTTGCCATGATGTAGTCAGTGTGCCGCCTGTCAATTGATCTCAGATATTAAAATGCAAATATAATAACTGCATTGGCATATATGCTGTGAGCAGTAACACTTCAACAAACTTGTTTAAAACACATAGCTAATTATGTGGTGTCTGACTGGCAAGTTTTCTTTTGCAGTCAGGGAACTCCCCGTGTAACGACTGATAGTTTTTGCATGCTTTGTTGAACCTCTGTAGAACTGCCTGTAGTGTTTATCTCTACGTGCTATATGACTGAACAGTTGAGAGCAGTTGGGGCTTTCAGCTCTTCATGTTACAGTTGTCCTCCTAAAGTTACAAAATAATCCATATTGATTTATGTTGCTGGTAAAGTACAAACTATTTGCTGTCTCTAGGAAAATAAAGTATAGTTAGCTCTTTGATACAGGAGTGAAATCAGAGACTTGAAATATTAGCTCTGTAACAATAAAACTATTTTTTGTACTGAATGTCCATATGCATTCGTTTATACTATGCAAGTTCCAAATGTTGGCATCAGGCTGTTTGCTGTCTTTCTGTGTGAAAATAAATCAGTGCCATAGCATTGGTGTCATTTTTGGAAAGTAAGGAAGATGCAAAATAAGGGATGAAGCCTTCTTATGGAACAAAAGCTGTGAGAAAAAATTGCAGTAGGAATCAAATAGTTTTTTTCAGCAAGGACAACAGGCCTGCTGCTGTAATGCTGCAAGTTTCTGAGCAGTGAAGGAACAAATAATTCTCATGTCTCTTTTAGGAGACAGGAAAAAAGACATGCTATAATCCAAGCAAGGTGAATGAAAATGTAGTGGATGTTGAACTTCATTATTATGAAGGCAAAGTTACATAAAATGGGAAGCGGGATGAGTTATTTTTTACACTTTACCAACTGTTATTGAACTAGCTCTTATTAGTTTCACCTGTCAGATCGTGGAGAAATTTGAGATACCTTTCTGGTTTTATCCAAGAGCTTGCTTTTAATCTTTTATTTGTGAAGATTATGTACAGATCCAAACTCACCTTTTATTCAAAATTTTCTTGCCTTAAAAACTTAGATCTTTTTTTTCTTATGTGTAGTGTTTCAAACTTAACCTTCTGATCTACTTGTATCAATTTTGTGTCCTGCTGTTCTTTTTTGTACAGCCACAGTGCATCAGATGCAGACAATTCAAATTTCAGGCAAGCATTTATTTATGCTCAACTGCTAGCCAGTTGGTCTGTTAAAACCTAAGAATCAAGCATTAATCAAATACATTAGTTAAGTCATAGGTTTACAGTACTGTAAGTCTGATGGTTATTGTTTTCTCTGATGGCCATAATCTTTGACGACTCTTAGTTTCTGAGGTCAAGATGACCAGTCTGATGAGCTGGAATGAAACTGGGCATTTTTTCTCTTTCTCCAGGCTCCACTGGGTGTCACTGGCATTTAAACACTTCTCTGTGGGCAATCTATCAGAGCTTCTTTCATGCCCCACACT
>VXBO01014830.1:2623-12753 GCA_013400135.1 Rhinoptilus africanus
GCATGGCTTGGAATGGCATGGCACAGCTCATCATGGCATAGCACAGCTTGGCATGGCGCAGCTCAGCACGGCATAGCATGGCTCGGCATGGCATGGCATGGCACAACATGCCTTGGCACTGCTTGGCATGGCTCGGCATGGCACGGCATGGCTTGGCACGGCCCCATACCTGTCGAGCACCAGCTCCTCCAGCTTGTGCAGGTCGCAGGCGATGTACTCCAGGGCCATGTCGGTGATGCGAGGGCACCAGGAGAGGTCGAGGCTGCGCAGCTTCCGCAGGTTCTCGGCCACCAACTCCACGCCGTCATCCGTCACCTTGGAGCAGCCGGAGAGGCTGAGGACGCTCAGGTTGGGCAGGCTGTGGACCATGTTGACCACCCCGTGGTTGGTGATCTCCCAGCAGGAGTTGAGGCGGAGGGTGTGGGTGGTGTAGCCTTGCTTGGCGGTGAAGTAGGCGAGCGCCGTGTCCGTCACGTGGTAGGCTTGAAGGTTGAGCTCGGTGAGGTTGGGCAGGAGCTGCGAGATGGCGGCGATGGCGTCGTCGGCCACGTTGATGCAGTCGCTGACGCTCAGCGCCGTGATGCGGGCGTTGAGGCTGGACCACAGCCCGGCCTCCGTGAAGTCGTTGCAGCCCGACAGCTCCAGCCGCACCACCCCCTGCATCTGCTCCAGCATCACCTGCCGAGGGCCAGGGGGTCAGGGCACGGTGGGCACCGCTGCCCGCCCCACGCGGCCCCGCTCCCCCATCCCAGCTCCCTCTGACCCTCCCGGGGCTTTTCCCACTGCCTCCAGCCCTCTGTGGGTCCAGCCTTCTCCGTGGGCCCCACGGTGTCGGAGCAGCGCCCTGCTCTAGGGCATGCTGGCATTGCTGGGGAGCAGGAGGGGACAGGCAGGGACAGGCCATGGCCCGTGCCCAGGGGCAGGATTAACGCCCACTCCCAGCCTGGGCACTGCTCGGGTAGGGTGTGTTTGGCCGTGGCACAGGGCAGGGGAGCTCAGTGGGGACCTTGCAGGACCAGGAGTTGCCCCATCTCCACCTGACCCCAGCCCCCTGCCCAGGAGACCCCCCCCCTTGCTGGGCAGCAGCCAGCCAAGCGGGGATGTCCCCGTCCCCTGAGCCCTGCTCACCGCCCACCGCCACATCCACCGCCCAGGGGCATGGCCACCTCGCCTGGCTTTGCCCTCCCGGCAAGGGATGGGTGAGGGCAGCATCCGCAGGCAGCAGGGATGACCCCCCCCCATCGACAGCATCCTCATCCCCCCAGGCTGCAGCCATCCCACCGCCCAGACCACCGGCAGGGGTTCCCGACTTTGCTCGCACCCATGAGATGTCCATGCTGCCCGACTGCTCCTTCCCTGTGGCTGGGGAAAGCTCTTCCCATGCGTGTGTCCCCAGGGCCACCAGCAAGGACCCACCGGGGTCACCTACCTCCAACCCCGCATCCGTGATGGTCGACCTCTTAAGGCTCATGGACTTGACCCCCTTCTTGGAGAGGGGGTAGTTGTCAATGAACTCACAAATGTCCAGGTCGGAGACCCCCACAAGGCAGAAGCCGTCGAAGCCGCGGACGGCGAAGCCCTGCAGGCTGACAAACTCCTTCTCGCCGCCGGGCAAGACGTTGTAGAGCTCTTTGGTGTGCAGGACGGGTGTCAAGCCCACCCAGAACTTGGGTTGGTAGAGCACCCGCCGCCACGCTTTGCACACCTGCGCCAGCACGCACTTCTCGCACGCCGAAAAGTACCAGAACAAGCGATTGAGGATCTTCTCGTCCACCGCCAGTTGCCTTTCCGAGGGCGAGCCGGGCAGCCGCTCCGGTGAGGGCTGCTCCGAGCCTTCGCTCGTGTTCAGTCCCACCAAGGAAGCGCCGGGAGGGGAGGAGACGCTGGCCAGAGCGGCCAAGGAGAGCGGAGAGGCCAGGCTGGGGATGGGCAGGTCACTGCGGTGGGCTAAGGCCGGGCTGAGGATGGCAGGCACGGAGGAAGGCTGGCACAGGCGGTTCTTGACGGCGGGGGTGCCTTTGGTGATGCTGGCGGAGCCGAGGCCGTTGGGTTGCGTGGGGATCTTCACCAGTCCATTGCGGGGTAAACATGGGGGCTTGGTGTCGCCGTTTCTCGGGTTCGACATCTTCTACAGGTCTCTCTGTAACACAGGGGGGTGAGGTGAGGGGCTGCCGGTCCGGCAGGGAGCAGGCAGGGAGGGCGGGCAGGGCTGGGGGGTGTCATGGCACTTGGAGGGGAGGGAGATCCTGGGGGTCCGTGTGTGGGGAGCAGGGAGGCATGGGGACCCGGGTGGCGCAGGACTGCTGGGCACAGCTGCAGAAGGGACAGAACGGGGTCCTCCAAGGGGCCGCGTGGCCCTAGTGTTCCTTGTGATGGGGAACAGATGGGGATTTGTCCCCGGACATTCACATCCCTCTTTGAGCCTGGGATACAGCCATTGATGGGAGCAGGAGCAGGATCACAGTTTCATAGACTGGTTTGAGTTGGACGGGACCTTCCACCCCCTGCCCTGGGCAGGGACACCTCCCACCAGCCCAGGCTGCTCCAAGCCCCGGCCAACCTGGCCTTGAACCCCTCCAGGGATGGGGCAGCCACAGCTTCTCTGGGCAACCTGGGACAGGGGCTCACCCCCCTCACAGCAAAGAATTTCTGCCTCACATCTCATCTCAATCTCCCCTCTTCCAGTTTAAAACCCTTCTCCCTCGTCCCACGGCTCCCCTCCCTGCTCCAGAGTCCCTCCCCAGCTTTCCTGGAGCCCCTGGAGGGACTGGAAGGGGCTCCAAGGTCTCCCCGGAGCCTTCTCTTCTCCAGGCTGACCCCCCCCAGCTCTCTCAGCCTGTCCCCACAGCAGAGGGGCTCCAGCCTTTGATCAGTTTTGTGGAGGGCGGCGGCAGCAGAGCAGAGCTGCCCACACTCTCTGTGCCAGCCCTGCGCTCGGCCGTGAGCCTGTGCCGGCTGGAAGCATTGGCCGAGCCTTGCCGAGCCTCGTGGCAGCTGGGCGGCACCCCGGCAAGCCAGGCCAATAAATATTTCAGCAGCAGCGAGGGCGGCTTTCCAACGGCCCCGCCGCACCCCGCCATCCATTATTCAACACATTTCCCTCTATAAATACGGAGGTGAATAATTGATGGGGGCTTGGCCCCCTCCTTCTGCTCCAGCCCGTGCGTGGCATGGGGCCCTGCCGGTGCATTGCCCATCCTGCCCGCTCTCTGTTTGCCAGGGCTGTGCCAAACCCTGCCTGGTCTGAGGCTGGAGGGTGCTGGGCTCCTGGTGACCCCCCAGGGACACGGCAAGGAGCTGGAATCCGGGAAAGTGGCTTCCAGCCCAGGGATCAGGGGACGGGGGACAGGGACACGGGATGGCTGGCACATCTGGCTGGCGGTGGCTGATGGGACCCGAGAATCCTCTCCACCGCCAGCTCCCCCTGGACCTGAGATAAAAGTGAGGGAGTTATTTTAGCCGCTTGGTTTGGGATGGAGATGGCCAGACCCTGATGGAGGGGCACCAAGGGAGCAGCGTCCCAGCCAGTGATGCTCCTAGACCAGCTCCATGGGCTCTGAGGATGCTCCATGCAGTCCTGGGGGAATGGCAAGCGGGGCTCAGCCTAGATCCCAAATGCCCCCCGCTCCATGGCTTTCACCATCACAGCACCCCCAGGTCTCACCCAGCCCTCCTGGAGCAGCCGGGGAGGGGAGAAGCCACACAAAAGGTGCCGTGGAAGAGGCCAGGAGCGCAGGCAGCTGCCAGTGGCACAACCAGCAAGCCCCCCTGGGTGCATGGCATGCCACGTCTCCTGAGGACTCCCTCCCTGGCACAACGGGACTGCGGGACGGGGCCGGTAGAAGCTGCTGAAGCATCTCCCACGGTGTAAGTGGCAGCGGCACGGAGGTGCCTGCAGACGGTCTGGCCCGGTGGCAGCATCACTGGCGAGAGCCCGGCCTCCGGGGACGAGCCCGGCCCTGTGCAGACAGTCTGGCGCCGCTCCCTGCTTGGATGCAGCCTCTGCTGCCTCCGCTCCCGCTGCCCGCCAGAGGAGCTGGGCCTCTGGTGCTTGGACATGTGTTAAATTCACTTGAAAGCAGGAGAAGAGGAGGGGAAAGAAGGAAGAAACTTAAAACCAGTGGCTCAGCGCTAGGCAGCAATTAGGGAAGCAAACAGAACATGCATCAGGGTGTCTAACACAGCCATACAGCACAAATCCAAACAGATAGTTACCAGGCGGCACGGAAAGGCATGGAGCCCACAGTCAGAGTCATTTGGCATGCTGGCTGGGAGAGGGCAGGTGGTGGCAGAGGGGCAGCCTGGGGCCTCGGGAGCCCAAGGGGACAGTCACGGGAGAAAACAGATGCTGACAAGTCGCCGGACTGAAACGCAGCCAGCGGGAGGTGTTGGCAACAGTTACAACCAGCTCCAACCTCAGCTGGTCCCTGAGGGCAGGCTCGAGGCCGGGTGCTGAGTGGATTCAGCAGCTTTCCCAGTCCGGCCTTGGAAAGCTGCGCCAGGACCCCCCTGCCCCAGGCGCTGAGGCTGCCTGTCTGGCTGACAGAAATCCCAAACCATGAATGAGCTGGGAAGTCACTTCAAATAGAAAGACGGATGAGAGTCAGGCCTTCTGGGCCCAGGCAGGCTGCAGGCAGCGGCGGCAGGAGGCTGGGCAGGCAGGTAGGCTGTACACAGCCACATTGCTCTGGGGAAATGGGCAGGCAAGGAACTGGGGGGTTCCTTCTGCTCCAAAAGGACCAAGACTGTGCCTGAGGGGAGGATCCCAGCCTGGAAAAGGTGGTCTGGGGGCACAGAGTGGGGAGGGGAGTGGATCCAATAGCTGCTTTCTCCCTCACCCCTGGCACCGTGGGACAGCACTGCGATCTGCCCTCCACAGCTGCAGGAAAGGCCCTGCCTGCGGCCAAGCAGCCCCCAGGCTCCCACAGCCCAGGGCTGAGGCCACATCGCTCCAGTGTACGAAGTACAAGTACTGCATCCCGTGGAGATCGGAGCTGCTGTGTGCCGAGATGCCCGGCACACCCCCTGCCCTGCCCCAGGCCCTGCCTCCAACCCACCAAGACCGCAGAGGGATAGGGAGATATGAAGCCCTCTGCCTTGGAGGTGTCAGTACAGCACCCCTCGGATGTTCCAGCAGCTCCATGAGCCTCTCCGTATGCTTTTTGGTCATCGCAGAAGAGCAATAGATCTGTCTTTCCCTCCTCTCATCGTCTCACTGTTTACAGATTGTGTGGCTGGGCCAACCACAAGGCTGTCAGAAGGAGAGCTCAGTGCTTGGAACGACCATCCTCACTCTGGGATCCCACAGGAAGGGCCCAGCTTCGCAACCCCCCTCTGCTTTCACAGGCCACCCCTCACTAGGGAAGCATCTGCCAGCAGTGGAGTGCCAGCTCCCAATCCACAGTGGGAGGCAACCTGACAAAAGCAAAGGGCAAAGTCTTTTAGTCTCCCAAATTCACTCCAGGGTGCACATTTCACAGGAAACGTCATTACTGGAGAAGTCACTCCATTCATGAGGGTTTTGTCATCCACAATGAGCGATGATGCAGTGGTGGGGGGCGGATTTGACGCAGGAAGAGAGAAGAAAGAAGGAGGTCTAAGGGCCTGTCACTACAAACATTGCACAGATGATGAAGATGCTGGGAAGAATAGGATGAAAGCTGCCAGGAAGACACAGCTTGTCCAAGCCGTTGCAGAGTTTACGGTCTCCATGTGGTAGTGAAGAGGGATGGGAGCCTCAAGAGACAGGCAGGGTGATCCGCGGTCAGTGCCACCCCTGTTTGGGTGTGCACCGGAAGACCCCAGGCTGTGGCAGATGGGATGTGCTGGATCAGACCGTCATCCAGCTGTAGCTGGGCTCCAGGGTGAGCAATGGGCCAGCCGGGCTAGCAGCCTACCGAGGACGCTGGGTCAGCCGTGCTCGGAGGCCACTGGAGACCCCAGACTGGCCAGGCGTTGGAGCCACAGTGGCCCCAGCGCTTCTCGCCGCGCAGGCCTGTTCAGCACCGCCGACAGCGGCCCCATTCAGCACTGCGGACAGCGGCCTCGTTCAGCACCACGGACAGCGGCCCGCTCCCTCCTTGCGCCCGCAGCCCCCGACGAGGGCACCCCGCAAAGGTGCCCCTGCCGGACCCCCTGCCTCAGCGACCCCCGTGAGGATCCACTGTTGGCCCACCAGGTCCCTGTGAGGATCCACCGTTGCCCCAACAGGTCCCTGTGAGAGCCCCCTATTGCCCCGCCAACCCCCTGTGAGTATCTTCTATTTTTATGCCGTCCCCCTGTAAGGATCCACTATTGCCCCACCAGGTCCTGTGAGGATCCACTATTTCCCCACCAGGTCCCTGTGAGAGCCCTCTATTGCCACGCCAGGTCCCTACAAGGATCCACTATTGCCCCAACAACTCCCTGCGAGGATCCACCATTGCCCCGACAGGTCCCTGTGAGCATTTTCTATTTCTTCGCCAGCCCCCTATGAAGATTCATTATTGCCCCACCATCTCCCTGTGAGGATTTGCTATTGCCCCTCTAGGTTCCCATAAGGATCCTTTGCTGCCCCACCAGGTCCCTGAAGGACCCAGTATTGCCCTGTCAGGTCCCTGTGAGGATCCATTATTGTCCCATTAGGTCCCTGAACAGGCCACTATTGTTCTTCCAGGTCCCTGTGAGATCCTACTATTGCCCTCCAGGTTCCCGCCGTGAAGCGCTGTTATTGCCCTGCCACAATCCAAGGCTGCTGCAAAATTATTTCCGTAGAGCCACTGCTTCAGTGACAGAGCTGTTCGGCAGCAAGCAGCCATCGCTCACGGTTTCCTGCACACACACACGTACGTATCTGTGTGCACACCCAGACACGCACGTGGACACACGCACAACCACCCTGCCAGAGCCCCAGGAGGCGGTGGATGCACCTTGCACGAGCCTTGGCATTCAGCTGCACGTATACACGCACCCATACACACACAAACAGAGATAAGCGCATGCACGCACACACACACAGAGGGTTGCATCAGCTGAATTCATTAGCCCATCTATTTTTACTAATGCAGCAAATCAAGTTGCTCTACAGGCGGAGAAAACACACCCGAGACACAGTGCTGTGGCAGAGCACACAGCCAAGGCTTTTGTCCAGTACTCTCGAGGGTAACGGCTCCCCGGGACTCCCTCAGCTCTACACGACATCCCCAACCAGCAGCAACGCCAGGCAGGCTCCTGTTTTGGGGGGGCTGATCCTGCCGACCAAAGCACACAGTAGCCATAAAGACATCCCGCTGTATGGATCGCCTTCCCTGGTAGCGCTCGGTGGCGTGTGAGCTGCCTCCTGCTCTGATCCCATCAGGTCGGAGCGCTGCCCATGCCGTGAGCAGTCAGAGGGGTGTTTATGACTGCTGGCTTCCAAGCCTGGGTCCCCTTGGAAGGCTTGGGTCACCCCAGCAATGCCAAGGAGCCGCAGGAGACCCTGGAAGAGCTGCTGGATCCGCCAGAGATGGAGAGGCAGCGGTTGTGTTTGGGTAGAAGCTGCCTGTACATGTGCGTGCGTGTGTGTGCACATCGATCTGCGCTGCCGGGCTCGGCGCTCACACAAGTCAGCGGGGAGAGAAGCTCAGAGCAGAGCTCCAAACTCAGCGCTACCCACTCCTCCGCTGCAAAAGCCAGGAATTCAGGGTGGGAAAGGGCCTCGCCGCTCTGTCTGGCCCCAGAGACCTGCCGTTTGTGTGATGGAGCCGGGAAAAGTCCTTCCTGAGATTACCCCGAGAGCTTCCTGGGGGGAAAGAGGGCTGAGAACAGCTCTCCGGCTTCCTTGTTGGCTCCCAACGATGCCAAAGAGCTTGTCCCACCTTCAGCGGACAAAGAGGCTCAGGAGGGGCTGGGAAAGCAGCTGATTTGCATCCCATTCATGCCTGCTGCCACTCTCAGTGCCAGGCTGGCTGGTGAACCCATTGCTGGGTCTCAGGTAGCTCACGGACGAGCAGCGGAGCCGTCACGATAGGGACCCCCCAGCACCGCTCTTCCTCAGGTCCCACAGCCTTTATGAACAGCGGGAGCTGGGGCTGGGTTATGTGGGACCATCCCCGTGCCCAGGGAGGGGGGGAAATGCTGGCTGAGGTGCCAAAGCCAAGCTCTGTTCAGGTCCCCACCGCTTTCTGCTTAGCTGAGAGAAGAGCTCGTGTCCAGGGGCACTGGGAGACGCAGCTCCCGTCCTCCCCAGCCTGGGGGAGTTGTAGGGAGGAGGCAGAGCTCCAGCCCCCTGGGTCCAGCCAGGAAAAACTTCCTCGCAACAGGCAGTGGGGTCCCCTCCGGCTGCCGCAAGCCCTTCCCACAGCAGCATTTGTCTTCTCTGCTGAAACCCAGATCTCCCAAGACATCAAGCCCTGGCCTCTCTACCTTTCCCAGGCAGCCCCATGTCCCCTGGGGGGACCCTGCGCTCAAGAGGAGGACGGGATGCGCAGAGAAGGGCCCATCTGGGCCCATCTCCTCCAGCCTCCTTCAGAGGTCCCAGCCCTCATCGCCATGGGAGGATGCTCGCGCTGCAGCCAAGCTTTGCCCCGTTCCCCACCGGCCGAGGCCAGGGGAAGAGGGAGCGCTTCCTCTTGGCTCTTGCCCAGCCTGGCCCCCTGCCGCGAGCCCAGCCAGAGCCCAACCGACAGCACCCAGCACGTTACAGCCCTTCTTTTTGCCCCTCTGGGCCCAGGAAGGGCTGAACAAAAATGCAAGGTTCCCACCAGGAAAGAGGAGACAGGAGAGCGTGGCCCACGGCTGCCCACATGCCCCCTGCCTGCTGATGTGCTGCCCGAGTCCCACTGGGATTTGAGCCGCTTCTTCCAACCCCTTCATCCCTCCAGACATGGCAATGGCAACGTGAGGAGTGATGCCCCTTTGCCCCCGGGCTCGGGGGTCCGGCCAGGAGCTGGGGTTGGGGTGAGGCGGGCAAACGTCTGCCCAGCACGGGGGCCATCGACGCCTGGCTCGTGGGGCGCTGGGGCGGGGAGGGGGTGTTCGGCCACGGGACTCCTCGCTGCAGGGCACCGCGGGTGATAAATGCCAACACAGGCTCCAAAAAGCCCTTAGATGCTTCCTAGAAGGAAAGGCACTGGCCTCATCCTGCTCCCGGGGCCACCCGCTCCCCCTGGCCAGGAGCTGGGCACGGGTCACACCTCCAGAGGGGAAAAACCCCGGAGAAACACCTTCTGCCTACCTGCCCCCTCCCCAAATGCTCTGCCTTTCAGCCTCGGCCCCCTCCTCTTTGCTGCTGGCCTTGGGGCACCCAGAAAACGTGGCCGGCCCCCGTGGTGGGTGGGCAGAGGTTTGGCGGGGGTGGGGTGCTGCTGAAGGAGCCCCACGCGCCCCTTCCCACTCCCTCCCACACCATCGGCACCCACTCGCCACCCGGATCCCCTTTCTCCTCTCCAGGAGCTGCTCCATCCGCACAGACCTTGTGAGGAACAAGGGGCCATGACCCACAGCCGGGGGCCAGGAGGGCGCCTGCCCTGGCTTGGGGATGGGGAAACTGAGGCACGGGGAGGGCAGTTGCCAGACTCTGAGCCAGGCAGAGCTTAAACCCACAAAGTGGGAAGGCAAGATCCAGCCCCCAAACCCAAAATGCTCCTGCTCCGGCCTCCCTTCTCCAGGCTGGAGCACGGCCACCTCCCCACAGGATGGTCAACACGGAGGTGACCCCACTGGAGGGGACAAGGGGACCTTTTCTCCCCTCCAGCCTTCCCTCATGTGCCACCACGGCCGGAAAGAGGGTCCCTCCGTCCCTGGGAGCAGGATTTGGGGAGGTGGGATATTCCCAGTGCCGGGGATGTTCATCCCACCGCTCCCTGCCGCCGTGGAGCTGCTGGCAGCAGGAGGAAAGCAGGCCCGGTGGATGGCGAAGGGATCAATGTGGGGGAAGCCAGCTCGGGGAAAAATAGATATCTAGCTCATTAAAAATGGATGCTGGAGCGAGTCCTCCCCACTCCAAAGCCACCTCCCTCCCTCTTCCTGGTAGCCGGAGTGAAATCAGCACCCAGCTTTCAGAGGAGGGGAGATGCCAGCACAGCACGGCGCTCGCTCCGTGCCTGCTGCTCCCACCCTGCTGCCTGCCGAGCCCCCCTGGGTGCTGCGAGTAGGGCCCGACCCCCCCTGTA
>VXBO01014831.1:0-13823 GCA_013400135.1 Rhinoptilus africanus
TAGACAGATGGTAAAGTTTTCCAGTGTGCAAAACTGACAGTTTTTTTGTCACAACAGCTTTTTGCCATACATTATGTGGTGGACGGTGATATTTTTTATGCTGTGTGGATTTAGTCTTGAAGTCCTGATTCCCCATTTCCTTTTTCTCTTCCCTTGGTAAAAGGGAAGAGAAACGTTGTAAAACACTGTTAAATGTTAACAGTTCAATGATGTAATATTTTACAGCTGCTTTGAATTATGGGAAGTTATGAAGGGCAGCAAAGGTTTGGGTATAGATCCTGATGATGTTCATATAATTGTCATAGTGTAACTCCTGTGACTTGCAGAGCAACAGACTTTGAATATAGCAATCTCAGTTAAATTTTTCAGCAGATGGGTTTTTTTGGTGGTGTTTATTCTTGTGTCAAGTGTTCTCCAAGTTAAGTTAATTGCACGAATAATCTCAAATTACTCCAGATTGCATTGATGGGTTGTTTGAATATCTCAGGATCCATTTGCCATTATCACTAGAACTGTGTGCTTGATATACATTTTTAAAAACACTGTACCTTTGAGTAAAAAAATCCCAGTATATCTCAGGAGACAGTCTATCTCCGTGATTTCTGCTTGTAGAGAAAAATGAGTCAATGAATTTAAATCATTCTTGATCTGGATTTAAGAGATTATTTTAGTCTCAAAGAGAATTTTCTGTTTTGTTAATTTTTATGCTCTCTTGAAAGTGGACTTTTAAAATCAGAAATAATATATAGATTTTTTCTTTTTAATCCGCAGTAAATAACATGGAATTTTACTTAGAAGAGGAGAAAGCCAGTAGTGCTGGTCCTATAAAAAACATTTGACAGCAGAATTTCCATCTGTAAAGTTGTACACCTGCTTTAAAGAATCTGGGACTGAGGTGACATAACAGAAAGCAGCAGGTTTCAATTTATATGTCACAAGGTTAAGTGATGCACAGGAAAAGATAAAATAGGAAAAGAATAGCAACTTATTTTGCCACTGAGGTGTGCAGTCGCACATTCAATCACTCACAGCTGCTGCTACTGTGAGTGAAAACTAAACCCTTCCATCTTGCCAGTATCAGCCCACTGAGGACAGTGTTTCATGCTTCTTTCAGCACGGGGCTTACACAGGGCTGGGCTGTTCTGGCAGTCAGCACGGCGAATGCTAGTAACTTCACCAGTAACCAAGAGTTGTAAACCCCCTTACTAACAATCTCAGATGGTCTGCTTGACTGGGCCTCTGAGGAGTCCCACGTCCAAGTAGCCAAGGAAACAGAAATGACACAAATTTGTAACTCCTTCATCCTTTGGAAATTCAAATGGTTTCAGTCTCCAACATACCAATTGTGGTAGATGCGTCTGTTGCTGGTTGTTGTTCATCTACGAAATGATCCTCAGGTAGCTGTTTAACGTGTGAGTGGTGGATCCAGGGTGGATCCAGGCTTCCTTTCCTGTGACTTTTATAGCAAAGTTAGAACTTAATAAGACCTTTATTAATAACCCCTCCCACCTGGGTTCCCATTTAGATTTACAGAAAAATGCTTTTACTAAAACTTTATCCTCCGTCTGCCAATCACGTACCTGTATCTCTGGCGGGATGTGTTGGTACCACTGAGCATGGGCCTTTTTAATTTTGAAACTTTCCTGTAAATGTTTTTGTATCCCAAATAGAAATTTGGTAATTTGTCATCTCCATCTAAGAGCCTGGTCCTAGCGGGGACAAAGGTCCGAGGTACAGCTAAATGCTTGCCAAACACTTTCTGCTGGTGACAACCATACAGGTTGATAAGGGGTATTTCCAATATCCAGATATCCCATAGTACTCTTCCAAGAACTTCAGGCCACTTCAAACCTATGTGACTACTCTGAGTCTGAGTAGTCTGAGTAATTTTATTTTTGAGTAAAAGCTTCCACCCATCCTGAGAGCTGGTCCACCATTACTAGCAGGTGCTTAAGTCCACTTAAGTCACGGGAGGCATGTCAGCATAGTAAATTTGCAGTCTTTGGAATGGAAAATCCCATGGTTGTCCTCCAACATCCTGTTTGGGTTTTGCATTCAAAAACTTTTGACATGTGAGACAAGAACTCATGATTGTTTTTACTGCCATACCTATTCCTGAAGCTGCCCACATTCTTGCAGTCTGGTTCACAAGCATGATGTGGCTCACCGTCAGAGGGAACCGACAGTAAAGATGCTGGATTAAATATATTACGTCTTTTCAAAATAATATTATCTGCATTCAATATCGTTAATTCATAGTGATGTGCTTTTTGTAGGGACAGTGCTTATGTAGCATGTTGCTTAATAATCAGTTCTAATTGATGCGGGGTATACATGGTTGTTGGATGACACAGCACTAGTGATCTGCCCCTTTTTATAGTAGTTGCTGTTATCACTCTAACACAGGAATTATTCCCTGCCGCTACAGGATCCATTCGAGTTGAGTGAAAACCCACAGGGTGGCGGTGTGGACCCAGCTTTTGAGTAAGGACGCCGTTGGCTTCTCCTTTGTTTTAATACACAAATAGTTCAAAGGATTTGGAGTAATCCGGCAATCCCAGTGCCAGACAAGAAGTTAAAGATCCTTTTATAGCTTGGAAAGCCTTTTCTCTCTCTGGAACCCACTCTGTAGGCTCCACATTCTCTGCCTTGGTAGCTTTTGTCAGTGGTTTACTTAACTCCCTTAGCCCCGGTATCCACGGTCTGCAGTATCCTCCTGCACCCCCAAATCCTTCCATTTGTTTCTTTGTTACCGGTCAAGGTATTTCTACAATAGGTTGTCCCCTTTGTAGGTCTCTTAATCTTTGTCCTTCTGTTAACATAAATCCAAAATATTTTACTTCCTGCTGACACAGCTGAAGCTTGGAAAGAGATGCACAGTGACCTTTCTCTGCTAAAGTGGTACACAGACAAATAGTATCTTTCAAGTGATCTTCATATGTCTTGCTGGCAAATAACAAATTGTCTATATATTGTACAAGCATAGAACCTCCAGGTAATACAATATCTTTCAAATTTTCATCTTGCCACTCCAGCATGTAATCCTTAAAATAGTTGCAGATAAGAAGGACGTGGACCTGTTGGAGTGAGTCCAGAGGAGGCTACAAAGATACTCAGAGGGCAGGAGCATCCCTGCTGTGAGGACAGGCTGAGAGAGTTGGGGCTGTTCAGCCTGGAGAAGAGAAGGCTCCGCGGAGACCTTAGAGCCCCTTCCAGTACCTGAAGGGGCTACAGGAGAGGTGGGGAGGGACTCTTGATCAGGCAATGTAGTGATAGGATGAGGGGTAATAGTTTTAAACTGAAAGCAGGTAGATTTAAATCAGATATTACAAAGAAATTCTTAATTTTGAGGGTGGTGAGACACTAGAACAGGTTGCCCAGAAATGTTGTGGATCTCTCATCCCTGGAGGGGTTCAAGGCCAGGCTGGATGGGGCTTTGAGCATCCTGGTCTAGTGTGAGGTGTCCTTGCCCTGGGTGGGGGGGTTGGAGCTAGGTGATCTTTAAGGTCCCTTCCAACCTGAACCGTTCTATGATTCCATGAATCTGTGATATCAGAGGTGGCTTTGTTAGAAACACACTTCCTGTCAATTCATTGTTGAAATTCTGGTGCCTCTTGCAATCTTTCTCAGTAGTCACTGGGGTGTTCCTCTGGCCTCTGAATTAATTCCTGTACATTACTTCAATTTACTTTTATTTTCTTGCAAACTCTAATCACATTTATCAGACTTATAACCACTGTTTGGCAATTACCTCTATCTGTTTGATTATTATAATCCCAATTAGGATCAACCTGAGACCAGGAAGTCTGATTTCCTCCTGCCTGTTGGGTTAATTCCACATTCTTTTCAATTATCTTATCTTTCTGCCTGGATGGAACAACTCTTTCAATAGCAGGCCCAGAATGGATTATATTCTGAACAAATATTGGAAAACAATGATGCGCATTGACTCACATCTTCCCTTAACCTGAGCATTGGATTTCCCCACATCATGAAATCCCTGGGGTTGCAGGAATGATAGGTGTATACATGTAACACTGAAGGTGGGGAGGAACAGTTTACACATACACACCCACACACAACCACACACACGCTGCTGCAGGGACAATGCATGAGGAATTAACAAGCGATACAGAGGGAGGAGTTCGAGGTAGTGCAGAGACCGGCTCTGCAGGTGATTTGATTAAATTACTCACAATTGCTGCAAAAGTTCTTCCTCAAGGTTTTCATACTTGTTGTTGACCATCTTCTTCAAGGTGGTCATATGCCCAGTTATCCCATACATACCAATAATCTATTTGCTGAGTTTTTTGATCTTCTAAAATTTTTGAGAGCATACCCAATTTCTTTAATTTGAAGGCTCCTTAAGTGGGGCCATACTCCCAATCCTCTAAGCACTGGCCAGTCTTCCTTACACATCTATTTTTCTCAAATTTTCTTGTATCTTGGCTAAGGGTGCCCCCTTCTCTGTGATGGGTATGTTCTCCATATCTGTATGCCAAATTNAATTTGTGTGCCTTACACTGATCGGGCAGTGCACACCTCTTCTAGTGTGCTTCCAAGATGGGACTAGAACCCATATGGACCCAGAATACTTGGAGAACCCTTCTGAGGTGGGACTCAAACCCACTTGGACTCCTGAGGTGGAACTCCAGCTATTAATGTTTAAGCTGCTCCCTTTCTGGAGGAATATCTTGGTGCAAGTTCACAGTTTGCAGCCTAAGACTTCAGCTACTTTAGCTTCTACTGCTAAGCAAGGCTAATAATCCTAACAATTCTTAACAGTTGTATTATTGTACTATTATTCCTTCCAGTCAAGAGACCTAAAGGTGGAACAAATTTCACTCATGTTGCACAGGAACTTAAGAGCAGACAGGGACAGATTAAAAAATCCAATTGACTTACATTTCCCTTGTCCTAGCAACAGTTAAACAAACATCATCAATGATCATTACAGCTTAAGAAATTACTTACTCAAAACAAAGGCAGAGAGTGTTTAAATGTTAAGTCTTTATCCTTTTACACGCATACAGGAATAGCTAAAATAATGTTTTATCCATCAAGATTTTCATGTACATTTGTGAATTAATTATAACATTTAAGTAAATGTCAAGGGCAATTTTGGGTCTACTCTAATTGAGTATTCTGGCAGATGGTGCATATGTCCTCTTATTATTTTACTAGAAATCACAATTTCTCTCAGCTAGCTGGGAAATCAGTTAACAGTAGATGTTCTACAGAGCAAGCGCATATGGCACACTTTGCAGCTTCATTGCCTCCATGGAGCTCCACAGAGCAGCTCTGTCAGGAACAGCTTGGGACCTGGGAAGAAGTCCTTTTTAGTCTGGGGTTGAATTACTGAAGGAGAGCTAGGCTGTTTTTAATGGTGTCCAGTGACAGGACAAGAGGCAATGGGCACAAACTGAAACACAGGAGTTTCCCTCTGGCCATTAGAAAACATCTTCTCATTCAGAGCGTGACCAAGCACTGTAATATACCACTCAGAGAGGTTGTGGAGTCTCCCTCCTTGGAGAGCTTCAGAAGCCATCTGGACATCATCCTGGGCCACTGGCTCTAGGTGTGCCTGCTTAAGCAGGAGGATTGAACCAGATGAGCTCCATAAATCTCTTCCAACCTCAACCACTGTAGACTATTAGGAGTCCAGATCCTATTACTGGTTTTGCAAAAGTTCTTCATAGTAATGGCTGTGTCTCAGTAAAGTGAAAATACTAGTATTTCCTTTGTCAAGATCACAGCTGAAAAGTAATATGTACATTATAGATAATTTAAAAGACACTGAACTGACTTCCTAAATCTGGACCTAGAAAGTGACTTCTGCAAGTGCATAACCTGAAGTACTATAGCAGTCCAGAAAAAAAATCATCTGGATAATTAGCATTCAGCCTTCTTGAATTGAGGAAACATTTAAACATTGCAACTGGACAACAGTAAAGAAAGCCTTTGCTTTCATTTTTATGATGTAAATTACTACTTTCTAAAATAGACATCTAGTTTTCAGTCAATAAAACCATAAGGGTTTCACCACAAAATAGTAAGCNTCCATATCTGTATGCCAAATTTGTGTGCCTTACACTGATCGGGCAGTGCACACCTCTTCTAGTGTGCTTCCAAGATGGGACTAGAACCCATATGGACCCAGAATACTTGGAGAACCCTTCTGAGGTGGGACTCAAACCCACTTGGACTCCTGAGGTGGAACTCCAGCTATTAATGTTTAAGCTGCTCCCTTTCTGGAGGAATATCTTGGTGCAAGTTCACAGTTTGCAGCCTAAGACTTCAGCTACTTTAGCTTCTACTGCTAAGCAAGGCTAATAATCCTAACAATTCTTAACAGTTGTATTATTGTACTATTATTCCTTCCAGTCAAGAGACCTAAAGGTGGAACAAATTTCACTCATGTTGCACAGGAACTTAAGAGCAGACAGGGACAGATTAAAAAATCCAATTGACTTACATTTCCCTTGTCCTAGCAACAGTTAAACAAACATCATCAATGATCATTACAGCTTAAGAAATTACTTACTCAAAACAAAGGCAGAGAGTGTTTAAATGTTAAGTCTTTATCCTTTTACACGCATACAGGAATAGCTAAAATAATGTTTTATCCATCAAGATTTTCATGTACATTTGTGAATTAATTATAACATTTAAGTAAATGTCAAGGGCAATTTTGGGTCTACTCTAATTGAGTATTCTGGCAGATGGTGCATATGTCCTCTTATTATTTTACTAGAAATCACAATTTCTCTCAGCTAGCTGGGAAATCAGTTAACAGTAGATGTTCTACAGAGCAAGCGCATATGGCACACTTTGCAGCTTCATTGCCTCCATGGAGCTCCACAGAGCAGCTCTGTCAGGAACAGCTTGGGACCTGGGAAGAAGTCCTTTTTAGTCTGGGGTTGAATTACTGAAGGAGAGCTAGGCTGTTTTTAATGGTGTCCAGTGACAGGACAAGAGGCAATGGGCACAAACTGAAACACAGGAGTTTCCCTCTGGCCATTAGAAAACATCTTCTCATTCAGAGCGTGACCAAGCACTGTAATATACCACTCAGAGAGGTTGTGGAGTCTCCCTCCTTGGAGAGCTTCAGAAGCCATCTGGACATCATCCTGGGCCACTGGCTCTAGGTGTGCCTGCT
This sequence comes from Rhinoptilus africanus, assembly GCA_013400135.1. Lineage (NCBI taxonomy): Eukaryota > Metazoa > Chordata > Aves > Charadriiformes > Glareolidae > Rhinoptilus > Rhinoptilus africanus. The sequence continues at coordinate 7,160 of VXBO01014831.1, forward strand.
TAAGCAGGAGGATTGAACCAGATGAGCTCCATAAATCTCTTCCAACCTCAACCACTGTAGACTATTAGGAGTCCAGATCCTATTACTGGTTTTGCAAAAGTTCTTCATAGTAATGGCTGTGTCTCAGTAAAGTGAAAATACTAGTATTTCCTTTGTCAAGATCACAGCTGAAAAGTAATATGTACATTATAGATAATTTAAAAGACACTGAACTGACTTCCTAAATCTGGACCTAGAAAGTGACTTCTGCAAGTGCATAACCTGAAGTACTATAGCAGTCCAGAAAAAAAATCATCTGGATAATTAGCATTCAGCCTTCTTGAATTGAGGAAACATTTAAACATTGCAACTGGACAACAGTAAAGAAAGCCTTTGCTTTCATTTTTATGATGTAAATTACTACTTTCTAAAATAGACATCTAGTTTTCAGTCAATAAAACCATAAGGGTTTCACCACAAAATAGTAAGCCTTACCAGAGAAGAGAAAACATGGGCTTGGTGTCTAACAGTCTCTTTCATGGGTTAATGAGCAAAAGCAACAGCTACACTTTTCTCTTTCTTTATGTATGTGTGACTATTTCTTAAGTTTTTCAACAAATATTCAGACCATTTACATCAATATTGATGCCTATATTGTGTTCACACCCAATAGTTAGAAAAAATAATACCATTTAGAAGTGCTGGGTCTTTACGAGACTGCAGTGGCCTTATTCTTCACGTTGGGTTGTCAGATGGATACTGAAATAGTCTGTTTTTTAAGATGAACAGCGTCAAAATACTGAAGGATTTACTAATGAGATCATCTAGGCTGATGTTTGCTGATGACCAAAGAACCCACCCAGTAATCTCCAACCCCTACATCACATTCTTAATTTTATTTGAAGAAGATTGTGCTTAGTCTAGAACATGTGGAGGATAGTCAGGTCTTAAAGGAAGCTAGATCTGTTAGTCAGCTGCAGGTTTCAAAACTTTGATGTGGTAGGGCTAATCACATTTTACCATGGCAGCTACTGAGAGCATTCCACAGAAAACACCTAATTTTACATTTTCACAGTCCCTGAAACCACAATATAAATCTTGTAGTGAATGAAGTTATGCACATATATGACAGGATTGGGGGTTTAGCCATTGCTTTTATCAGCAGGCAGGTTTATTCCTCTATGTGAGATGCTTAAAACTTTTTTTTAGCTCAAGACATTGCACTGACTTAAAAAAATACATATATTTTCAAGCTTTGTAAATAAACTAACATAATTTAATGCTATCACTGCTGTAAAACTACTTGCATGCTTGTGTGAAAACTATGAAGTCTGCTTAGTACCCTAACGTTGTACCTGAAACTTTGGTAAAATATATTCAGTGTGGACTCACCTCCTCTGGTTTATTATTCAGCACCTGCAACATTCTTTGTGGAAAGTAGCACAGGTGAAGTATTAGAAAATCTTGTCTTTGAAGTCAACATTAATCGTCAGTAAGTTTTAGTATACTGCATAGTTTACAATGTTCAGGATAAAATATTTTTAAACAGGAGAAGCTGCCGTCACTGAAATGGTGAAAAAAGAAATCTTACAATCCTTTGTAAACAAAAATTTTATAAGAGAGGTGAAGTGTAGGGCTAGGACTTAAGGTTAGGGTTAGAGTTTAGATTTAATGCTTAGGGTCAGCATTCAGATTTAGAATTAGGGCTAGGTCAGGGTTTAGGCTTTGGATTTATGAGTAGGGTTTTAAATATAGATAAGGGTAAAGTTTAGGTTAAAGGTTTAGAGTAAAGATGTAGAGTTACGTTTAGGAGTTTAGGGCTGGGCTTTAGAATTTGGGTTGGGGTTACAGTTTTCAGTTAGGGTTAGGATTAGGGCTGGTGTTCAGGGCTATGGTTACGATTACTGCCAAGGTTCAGCTTAGGGTTTAGGGCAAGGGTTATTTTTGTAGTTATGCTTGTGTTTAGGACTAGGGTTAGCCTTCTCCCTCTGTCTTTTTTTTTTTTTTTTAAATTTATTCTACAAATATAAAGGAAAAATTCAATAACCTGAAGAGTCAATCTAAGCAATTTCTTGAAACATTTTGAAGTTGATTACAAAAAGGTACCCAGGGCATACAATTGGGTGTATGCCCATTATTTGAATCTGAGCTCTCAGAATTTGATAGCCAAGGTTTCTGTTATTCTAGAAAACCTGCTATTAATGCATGAGTCTTCAGATGTCAGGACCTGAAACGTTTATATATGTCTCAGGTTTCTCCCAGGGTAGCAGAACTCAATTTAGAAGAAAGAAAACACAATCCGCCCTCAAAAAATACACTATGCTAATTCCATAATTTGATTGTTGTCTTCAGCCTTCAATCTGTTCCTCTTTTCTCTTCCTCAGTCTCTCTTCATTTATTCCGCCATAGCATAACACAGACGACAGTGCCATAGTATGATAAGGTTATCTGTAGGCTAGAAGAATAACCCGGAGACACTTCCAAGGTACTGAAGCACAACTGTGTATATCCATAAAGTCTTCTCTTGTATCATTTTGTTCCATGTCAACTAGTATGGAAATGGTTGGAACATGAATGCATTCAAGAGATCATTCACACAAAGTGGTTTGTATATGGCTACTCTCTTTTGGACGTTAAGAACATTAACTACCGTGAACACAATCTGTTCAACGCCAGACAGCCTCTGTGGCCAGAAACTTCCCAAAGCATGTTTAGCATGGAAGGAAAGACATAACCCCAGTGGCATTAGTAAATATTACTGTCATTTGAGAGAAGAAATTACATCATATTCCAAGTCCTATGAACAATTCCTTTTGGGAAACCTCAGCATTTTGAACACATGATTCTTTGGTACTATAGCAACATTGTTTGCTTACATACCAGTGCAAGTGAAAACTTGAATTCAGAATGGGAGACACTGTGTTTGCAAATGTGTATACACTGAGTAGGGTAGCTCCCTACCCTACCCATTGAGTAGGGTAGCTCCTATCCCGCACTATATATNCCTGTAGTGCTTCCATGTTCTTTGATCAGAGACATTAATCAACTTTCTGAGGATAAGGCCAGAATAATGAGAATTTAGTGCCTAAGTAGCTTTGCCTGTATTAGCTCGATAATTATTTCATGCTTTTAATGTGGCTGCTCATGGCACACTGTCTAAAGGTCTTTATAATTTGGAAGACTGTTAGGTCATCTTTTGAAGCACTGCAAGAAGTGCTGCTTTATAGATACCCCATGCTACCCCAGGTATTCCTCTGGTCTTTACAGAGCAGCCAAAGTGACTGATGTGATCCCTGACTACTGACTTCTGTGACAAGGCTGTAGGTGATGGAAGATCAGAAAGTTTTCATGGGAGAGTTTCCAAGTAAGTACAATTAATCCTGCTTTTCCAAGGAACCCTGGATTTGCATACAAACCCCCCATAGATGCTCCTTATTTCTTGATAAAAATTGTACATCTCAAAGGTCTAGCAAATCCTTCTTGTTCTTAACAGGTAACTAAGAAAGTGAGGGCAAAATAACTCCTAGACAGAGGTGTCAAGATTTATATCCATGCTAGGATTCACTATACAGAGTCATAACGTCCACAAATGCTTAGGAACAAGTGTAAGTAGTTTGGAAGAGTGAAAGTAGATCCTTTCTAAATCTGAATCATCTCTGTTTCTTTATTGTTTTGTTTGGCAGTTTTCCTTGTAGAGTGGAAAATACTCATATCAATTTAAATTCAATGCACATGGAATTACAGTTCTAACAGAATTACTTTATTGTTCTTTTTTTTTTTTAATCCACTGGATACCCTACTCATAGCAGCCAGACTTATTCCAGCAGTTGTCTTCTGGTTTATTTATAACAAATTTTCCTTGATAGATGCATTTAAACAGATAAATAATTTGTTTGGGCTGCTTTCTTTTCAGTTAAATCAAAGCAAAATCAGAAATTCAGACACCCCAAAAGCATCTCCTATGACTTCTAAATATCATTCAAAAGACCAGAACTGTGCTGATATAATCCAAACATAGTAAGTTGGATTATGAGGCATTATTACAAATAGCCCAGATTTCTTCATGCAGTTAACTGTGTCTGAGAAAATAGCCCCCAAATAGGGCTATTTAGTAAGTGGGATTCTGTCAGCAGTGCATTATTGAGATAAAGAAATTTTTATTTGATCATTTTCATTTTTGACAAAGCCTATTTTCAACATTGCAGCTCATTCTCCATCTTGAGAGGCTGTGGTACAGCAGAATTGGTTCAGCATTACATGGTTTAGTTCCTGAAAACAGCGGACAGCTATTGTAGGGGGTTTCTTTGCTCTGCTGAGAAGCAAAGAATTAAATAGTACAAGTTTTAAATAGAATGATTTTAAATAGAATAGTTTTACATTCTTAAAAAGAATTAAATAGTACAAAGTTTTAAAATGAAGAAATGAAGATACAGATGTGAAGCCCTATCAAAAATACTGTAATTCTTTCTTGTTTATCACATCATATTTTTCAGAGTTTTTCAGCCTAAATTGACCACTCAGTAGAAAATGGCTTATAGAAAGGCTGTGACTGTTACTTGAATCCCACCCTACACAAATAAAGTGACATCCCAGTACCTCACTTCAAAAGCTGATGCTCCTTTATTTCAGTTCCCCACTGGTTGCTGCAGCCTTACCATGGAAGGCTGGATGTGGTATGGAGTTAAAATTAGAACGAAAGAAAGGAGCTTGAAAAACACTACGTACTACAGTATATCTTGATAAATCTGTATCAGCTCTTTTAACCACATTTTAACCAGTTTGGAAGCTGTCCTAATCCACAAATTATTGCCTGCATGTATGGGCTTCAACTTGGAAGGAAGAGGTGCTTAGAATTTGCCTTCCTAATTAGGGTTCCTCCCATACTTTAAAACTACCACCCATCGTGGCTTCCATGACCTTTCTNCTAGTAACAAATGGCTAGAAATAGTGTCAGGGCTGATGGGTTTGAGGTGACAGTTAGAAATCAAACTGACATTGACCTTTTCTTTGCAATAGACTTTTGGACCTCAGCAGCTGCAGTGCTGTGTTGTCACTGGACCCAGTAAGGAGAGCTAATTCCATGGCAGCTGAGAGTCCACCCAGGACTCATAAAATTCAGTGACCAAAGTCTTTTTTTTAATGACCGAATGATATTAAGAGAACCGCAGAGTGACACTCAAGCACTGGTGTGCTCAAGTGAGAGCTGAATATATCAGTTGTACCACTCCACAGCCTTAGCAGAACACTATTACCCACTTTCTTAAAATTTCCACATCGAAGCCTCAAAAGGGCAATATAATGCACTCCAAAATTGTGGGGGCTCTGTGCACTGTCACAGAGATTTTGCTCTTTTTTTTTTTTTTTTCTGATAAACACTGTCATACAACTTACAATAAGTGGACGACATTGGTGCCTTAACATGACAATATTAAGAATTTTACTGTGGTAATCCTAAAAATGTCCATGCAGATGCACTTGTGTTTTTTGGTTTGGTTTGGGTTTTTTTTTCTGTGCTTTGTTTGATACTAAGTGAGTCATATGAAGGATTTTGCTGCCACATTACTCTCCACAGGTCTGTGAAACTGCACACACTGACTCTTGCCTGCTGCTGTCCAGGTGAAAAACACTAAAGAGCTTGTACTGAGAAACGCAGTCTATGTTGGTATTAACGTGCCTCCAATTTACATGCAGAAAAAGATTTTAAATCGCCCTTTAGACATTTCTTTCCCTTCTTTTATGTATTACACTGAGTCAGTCAGTGATTTCAAATTGCTCTTCAACTGGCCAAAGTAAGTAAGGCAATGTATTCTGCTAATTCAGGATGTCTCATCCTACGCAATACCTACTCTCTACTGAGGTATTTAAGTACTTACTAGTTACTAGTACTTTGCAGTTACAGGTAGTTACAGATTTTCCTTTTTTCACACTGGACATCCAGGGCAAAAAAAAGAAAGCTATCTATCAGCAAACTAGTACAACTAACTTCTGTGACTTTCTTAACGGAAAGGGGGATGGAATGGGCAACTGACTGTTCAGCAGAGCTCTAACAAGGCACATGCAGGATATCAATTCCAGAAGAAGGAGCTTTATGAAATCCAACTCTTTGTGAGGGAAGACTGGTTGTCAGATAAAATACAAGCAGCACCAAGTTCATAAAAAATAAATATCCCTCTAGGTCACTTGAACAGTTCAGTGATCCTTGAAATAAAACCTTTTTTCTGCCTTCCAGTTTGTTTGTTTTCTGCAACGGAGGCTAGACTGTGCAATGAGCTGTATTGCTGTTACAGTCTCCTATTCCGAAATCCCAGAAACAACATTGAATTTACTTTTTTTAATGGAGCAAGCAAGACTGGAGACATTTTGTAGGTTAAGCCTGACATTTTTTCAGGTGAGTGAGCCTTTTCATACCTCTCCAGCAGGGAAGGCAGACAGACCATGGCTCTCATGAAACCCATGAGAACAGGCTGCCTGAACTTGTCTGGAGAATTGGGCTTGCTGAGGATGCACACGAATTGTGCCACGGATGAGGGACTGAACTCATCTAGATAACCATGTCCAAGCGGTTTCCCCTGGAACAAAAGTGTCCATAGGGTCTGTGTCTCCTGCATTTGCCCCTCTGAACTCTACGGAGCCTCTCCATTTCAGGTCAGCTCCCTGGGCTGAGCCTGAGTTCTTTCTTAGTCAG
>VXBO01014832.1:6498-48483 GCA_013400135.1 Rhinoptilus africanus
GGACGGGTGAACAACAAGTAGCGCTACCGGGGGGGGGGGTGTGTGTGTGTGTGGTGACATAATTCCATCTGAAAGGAACTTGTTTTAATCAGATGTCATCCAGTCTTCAAGAATGATTAAGGATGAAACAGATGCAGAGGAATGTCTCTAACATGTATCTAACACTGAAACTGAAGGACCTATTTTAGATGCAAGAAGAGTACAGCTTCTCTTGTATGGCCCAGTGAGATGATGACTAGGACAGGATATAGTCCTTTGTTCTAAAGAAATAAGTGGGATTTATGCCCCCAGCTACCACATTCATCATCAGGTTTTAGTATTGAGATCTCTGATGGCAGCTGAGATCTGCAAGAGAAGACTTTATCCTTGTATTCTTCCTTCACATAAAAATAACTCAGCGACATTATAGCCTCGGCGTTTACTGCACTTTAGTACCAGTAATTCCGTTGGTTCTGTATTCATGTAAGTAACCACATTAATGGGTTGGATTGCTCATAACTCGATTTCAATTTTGCACCATACAAATGATGCAAAAGGTCTTTACCTTTCAAGATTTATTGATTTTATTTTGAAGTTGATACATGGCCGTCATGAGGTGAATATTATCTGAAATGCAGGTGGCAGACTTTGTGCTGAGCTTCTATATATATAAGGTACTTCAATCTTTGTGGGACAGTGAGATGATGCTTCGGAAGTGTGATGGGAGAGGTACGGCTATATCTACCTTCTCTCCCTCAAGCACCATGCATTTTTGTAATCTTACAAAAGGATGATTTTTATGGGAGATCTGCCATTCTGAAATTACTTAGGATTACTTAGGTGCAGTTGACATGCTGAAGCACCTAAAACCAGTTAATTATGAGGATGCTCTTTGATCCTTGGCTAAAATATTTGATGCTTATGGCCTTCAGTGTAAGCAAGCTATCACCTTGCTCTTGTCACTTGGTGCTTTTTAATTGCATTTTCGGCCTTCATAGCACAGTGGGTTATGTCTGGTCTCAGTGAATTCTCAAAAACATGTTACTGTCCTCCAGTCTAAATGACTATATTGTCTTATGAAAACAGAACCAGCATTGACAAAGATCACTTGCTGTTACGATTATAGGAGGATTTCTCTCCCCAGCCCCCACCTTCTTGCACAGTTTATAAACATGCTACTTCCATTTCTTGCAATCTAGGTGTTTTAAATCATCATCAGCTAAAAAGTAGGAATTGTCACCAACATATTTGGTAAAAAAGTCATATTTATTAACCATATACAATTTTCTATAATATACTGAAGCTTAAATTAATGGCAGACCTAAGAAGTTGCTTTTATTAAAACCTAATGGTAAGAATAAACCAAAAAGATGTTAACTTGAAAGAAATCAAATTCCCAATTCAGTCATGAGCTTAGGTGTCTGTAGATTTGATTAATTAAACATTTCAAGACATATGCAAGGGATATCTGATAAATAACATAAGCATTTTGTTTTAATCATACTAGAAAAATAAAATGTTTTTAAAATCATCTGAGTATTTCTCTAAATGTAAACACTTACCTTCTTCCTAGTAGACTCTGTGCTATGTCTTTACTCAAAAATGCAGCAACCAGTGGGAAATCTTTTCATGTCTTTGTTGATTTAGAGTGATCCCAGGGAGCACAATACAAACAGAAAGCAAGCTTAGAATATGATTCTGTCATGTAGTATGATTGAGTCTTCACTTCAGGGAAACGTATTGCTAACTTCAGATTCATAGCACTAGACCAGCAGACGTATTTTTTTTTGCACTATTCTAGGAACCACTTTAACAAATATCACATTTATAGCTGTTCTTGGCATATATTCATTCTCACTCACTTACAGCAGTCAGAGTGCATAAGGAGCTAACAAAAAACTTACAGCTGATAATTCAGATAAGCACATTAGATTACATTGAACAGAATTATACAATTGTCTCTTTAAAATTCTTCATTCAAAGATTTTGTTGGTCAAATGTAGGATTAAAAACCCCATACCTTAAATGAAGTCTTATTTTCTTCAGATTCAACATTGTTGTGTACCTTCACCTTCTATTACTCAGTTTCAGGCTTATCTATCTGTTCTTGTTTTACCTTCCTAGGTCTTGATGCAGACAAGAATGATGCTTACATTTATTCTCTACCAAGAGATTTATTTAATTTACTGAAATTGCTCAGTATATGCATTTGAACAAGTGCACATCCTGTTCAATAATCATTCTGCATCTTAGGTATTATAAAAAGATTTTCCATATTCATTGACACTTTTCACAGCTTCTGAACAACAAAAAAATTTGTTCTGATGAACTATCTTCCCTGGAACCATGTAACTCAAAGGCAAGGTTTCTAATGCCAAAACAGTCTTCTGAGGCAAAACTTAATAACAACATTCCTTAATAAAAAATATTATTATTGTTTATTAAATGACAAAACTCTAGCTATTATACTGCAGTCTACTCTGACTGTAGTGTTCTGTATTCTGCTGTCCTGTGTGTGTCGTGAACCCTCTCCTAAAGCACTTAGTAGGTCCCCAGTATCTCTCACGGTACAAGAACTTTTCCTGTTTTCCCATGGCTCACTACCTTACAAATTCTTTATCTTTTCCAAGACTAATTTTGACTCTCCAGTGATATGTCACTGTGTTGCAGGAAGGCCACATCTAGAACAAAACAAAGAAAGTAAAATGAAAAGTTATGCCAACTGATTAATAAACTCTATGAAAACTAATACTTGTTTGCAGAAGTAATCCACACTTCAAAGAGACTGGCAAAACTCTTCTAGTAACAGCTTTTCAAGGCTGAAATTATTTTGAACAGTGCCTACAGATTATTAAAACAAATGTGTTTTCATTCACGATAAAGTCAGTATGTCTTTTCCCTCATCCACTTAGGGGATTTGGGAAAAGATGTGAATGTTATCTACCTCGATTTTTGCAAAGCTTTTGACACCATTTCCCACAGCATTCTCCTGGAGAAACTGGCTGCTCATGGCCTGGACAGGTGTACTCTTCGCTGGGTAAAGAACTGGCTGGATGGCCGTGCCCAGAGAGTGGTGGGGAATGGAGTTAAATCCAGTTGGTGTCCGGTCACAAGTGGTGTCCCCCAGGGATCGGTGCTGGGGCCGGTTCTCTTTAATATCTTTATCAGTGATCTGGACGAGAGGATCGAATGCACCCTCAGTAAGTTTGCAGATGACACTAAANACCCTCTACAACTACCTGAAAGGAGGGTGTAGAGAGATGGGGGCTGAGCTCTTCTCCCTGGTGACAAGTGACAGGACAAGAGGAAACGGGTTCAAGTTATGTCAGGGGAGGTTTAGATTAGATATCAGGAAACATTTTTTCACTGAAAGGGTTATTAAACATTGGAATAGGCTGCCCAGGGAGGTGGTGGATTCCCCATCCCTGGAGGTGTTTAAGAAAAGGGTAGATGAGGTACTTAGGGAAAGAAAAAGAAGGAATAAGCATCTTCATCAGTTTATACCTCAGTTAATTGGGCTTGTGGAAGCATGGATAAGCAAAGTGGATTCTAAATTGCACTCTGACTGAATGTTTGTTTGCAGAGGTCATTTATTTTACACGTTTCAAGTACCTGTTTATGGAAATAGATGAGCCACAGAGAATAATAGTAAATCCTAATTCCTACATAGAGAAACATTTTTTCAGTCACTAGAGAACAATACAACTAAATCATCCCTCTCTCCTTCCCTCTCTACCTTTTATACCCTGTAGAGATTATTTTAGTTGATTTCTGTTTTAGTAGCTCATTGCCTTAGAAATATTAAAACATCCATATACTTCAGAGGACTAGTCGTACAATCATTTTTGGACAGTTTTGATTCTAAGGCTACTCCCCCTTTTTAAGAGTATGTTTATTAAACATACGATTCATACTTTACTACTACAGTTGAATATACTTAATGCACATGTTTGGAAGTTCTATTGGGGATAAGAGTATGGGCAGATTCTTCTAAATATTAGAGGTATATGAACCTCAAAAAGAGAAAAATCCTGTTAGAAATAAATGTAAATGTAAGTAATACAAATTAATTTGAACAGAGCCCGGAAAACTTTATGTCATGAAAATAACTATGCTAAATCTTGCATATTCTCTGTTGGTAACAATAACTGGGGACTGCAGTATACGAAAAGTGAGCTGCATGAAGAAATAACTGATTTTCTTGGTCTGAATAGCAGGGGGGAAGAAAATTCCATCTAATATAAAGTGAATGTCAAGGCATTTGTATAGGAGGGAGAAAGGGCTGAACATTTCATTGTGCTATTTAAAGTATGACCTTTGATTTTATATTTCAGTTGTTAGCATAGGTGGCAAAGTAGCTTACTAGTGGAGACTCCAAATCACACAAGACAAACCTTCTGAGACTAACAACATATTTTACCTCGAAAGTCTGTTATACATTAGCTCAGACCTCCATTACAAGAGTAATTTGCTACACAGTGAAAGGAAGGAATAATAACTTCTCTTCATTCACAGAGCTAATGAATATTGTTATATTCACAAGTATTGAACCCTCTGTTAGTCTCATTTCAGTGGCTAAAGGTTTACATTTGAGTTATACTTAAAATAAAATAAAATGTCCTTGCTTCCACAAATCATTATTTGGTAAAAACAAAGAATCTTGTGAAATGAGTTAAAAGGAAATCTCTTGCAGTGTCTGCAATAATAAGGCCAGCATGACAAGTAAAAGGAGTGTATGTTTAGGTCTTTAATCATTGTAATTTTACTTAAGTACGTTCATATTCATTATCTATGTATGCACATATACAATTTAGTATGACAAAAATACCTGAAAGACCACAGTGATATGTTTTCTTAAATGAATCGACCACTTCAAAGCCTAATTTTGAGAGATCAAAGGTGCATCTTCTACACGTCACATAAAGGGACAAATATACTTTTTGTGTATATAGAAATTTTATAACACTGACTTTTTGGTTTAATCTTACATAGCCATAAAGTCATAAAGAGGGTGTACTTAAGGTATTTAAGGAATTTTATCCATTTTAAGTTTAAAAATTCTGCTAGAATAGATTATTTGTATTTCTGGGTTTTTTTACTTTTATTTTTTACATCATGACATGCTGTGGTAGGGGGATTTTTGGAGGAAGAATCAAACATTAAAACCATAATCCTGAATCCTAGCTGAAATTCGCCAGTGTTCTCCCTTCTATGTGATTACCAAGATCTCTAATCTCTGTATTTTATAATGTTCTACAACTCTTGATTATTGATCAGATTTAAGTAAAAAAGGAAAACAAAAAGACCATGGCTATTCAAAAAGATTTTCTCAGTAATTACTGAAATCCGTAAGGGGGGGGGGTGGGGTGGGGTGTATGTTCATTTAATAGGAACTTTAAATCAAGATAAACCATAAACCTGCTTTTAATCCTGAAATGCATTGCAATTCCATTTGAGGATGATTTTTTTCTGGTGCTATTGTTCATTTCCCCAAAGGTATATTAAGGCACTTAACACCCATTTTTTACCCTGAAGTTCTTTTTCTTAAGGCATCCTTGTTAGCGTAGTCATGACAGAAGCAATTATTTCCACAGAATCTATTGTCAGTTTTGCAGGAATACACTGTGTCTTAAGAAAGACCTTTGAGTAATTAGTGTAATGCAAGTTATCGCTACAGCTCAGATACACTCCATAAACCTAAATACTGTTAGCTGTTATGTCCATAGTAAATCATAGCATAGATGTCCTCTACCAAAATTTCACAGCATTCAATAATAAAATTGACCACAGGAAAATTATGGGTGCTAATGCTTTTAGAGTCCTCCTCATTGCATGTAATCCAACGTAGCCCAAACTGATTTCGTTCTCTTCTAAGTACATAGTTTACAGAACTGTCTGTCAGAAGAAAGCTAGAAAATAGAAAAAGTAAGTAAGTGTGTGCTGTTTTGTGTAAGACATTTTTTATGGATTATTATCTATCAGCTAGTCTGTAATTCTGATTATAAGTTAAGAGAGGTTTATGTCTGTTCTGTATGTGTTTCCTCATCTTTTATGACTTGACTTTAATCAGACTAAAAATCTCTATTCTAGCAGCAAAGTTGCCCACAGTGTGATACAGTAATTGCACTTCACTATATCAAAGCCATGTATTTCATACTGGAGTGGCAGATTTTAATAACAAGGTTCATCAAAGAAGCTCAGGTACACACAATGTACTGCTTCTTGTACTGTAGCAATCATTCTGGTCTATCTCACTTAAAACCAATTACATATATGGTATACAAAGGGATCTACTCAATTGTTTGATGCCAAATTCTGGAATTCCTAAAAAAATGTACGTTAAAAAGAAACACATACTAGGCTAAATCTTAATGAATGTACATTGTAAAGGATCATTGATTAAGACTACTGGCTCAATTATTTAAGGTTCTTCCCATGCTCTAAAGGTAGACATAATGGTGAAGGCAGAACAGCCACATTTATTAATGGTGCTTATTTTATTATTGAAAACAGAATGAACAAAGGCAATTAATAAACAATGGCTTATTGGAGAGCTTTCAACAGAATTAACCTTTTCAATAATTTATAAGGTAGTTTCTGAGACATTAGTATTGTGTTCCATCTAAAATTGTGCTGAAACAGGTCTTCAAATGAACTCCTGTCTCTCAGATAACTAAAAAGTTTTTAAAAGCTCATTTCACAGCAGATATTGTTCAATGATTTTTGCAATATGCAGTCTTTTTGAGTTAGAAAGAAAGAAAAGATGTAGGAGGTGTGGAGTAATCCCAGAATGGGAACACTTAGGAAATGATGCCCTGAAATCAGAGATACAGATCTCACAAAGTAGTTGTCATTTTGTGATCACTGGATAATGGGATAATAATGAAAAAAAAAAAGACTTTTATAAATTTTGTTGCTACTGACCATCCTGTCATACACAGAAATACTTTAACATCTGGCTGATGATAGTGTATTAGACATAAAATGTGTTAAATTTGTTCTCCTGTGTAATAGAATNGGGGCCTCACCAAGGCAGAGGAGAGGGGGAGGATGACCTTCCTCCACCTGCTGGCCACACTCTTCTGGATGCACCCCAGGATGCCATTGGCCTTCTTGGCCACAAGGGCACATTGCTGGCTCATGGCCATCCTGTTGTCCACCAGGACTCCCAGGTCCCTTTCCTCAGAGCTGCTCTCCAGCAGGTCAGCTCCCAACCTGTACTGGTGCAGGGGGTTATTCCTCCCCAGGTGCAGCACCCTACACTTGCCCTTATTGAATTTCATAAGGTTCCTCTCTGCCCAGCTCTCCAGCCTGTCCAGGTCTCTCTGGATGGCGGCACAGCCTTCCGGGGTGTCAGCCACCCCTCCCAGCTTTGTGTCGTCAGCAAATAGGCTGAATATTTGCAACTTCCCTCCCTCTCCCCTCAAAAAATCCCAAAACAAAACCAGGAATAAAACCAACCAACCAACACAGCAACAATGACAAGGACCACATCTTGTGGTCAAGTCTGAATAGAGTCATCGTCTCCTGCATACATCTTTATTGGTGTTGCAGTGCTCAGGATCTCACTCTGGGTACATCAATACCACCTGACAGAAGCAACAACAATAACAATGAAGACTACATGGACTACTGACCCTAGTGACAACTAACAATGCAAACAAAAGAAAGTATTGCTAGGAATTTTTGATGTCTTGGAAATGTGAATAAATAAGAATAACAGAATATTCAAGCTAAAGTAATACAATACAAATCGCTCCCACCACCTGGTGAATTGGTTACACAGCTCTTCCTGAGCAGTGATCGCCGATTCCCATCCCCGGGTCAACCCCCATTTATATGCTGACCACGACGTCTGTGTAACAGAATATTCCATTGGTCGTTCCATTGTTCTGTGTGTGCTCCTTTTCAGCTTCTATGGGAAGCTGAAAAAAGTCCTTGAATAGTATAAACATAACCTTGCAACACTAAAACAATATGCACTATTGGCATTCCTTTCATACTAAATCTGAAAGCACAGCAAACACCGGAAGGAAAATTAACTCTATCCCAGCTGAAAGCAGGGCACATTCTTTTAAATCCACTATTATTAATAGGGATTTAATTTCTATTTCAGATTAACATGGATCTTCCCTGACAAAAGTCTTTCAGACATTAGAATAATAATTTAATAATTAAATAATTATGAAAGAAGCTCTTTAAAAGTCCTCACAAACACTTACTTGCCATTTGGGATTACTGTCAAATATGGTTTAAACATCTTTCAGCAGGCCTCTGCTTTAGTTTCATGAATTTACTCACCCATGATGATCTGGGGTCTAATTCTAATTCTCCTGCTTTCCACCATATTACTCTTTACTTTTTCTTCCCTGCAACGACTACTGAAAATATACCTGTTTGTTTCTCTTAGGCCTTTTTAGTAGGCATTAATGTTGCTTCTAGCATAGAATCATAGAATAGTTTGGGTTGGAAGGGACATTAGAAGGTCATCTAGTCCAACCTCCCTGCAATAAACAGGGACACCTCCAATGAGATCAAGTTGCTCAGAACCTCATCCAACCTGACCTTGAATGTTTACAGGGATGAGGCATCCACCATCTACCACCTCTCTGGGTAACACGTGACAGTGTTTCACTACCTTCATTGTAAAAAATGTCTTCCTTATATCTAGGCTGAATCCACCCTCTTTTAGTTTAAAGCCATTACCCTTTGTCCTATTGCAACAGGCTCTGCTAAAATGTTGTTCCACGTCATTTCTGTAAGCCCCCTTTAAGTACTGAAAGGCAACAATAATGTGTCCCTAGAGCCTTCTGTTCTCCAGGCTGAACAACCCCAATTCTCATGTTTTGACAGTTTAGAAGAGAAAACAGAAGGACAAACGTAACATTATTTGATTTTTTTTTCCTAGAATTTCCACTGAGAAGGGATGGACCAGATGTATGTCTTCTTTGAGGTTTCCGACAGTCAAGTTCTGTTTAGCTACTTCTGTTTTCTAAGATTTCTACAGAAGACACATGGACCTAAATGAATGGAAAGGATGGCACAGCAGCTAAGATACTGATGTAAGACTATAGAATCCTGAGTAAATCAGTTTTGTGCCTTAATTTTCCAACTTTCTAACTTTAAGGTGGGAAATAATATTTTTTATTCTTATGAGTATACTGTAAAGAGAAATTTTATAGAGAATATTAATTATTGAAATATAATGATGATTTGTGTTACGTAAAGCCATCAGGAGGTTAGTATCTCATGTCTTCTACCTTTTCTTTTTTCATTAGGTTCAGATGACAACTCGAGTTCTTTTCTATTTCCTGAAAGAAAAAATGCATCATATTCACTGAAGTTCACTTTATAGCTGTCTGTATGAAGTAAAAAAAGACAGATATGTACAGGATAAATTTATTTTGTTGACTTGGTCTTTCTTCATCAGCAGGACAAGTGTGAAGGGAAACCAATGTGCCTAAGTGGTGTAAAATATAGTTGGCTGTTAACCAGGTGATGGAAGACTACCAGAAGAAACTAAGATTATTCTTTTGGGGATTTTTGGCTTATTGTTGGCAATTTGGCTTTTTGCTTTGTTATATATCAGATCTTAATACTTTTAGAGGCTTTATACAGTCACAGGTGTATGTGGAAGTATATTCTTTTACAAACTGTTCTCTAAGCTACAGATGATGTACAGACTAGTTAACATCTCTCTCTTAATTTTTGAGAGTGGACTAAAAAACAGCAACCACAAAAGGCTGCTGTTCTCTGTCTCAAACCATTTAGCTACAGTTTAATTTTGAAGAAACTTGTCTGCACCAGACTGTTACAGCAATGTTGTCTGGTTTCACTAGTGGACTTTTTACTTAGCTTAGCATATTTATAATAGCATAAAGCACCTCTTCAGGTTGCTGGTCATGTTCTGTGTAAAAATGTCTACCTCAAAGCTTTTTCTAAACTAGAGCTACAGAACATAGATAAATATTTCACAACATGCTTCATTTTAAAAGGCTATTTTCTTCCTGAAACAGGAACATTCTCTTAAACTGAAGAAATTTGTGAAAGATTTTCTTATGTTATAAGCTCTCCCAACTGTATGTTTTGCAGCAGGTCACAGATGTGATACTCAGGAGGGTCCTTACACCATAGGATTACCCTAATTTTATCCCAAGAGGTTTTATTAAAATTTTACCAAAACAAAGCTGATATTAAAACATTACTTGGGTTTTTTTTTTTTTTCAGTTTGTGGTCAGAACTTTTCACCAGATTGACAAAATAATAAATAAGCATAAATATTTTAAGGCAAATCTGATGTCCCTGTCAAAGCTGCAACATACAGATGGAGCAACTAAGGGATGACAGAAGAAGGGAAGATTTCCCACAAATCATGAGTAGCCCAGTGAATCAGGAACTTTTGCCTCTATAAATCAAGTAGAAAGGATGAATTTCATCCAGGAGCCTCTGACATTACTGTGTTGTCAACACCATGGTTATACCAACACATCCTAAACACTGAACTGAACAGACATTTTCTGGAGAGGGTAAGTGGGGATGTGAGGGGTGTGGTGGATGGTGTCAGGGAACCATACAAGGTGGCTGGGGTAAATTTCCTTCTTTGCTGGTTTGTCATCTGAACACATCTAGACGTTATTCACCTAGCCCACCTGACTGCAGTCTGTGCAGAAGTGCTGGCAGTATGTTCTTGCTGCTGAGTAACGAGGACAGGTTTCTGTATTGTCCAGAATTTATCTAGCTTTGTCAGTAGTTATTGTAGCCCATACAACTTCAGCTCAATATACTTTCCTACATGCCTTACAAAACACAGGTTATTTAATTAGTGACCCTACCCTGGGGTAATGAATTGAGTGAAAAAATAGGCATAGAATGCCTGTAAGCTACACACAAATTTACTAACTTTTGACGTGAATGCTATGAAACATGCAAAACGGTAAGAGTAGGCTAGTAAAAGTGTGATTTTCTGATTCAAAAATAACATCAAGACCAAGCCTTATAAAAAAGGACTTTCAATAAAAAGCATAGGAACAAAATAACGAAGTTTATACAGTCATCTGGTGTAGCTGCTAAAATTCTGAAGCAAGTTAATTTTATTCCTCTAAAACCAATTTTTTTATCTTGTTTGAAACTCTTAACAAAAACCCAGTGGGAAATTCGGTTCTTCACAGTTCCTTTCTTAAGGCAAGTCCATTCATTTTGTTGGCTTTTCTTCCAAAGCCTGCCTTTCTGCTACCCAGGATTCATTCCATCAGGGAATTCAACTAGATATCGGAAGTGAGATTTTGATTTCATTTGTTCAGGATTATAACAAGCAGCGAAACCGTAGCATACTGATAAACAAACTTGTAGGACATAGTTGTCCAGCAACTGGATTCTGCCAGCCTTTTATTCAATTGAAGTACTTGATTTTTTTTTATTCAACCGAATGTACTCTTCAGACTTTTTTCCTTTTGCATTTTCAATAAAGATAGCAAACAGTTCACCATTTTCCCCATAATATACTTTCCAAAAAGCTAAAGTTAATTCCCTGTTTTCTAAGTCTCTGTTGGTTTTACCCTTGAGAAACCCAATACCTTCAGTCTTGTCATGTCTTTTATCTGTCATAATTGCATAGAATATATGGTAAATGCATACCAAAACTAGATATTTTGAATAGCAAAGTAGTTCGTATATCTGTTGTTATGCATTTTAGCAATTCATAATAGGTCTCGCAATTTTTTATTCATACTTTTAACTTTCAGTGAAAGCATTTCACTCAATTTTTTATATGTATTTCATTTATATATGTTGCATGATTTTGGGGGATGGCTCTTAATTGGATGCTCCACATAGACAGCGTCTGTTTCTTAAGTACACAAAAATGCAGTAGCCCTCTCTGGGTATTTTGGCAGCTATTATTATGTTCACAGAAGTGAGCATATGGCAAGCTACATAGAGCACAAAAAGCAGCACGTGGCTTAAAAAATGAGGAAATGATAAGATCCTTTGAAAGAAGATCACCATTTTTCCTATTATCCAAGATATAACAACTGTCTTTGTTTTGCCTGTATTAACGTGGTAATGAATAACCTATACTTTACTTGTTTTCTATGACTTATTTTCTCTTCTTTTGAGCTATATCAGTGCTATATGTCATTTTTAAGACAGGACGATAAACATTTCAGTGGGATTTATAAACTTTAGTGGGTTTTATGAAGTTCTTGTGGGGATCGACCTGTCTATTTTCCTCTTTTAAGGTGCAATTTCATGAATGGTTTAACCAATTCAAATGTGGTTGGCAAGTAATAGAAAAAAAAATAGTTCCACACTTTATCTCCCACAACATGGACACTCATTCACTTGTTTTGCATTAGGAAGCCATTTTTTTCAGAGCTAGCTATCTCAAGCCCTTTCACAACCGAATGTTTTAAGTAACAAATTGTTTAATAAAGCACCTAACCTGTTCCTGTGTAATAATCTAGTGTGTACTGAACTTTACTACTCCATGTCTTTCCAGTTTTCATCAGCTTTTCCTTAAACTCTAAAATTTAAAGTTACATTGTCCATTAAGCCTGGAGCATCCATCTTAATTGCTTATTTTGGTCTTAGGAAAAGGCCGATTTCCATTAAAATAAACTTGAAGATATTTAGTAACAAAGGAACATATTTCAGCTTTTGAAAACTGCTGAATTTCTGTGTTTCTCTTTTTTTTAACCTCAGAGCATCAGCTTTTGCCTATAGTGGTCAAAATTTTACAGGCATATTATGCAATGTTACCTATGCCTTTTGCCCTATATTGTAAAACTTTTATCTGTTACCGTTAAACTTCAGTCTTCTCTTTTTAATGAGTATATCAAAACTCTACACAGGTTTGGAGTTTTTTAAATGTTTCTACTGTCTTTCTCCTTACCAAAGAATGACCAAATCAATCTTGGTCACTGGGGATTTTTGCATTACCTCTATTTTAAAGTTTCCGTCGCTGGCCTATCACCAGATGAAACTCCCTATTTCGTCTGTCCACACTTTTGTGATGGTTACAGTGGGCTGTCCTGAGTTTTTCAGTTTGGGTACTCTGCTAGTGATGTCTGAATAGGAACATGGATTGAATGTCTTTGTTGTCTTCTATATGCTTCAAGTTTTATTGTCTATTCAAGGCACACTGATGCTCCATCTCTCATTTTTATCTGACTTTTTTTAATTTTTTTTAATTGACTGAATGACATCCTCTTTGGTCTCTTTCTGCATGTCCCCTGGTCTTTCCACTTCCTCTTAAAAACACCTCATTCCTCATTTGGGAATGCAATTTATTGTATGCAATTTCTTTCTTGCCCTTATTCCATCTTGCTTGCTTTTCTAAAATCAGCCTCTGCAACAAAGAATTCATTGGTTTTCTTAATTCTTACTGAAACCTATAGCTTGTAATTTTTCCCACTCATTCAGTTCCTTATTGCTACGGAGCCCATGGGGAGGGAGATCCTTTAGTTAGCATTGCTTTTGACATAGCTCAGTCCTTTAGTGGGATGCTGCTCACTCCAACTCCTTTGTGACCTAGTAGAGAAAGAAATCTGGAAAAGGAAGTATTCCAAACACCCCACTCCAAATCACACCACTGAAAGCTTGATTTTTCTTTCCAAGTTCACCTCTCCTATCAGCCAAGGTTTTCTGAACTCTCTAGCTGGCACTCATCTTTGTATCAAAAATGTCACTTGTGGATTTTTTATTCATATAGTCTGACAAGCAGCAAAGGACTGGTGTATATCTGGCTAAACAAAAACCAGCATACTCTACTCTGTTAGCAGCTTGAATTCAGATTGTCAGCCACCACTTCCCCTGTATTCAATAAGCACTGAAACATTTAGTAGCCAGCTACAGGACTTATGTAAATATTTTGTACGTATACACAGTAATCATCGTGCTATGGGCATGTGTGTTCATGCATATATTCTTGCCTTTGTGTGAAACCATTCCAGATTATACATATTATCAATTATAGCTACAAGTTTAGCCTAGTTAGATTGTCAAAGTATGCATTCCATTTAGCCTGGCAGCATCAGCATTGCTTAGCGTTATTCAGGACAAGTACGGTACCTTGGTATATGTTCCATGCAAACATCTTACAGCTTCTGTGGTGATTGTGCTGTATAATTTCTTTTTAATATATTGTACCCAAACATAGTCTGTATTCATACTCAGATTTTCATTTTGTATTATGTTGAAGTCTTTACAAATACAACAAAAATTAATGAACTTGTTAATTTACAAGAGGTAAAACTGAAGATCGGAGAATTTGTGTTTGTAACTGTGGGATTTATCACTTGGAGACATGTAAGGGAATCTGAGATGAGCACTTAATTTTTCCTTTGTCTTCAATAAATATCCAAAGGACTCTTGGGATTGCTTCTTTTAAAGATTAGGAGGTTCAATAAACATTACAAAAGAACTCAACCTATTATAGAATGAAGTAACTTGTCTTCGAAAGTGCCTTCTTTCTAAAGAGAAAAACATTGAAATATATTGTTTTTAAAATGTCTTCATAAGCATAAAACTATAGACACTAAAAAAATAATTTACACCAAGAGCTGATTTATGTACCATATTCCTACCAAAAATGTTGGCAGAATTTATGTAGCAAAATTTACAATTAAGAAATTCAAGATACAGTGTAGTATAGTATTATATTAAGGAAGGTTTAGAATGTAAGAGAAGAGAAAAACATGTCTTCAGTGTGGTATATGCCACTGATGTGACTGATAAGCCAGACAATTTGAAAAAATTTTTGGTTCAACCACTTTTGTCACAAAGGAAAGCATAATTTCCTAAGAATTTTACTTTGGGAAAGAATTTCAAGACATTTTATTATAGTAAGGAAGATATTATTAAATTACTGGAGATTGTCTTAGATTAGCTCAGGCAATTCATTTTTTGCATCCATGGGAGACTGTTGGTTACGAGGTAAACTACATCATGATCAGCTCAAATATTCGATTTATGGGATGGCACTGGAAAGCAGCAATCATACTTCAGATTAGCAATAGGTGGATAAGTTTTTTATGAACTGTATTTATAAATGCATACTAAATTAAAAAAAATTATAAAGATATTTCATAAAGCAAATTAGGAACAAACTTTTTGGTAACGTGACCAGCAAGCAGAAAATGTACAATTTAAAATAATTTTTCTCAGGAATACCTAAAAGATAAAATGATTCATACTCCAAAAAGAGGAATCGTTGGTTTTAATAGGTCTAAACTTAGCTAATATTTTGGAAGATAACAGAGTAATATTATTCTTTGTCAGTAAAATACAATGTATAACAATGTAGAGTATGGGACAGGAAAAGTATAGTGTATGGAAAGGGAGTTTCTTTTTATTTTTAATGAATAGTCAGTGTGGGGGAAGATCTACAGTAAAACTGACTTCTCTGTTAAAAAAAATCTGTATTTTCTGTTTCCAAGCCTCCTCTCTGTGTCTATTTTTGCTCACAATGCCATTGCACAGCAATCATATTTTGCACTCCCTTGGGACTGGCTGCCACCTGTGTCTTGTTGCTGATTCTCCATAGCCTTTCTAAAATATGTTCTCTTTTTCTCTTGAGAAGTTATAACCATTTTTTTTTGTCTTCACTCCATCAGGACTATAATTTTTCACCCTCAGAAAAGAATATTCAGTTGAGTTCTCTGAAGAAAAAAATTGTCTCTTCACCTCTGCCTGCCTGCTAAGTTGTTCATACTTCCGACCATTCATTCATGGTCATTCAGAAGCATAATAAGATTTAAATATGGAGAATTATTGCTATATCTTTTCCTGGGTAGGTCATTCTTTTGAAGCCACACCTGAATTTACATAGGTGTAGCTGGCGTTTTAGATTCACATTCTGCCTTAATGTGCATTACTGTGAAATGTAGAAAGGTCTTTTCAGAAATGGACAGTACAGCACAAACACAACTTCTTTAACAAGATTAAGACAAATCTGAATAAGATAAGATGGACTGAAAGAATCTGAGATCTTGACCTAAAGGGAGTTTGTGAATTAAATCATTTACCTAGTGGAGAAAAAATAGAGAAATCGGATTTTATTTTTCTTCTTTTTCTAGTATCGTATCAATAAAGAATAGTGTCACCAATTTCATGCAGATAAAAGCCCTTATCGAGCTGGTATAAATTTCTGCAGCTCCCTTGACATTCTTTACAGTAGCACCATTTTTCTCTTAGGTACTTTTCAACCATTTCAAAATATTAGTAGCCACTGAGACATTCTTGGTCTCAGGAGAGAAGCGAGACAAATGGTTATGATTCTGGATTGTGTCTATATAAACTAAGGAAAATCACTGTGAAATTCTGGGATATTATGCTGATCTACTCCATCTTGTTTCTGATGGATGTGGTGTATCCTCCTCCAGGGTCTGATGTAGGAACCGAACAGCTTGGTCTCTGCAAATGATCACAAGGGCAGGGCGAGAGCTTATATAAGAGGAAATTGCACTTCCCCTGAACTATGAAGAAAGCTGGATCAATTCTGTTTTCCCTAATCTGGCTCTGTACTTCAGCTGTATAACTAACTGGAGTGGCATGAGAGTGGACTTGTGTCAGGCTGCTTGGCCAAGTCTTGATTTTCAAAGAAAAGAAACTCATATTTAGTTTCTACCAGTAGACTCTGTCAGACAGAGTTCCCCACCAGCCTTTTAGAATCCTAATTTCTGCCTGTTTACAATGGTGTAAGTCACCATTTTAAGTTGCTTGTCATTTTCATTTGCCTCAGAGAACAACTACACAATCTTTCCAATGTATTGAAGACTGCCAAATTTCTGTACGTTTCTGTTTTATTCCTTGAACATCATGAGCTCTCTTGAGCAGCTAATTTAGCATCTTAGAGGCTGCTCTTTTTTTATTATTTCTTCCTTATCAGAAAGACTCTGAATGCTACAAGTCATTATGCCTTCAAGTCAAAGATTTGGTTCTAATAGCATAAAATATTTTAATATTAGGCTTTGTCTTGTCCTTGTTTAGAGTTGAGGAAAGTACTCAGCTATTTTTCTGAAGAACAAAAGAGAAGGAAGAATGGGTGGGCTAAAATAAATAACACTAGCGCAAAACATTTGAATATGTAAGAGCTGATAGAAACCACATTTGACAAAAATAGGTCTTTACATGCTGATTTATTCAGTTAAATGGAGAACTGTTCCTCAGATTAGCACTTTTGTGTGAACTAAAATAAAAAAATAACACAATGAAAGGAAATGAAAGTGAAATTAGTTTGATAATAGACAGCAACATTTTTTTTTTTAATTAAAACCAAAAAACAACAACAAAAAAACACCAAAAAACCCACAACATACAGTTTGGAGGAAGGATGAATATTACCAATCTGCTTTGAAAACCATTTAAAAAAAAATTAACTTGTTTCTTCATTATGTGTCGTGTCATATATTTACTTACTCCTGGGCTACTTGACAATGAAATGACAGCAAAGTTGTAAAGTAATCAAGAAGTTTAAAAGCTACTCAGAATACAAAATCAGAGCAGTATTGTCAAATTTAGCTATGAAAACTCCCTGAAAATACAATCAAAAACTTATTTTTGATTATCTGCCAGCTTTTACAGCAATTATTTCTTCATAACCATGAAGATGCATGCTGGTATGGAGATGTTATTTACCTAAGATTTCTGTCTCAGAGGAATAACAATCTCAGTGCTTTTTCTTAGTTCATTTCAAAAAAGGCAAGCCTCTGGTACTTCGGATTCAAACTGCACAAAGTTTTAGTTTCAGTTAAGTTTGACATTTCAAAACGCAAAAGTGAATTTTAGCTCAAATCAGCTGAAACACAGGAAAGATTTCCAAAGCACATAGTAGCCCTAAGAAGGTTGCCTCTTCATCACTGTTGCCTGGGCACCCTCTCCTCCAAACACCAGAGCTACAGCATCCTCTTTTCTCATAGTCACTTGTTCTATGTGTTCTGTGTTTTGTAGTTTTTTCCATCACAATTTTCCTCTTTCTTTAAGGACATAAACATAGGTGCAAATCTGTAGCCATCATAGCAGTCACTGTACATTGGGTACTCCCCACTCAACATGGGGAGAATGTGTGTTTTTCACAGCAGAGGTGAACGGAACAAAAACCTCTTAAACCAAAAGATCATAGAACCATAGAATCATAAAATGGTTTAGGCTGGAAGGGACCTTAAAGATTATCTGATTCTGACACCCCTGCCATAGGCAGGGACACCTTCCACTAGACCAGGTTGCTCAAAGCCCCATCCAACCTGGCCTTGAACCCTTCCAGGGAAGGGGAATCTACATTTTCTTTGTGAAACCTGTTCCAGTGCCTTATCACCCTCAGAGCAAAGAATTTATTCCTAGTGTCTAATCTAAATCTACCCTCTTTCATCTTAAAACTGTTACCCCTCATCCTATCACTATAGTCCCTAGTAAAGAGTCCCTCTCCATCCTTCTTCTAGGCCACCTTTATGTACTGAAGGCCGCTATAAGGTCTCACTAGAGCCTTCTCTTCTCCTGGCTGAACAACCCCAACTCACTCAGCCTGTTTTCGTAGGAGAGGTGCTCCATTCCTTTGTTTATCCTCTGAACGTCCTCCAAAAGGTCCATGTCTTTCCTGCACGGATGACCCCAGAGCTGAATGCAGTACTCCAAGTGGAGTCTCAAGAGAGCAGAGCAGAAGGGCAGAATCCTTTCCCTCAATTTGCTGGCCACGCTGCTTTTGATGCAGGCCAGGATAAGGTTGGCTTTCTGGGCTTCAAGCATACATTGGCACCACATAGTTTTAATGTTTCTGTGATTGGAGCTCCAGTGTAACTTTGGGCACCTGCACTTAGGGCCAGCAGTTTTATTCTAGCAGTTGAACTGAACTGAACTCCTGACTGTCACTGACTGGTTCCAGTCTACTGATCTTTCCCCCTTTTTCTTTCTTTTTTTTTCTTTTTTTTTTTTTTTCAGTTGAGCTAATTTACAAGGCAAAGCAGCTATTTGTTGTCAGGTTTTTTTGTTCCTCTTTTACATTTTCACTGGAATTTACCTGCTCTCTGAGCATTAAAAAAGCACCTGGAGATACACTGCAACAAAAGAAATTTATATAGCTTTTAATGAAAAAAAAAATACAGCTTTTTTAACCTGAAACTCAGACTAATGTTATTTTCAAGGGTAAGGAAATAACTAAAATAACTAAACTTACTCAGCCAAATATGGGTATTTCTAATGAGTNCACATCTACCGCTCTACCATCATCTATCCACCTAGTAATATCCTCATAGAAGGCTATAAGGTTAGTCAAACATGACTTACCCTTGGTAAAACCATGTTGACTACTCTTGATGACCCCCATGTCCTTGACATGCCTAGAGATAGTGCCAAGGACAAGTTGTTCCATCACCTTACCAGGGATGGAGGTGAGGCTGACCGGTCTATAGTTGCCCGGGTCCTCCTTCTTGCCCTTCTTGTAGACTGGAGTGACATTTGCTATCCTCCAGTCCTCAGGCACCTCTCCTGTTGCCCATGACTTACTGTAGATGATGGAGAGTGGCCTAGCAATGACCTCCGCCAGCTCCCTCAGCACCCTTGGATGAAAAAAAAAAAAGAAATTTATATAGCTTTTAATGAAAAAAAAATACAACTTTTTTAACCTGAAACTCAGACTAATGTTATTTTCAAGGGTAAGGAAATAACTAAAATAACTAAACTTACTCAGCCAAATATGGGTATTTCTAATGAGTCATGTAATTCCTACCTCCATGCTGTATTGGTTTAACGTGTCTTCCTTCCCTAACAAACGAGCATAAAATGTAATTCCTGTGATACCACAGCACCATGACATTTTGTTCCTCTTCAGCACTCTACTCACAGCAGTGCAACCTCTCTTTTTTTAAAAAGGGAAAACAGTCCAAAAGCTTGCTTATTGGTATACATCAGCCATCAATAGCCTTTCGACATGCATGGTTTACAATTGCAGTTTGCTGTGTTTAAATGTCATCTGCATTCTGTAATTAAACAAAAGCCTGCACATATAAAAAAAAATATGGAAAATTGAGTATATATGCCAAGAGTTCCTGCTAATGTGTTTGATTTTTCTCACTGTATGGGAATTATTGACCTCTGAGCACCCATCCTGTAGGTGATAAGTTTGTATTTACAAACATTTAAGTTTAGTTTTCCAAAGACATATTTATAATTTCCTTCCTTTGCAAATATCAAAGTACTTCCTAAGGTTTGTCTGGAGCAAAGCAGTTTTTAATAGTACTGGTTGTATCTAATGTTCTAACAGCAGTTAATTTCCCTTAACAGTTACGTGTGTATATACAGTCACATATAAATCCAGATAATTGTTTTCTTGCAATTTATCACAGAAATAAGTTGAAAAACGAGATAGTGGAAAAAGAAGACTAATAGATTTTTTAGAAGCTCTGCCATCTGGTATATTATAAAATGAATCTAATTATCTGGAAAATGTGTGTCTATAAGCAAAATGTATGCATGTATCAATAGATGCATTCAGAACAAGTCTACTTATAAGCAACTGTAACCAGTGCATATTAATTTTTCAGTTTTATGATGTGGAAGTCTATAACACGATAGGAAAGGCAACAGCAACAGGAAAAAATATCTTCTATTTCTTACTATCTGCATTCTCATTTTTTTAAATCAATAGAATATTTTCTTTACATCATGGGGCACAGAGTTCAAATGGGAACAAGTGAAGAACCGGCCTACTAGATAATGAACATAATGGACAGCCTACTTTACAGACGGGAATGGAGAGATTTTGGAAGAGCAAACCTCAGAAGAAATAGAACCATTAGCTGTGAATATTATTGAAAACAAATTCTGGAGAATTAATATTTAAGCTAAAGGTAACACTGGCACCAGAAATGATAAGTGTAAGCTGAGCAGATAATAATTTATCAGAGGATACCTATCCTAGAGAAGAGAAGGTTTCTGGAACAGTTTTCTAAAAAGAGTAGCAGAGACAAAAATATAACTTGTTTTAAACTGAAGCTTGATGCACTTATGGGAACGATCATATGACAGTTTAATTTTACAGTAAGAGTTTGGAGTTGATGATTTAGCAAATCCCTTCCACTCTTCTGTTGTTTGTCATGATATTTTTATGCTGTGATTTTCAACACTTTACAGATTGCCATCTGAGCCACTTCATAAATCTGCCTTTACAGCAACTGAATTGATTTTTTTCACTCTAGCAAAATAAGCCTGATAATCCAGAATTTATTTCATAACAAACCTTTGAAAAATGTATCTTAACCATTAGTTTTACTAGTTTTCTTTCATTTTAAAAATAATTAAAAAAAAAAAGCCTGTACTGCTAATAATTTGTTTTTAGTGTATTATATGTCTGTATCAATTACACTCAATTCTATCTGTAGCCCTGGGAATTAATCTGACAATCATATTTCACTTTATAGCCATTTCGTCGGTAACCAGAAGAGCCACATATGTCCAATACGGCCATTAGAAACTTTTTCTTTTCCCCAGTGACTTCTTTTTTATTGTCGATCTCTTCCATACACACTAAAATATCCATGCAGCACTGTTGTTACTTTTCATAATGGTAGACAGATGTGAAATGCATTAATGAGCTATGGGAGAGAAAAAGAACAAGGGAGATTGAAATGTACTATTAGGAACCATGAAAAGTGAAATTGATAGAGGCCAATGTTGAGGAATAAACAGTAGCTATGAAAAAGAACCAAATTTGAAAACAAATTCAAAACTTAAATTCTTGTATGAATTCACTTTAATTTTTAGGAGAAAAAAAATTGTAGCAAAAGTTATCATCCTATTTTTTTAATATGTTAGCATGTTCAAATTTGTTTTACATGGAGAAAGCAGAAGAGAAAACATTTTTAATTTAGATATGAAAAAACTGGACATTCAGAAACAGAAGGGGTAAGAACTGCAATGGCAAGAGTACAGAGTGATCCAGAGCACAATTTGTTGATTTACTGTGGTTTTACTCTTGAAAAATGTGTGTTTATCCATGTATTTTACTGATTTGTTTCTTTTTGGAAGTGTGGAAAAACTTGGACTTGTGGATTATGCGAAAAAGGACATTGATGCTCAGGACAGTTGACAGCTTAGGCCAACCCCAGCGTTACCTATTTACAATTCATGTATGTCGTTTTGATTATCATAATTCTTGTGCATCATCACATTGTTTGATTCGATAAATCATGGATTTAAAAGTTTACTATTTTTTGTTTGGTTTGTTTTTATCACAGCAGTCTCTCTGTTTCCAAATGTCATTCACTTACTTATTGCCTTCACTTTATTTTGTTTTTGTGCTCTGCATGGTTAGTGCTTTCATTTCAATATGTGTGACTTTCATTTCCTATGGTTTGTTAGTGTGTCACTTGTCTATTCAGTTTTGACTTTACTGAATTTTTCTTAAGAGTTTCTTCTTTAGTGTCAGTACTACATCTGCAATTTATTTTAGGGATTTTTTACTTTTGATAATATTCAGTTACTACTTGTCTTGAAAGTTTTCTGTGTTAGAATACACCCTATCTTCAGAAAGGGTGTATTCAACAGAAAGTAGAAAGAGAGGATGAATTCTGAGACAGCATCAGAATTTGTTTTCCCAGGAAGATAGAATGCTTCTTTCTATACCAATGTTTACAAATACAGAAAAACTAAGGGTATTATTATAGGGAAACATATGTAAAATAGCTTGAACTACAGATACATGATGCAATGCATGAGTATGTACATGTACATCCATAGATACATACTCACATACATATATTTGTGTTGCTTCCAGGTACAATCACTATTGATCCTATAACCTTCAAGATATGCATGTGTCATCCTGTTTTGGCTTTCATTCAAAGCGTAATAATTTTTGTGTCTTTTACCTCTGAAAAGGGCTTTTTTCCTGTGAAAAATTAGACAACAATTCAAGTAGCCTGTAAATGGTTGGTCTTTCAGTTTTATGCCTCCACTTGAGGAATGCTGTTGGGATGACCAGTAATTTTCCAGACCTGCAGCAGTAAGAGAACAGAGGGATGGCCTACTTTCTAGGGGGACAGACGGAAGAGGGTGAGCGTAGAATCACTATTTTGCCAATCTGGAGCAATTTCAGGGCACAGGAGTTGGGGATATCTGGGACACCAGCAGGGCATCACTTGTTCAAGTTGGCTTCCTACTGTTTTGTAGTAAAGAAGCCCAGAGGTGAGAAGAAATCTCTCTGTATCTACTAGGCAAGAGACCTTTTTGTGTTCTGGAGTTGGCTATTACAGCTATTTGGGCTGGCAGATTTTTACTGCTGGCAGCAATAAGATGCAGATGTTCATGTTGGATGTTAGCACTGATGGTCGTAGTCTGTTTTACTTCTCTACACGTGCTGAAACTCCAAGTAAATTATAGAAAAATAGCACATATTTTGTTTAAAGGGCAGTTTATAGAATTTTTTCTTATCATTTTTATTCATTTACATGTAAATATACAAGCAAAACACCTCCTGTGGGACTATGAAAATCTCCACTGGGCTCCCATATAGACACAGAAGTACGACATTTTGTCTTCTTTATCCTTTTTAGAGAGTGGCTATGGCTTCTTGGCTTGAGATCCCTCACTGCCATCCAGGTGGCAGTGCTGCACCATATTTATCAGTTCCATATCATCTGCAGATTAATGTTTATAAACTTCAAGGAAATGACAGAATGCAACACCATCAATGCACAACATTTGAAGAGGAGGTGGCCAAAATTTCAAACCTTCTTCACTAGGTACATGATGATGTGAGGCTTTCACTGTTACTTGTCTTAGTGTCAACAGCAATGAAGTCACATGACATGTGGGAGAAGAATGTGCCAAGCAACATAAAAGCTTCCTTTCTCACAGAAGCCAATAATAGTCTGGTGGAGACAGGAGAAAACAGTTTGTTTTGAGCTGCTTCACTACTCTGCAGGAAATTATTCCAGTGAAAATTTTTGCTTTATGTATTCCTTCCTATCCTTCCCTACTAAGTAGTGGCTTGGGAAACACCCATTCTTCTTTCCCCTTTTCATGCCTTAACATTCAATTAAGAATCAAAGGCACTTTAAAGCATACTTAAAGTCTCAGAAGTATTTCTGACATTTCCTAACTTTAGATTCAGAGTTTAAATTTATTCTGCAGCCACTTTTCCTCATTGAAGATGGGATATCCTTGCAGCTATTTTTCAACCTTTTTTGTGTTGCAGGATATAAGAAAATAACCTTTCCCATCAGATGTGTTCACTTTTCTTCAAAACACACTCATCTGACAAATCCCAGTGACTTGGTATGGCTACAGTTTCACTGAAGCATCAGACAATGTTTTCACCTCTTAAGCAAAACTGAGTGCCTCTGGATGTGCCTTTCAGTGCCTACCAAAATGAAACCTGTGAACACAGCATCTTTTCTAGTGTCTTGGTTTCTGCTGTCAGATATTCTGGTCTGCAGAGAGATGATCTGCATGACAATACAAAAAGCAGCTGTCAGGATTGAACCTGCATTGCCAAGTCCACCTAGTTGTCAGGTTATAGATAGGTAATGAGTCTGAGAAAGTCCTGCTTGAAAGATGTAAAACTGAAGATCCCTATAATTTTTAAGTAAGCAGAAAAGAAGAAAATGCAACAATTGAAACTAGGTAGAGAGAACTATGGAAAGAACTGTCTTAATGTGCAGCACTCCCATTTCCTCTTCGTAAATTGTTTTTATAGAAGAGCATGGGGAACAAAGTGAAAAGGAGATATGTTCTGCAGAATTAGTCTCTCACACAAAACTGAGGATTATTATCATGTAATCAGAATGGTTTGTGTTGGAAGGGACACTTAAAGATCATCTAGTCCACTCCCCCTGCCATGGGCAGGGTCATCTTCAACTAGATCAGGTTGCTCAAATTCCCATCCAACTTGAGCTTGAACATTTCCAATGATGGGGCATCCACAACTTCTCTGGGCACCTTGTTCCTAAGTTTCACCACCCTCATCATAAAAATTTTCTTCTTTATGTTCAATATAAACCTATCTTCTTTTAGTTTAAAACCATTACCCCTTCTCCTGTCACTACAGGCCTGGGTAAAAACTCTGTCCCTATCTTTCTTATAAGCCCCCTTTAAGTACTGAAAGGCAATAAGGCTCCACTAGGTCCATGTCTGTCTTTTAATGGGGGCCCCAGAGCTGGATTCAGTACTCCAGGTGAGGTCTCACAGGAGCAGTTTAGAGGGGCAAATCACCTCTCTTGACCTGCTGACCAGGTTAGATTGATGACACCAAAAGAACTGTTGCTGTTTTCTGAATTCTCAACTATAATGACATGTTTTATCCCTTGTGCAATGCTTCATTCCTGTCAAAACCAAAGCTGAGAGGATACCACTGTGATGGTATTAGTCTATTTCTAAAGAGATGAGAACTCACCAATATTTTTCATGGTATGTATAATGACACACATGTCTTTTCATATAGTGAAGCTGGTAGCTATTGGCCTTTGCTACAGCACACATTTTTCTGAAATTGGGCTTTCTCCTTCATGTCAGGTTATTAGTGTCATTAAATGATTTTCAGGAAATTCTCAAGTCATTTGACTTATATTTAGTTTTGGCAGTAAAAATGATTCTATTGATCACCAGAGCATCTATAGCTGGCTTTGCAATCTCAGTTTCTTGCATAAGCCAGTCTTTTCTGTCAAAGAATTGAGGAGACATAAAGCTTGATTCAAAGCCTATGAATAATGTTTTTCATGGGCTTTGAAGTACGTAAAAAATCTCCTGCAGAGAAACTTCAAAATTGGCATGTACCCTTTGAATTAGAAAAGATTTAAAGTGGAACAGTCCATTAATAGATGACTGAAATATTAATTAACACAGTAGGGAATATTTCTTCTTTGTAGCACTATATTTTGAGGAGAACTAGCAACAATTGTTTATTTAATTTCTCTGTGATATATTATTTGAATTTAGATCCAACACAACCATCTACTGCCATCAGCATTAAAACATGAATAACTTCTTTCCATTATGAAATTCAGTTTGTTTCTTACTTAGCTCCCTATTTTCAATTTACTTCTGTAACGTGGTGGTTCTGGGACAACAGACATCATTCAAATAACTTGAAAAAAAAATGACTCCAGATATAATACACACAATGAACTAACTACTGGAGCTTGAAATCTCTGGGATCATAAAGATGTGGTGCAAAAAATAACCTATAAAAAAGCAACATTATTGAAACATCACTGTGCCTAATTATTACTGACTCCAACCACATACTGAAAAACTAGCACATTCACAAATCAGGGACAGATTTAATCAAGAATTGGAGCCAGTTTTGTTGATATAGACTTTCAGTGAAAACAAAAGGGCAGATGTGAGGAAGACTTCAGTGGAGGATTCTTCAGGATTCTATTCTGGGCTGCAGAAAGTAGATGAATGTTTAGCGTGTTGAGTTGTGATGTTACACTTTATATTACTACTAGTTGGAGAGCCAATGTTTTTAATTTTGGATTATTTATATTTAGCTTGAATTGACGTTTAAAAATTGCTGGTAAATACTGTGAAATATTCAAATAGAATACAGAGAAAAAAGATGGCAATACAATATTAGAATGATTTAACACCATGAGGTAACAATACAAGCTGGTTGTGTGTTTATTATCTTGGGGAGTTATTTCCCTGATTTAGAAAAAAAAGAAAGGAACAAGAGCTAACTCCTCTGAACATGTGTTAGTATAGCACAGGAGCGCATTTCATGATTGCATCTTACATACAGTAGGATAATTTGTGACACATCTTTTTTATCACAATAAACTTAAAGATATTCAGCAAACTGTACATCATGTCATATTTCAGGTAAGCATGTTTTCATACCTTATGCTCTCTGAATGAGCCTTTGACTAGTGTTGACAAGTGACTAACTACTAAACTGACACTGGAGATGCTTATATATGCACAAATGAACAAAAAGAAAGAATTTTTTAAAACTTGATCTGAAAATTTTCTACCTACCAGGAAAGGGGTTCATGTAAGTCTTGCTAAGGACAATAAGGAGTGGTTTTGATCCCTTTCAATCCTAGGTCGCCAACTCTGGTGCTTGCTTGTTTGATTTAAGGTGTCCAAGTATTATTTTCTGACTTGTTTGCAAGATTGAAGTAATTTCAATGGGTAAATTGACTCAAGTAGTTACCACGGGATAACCTAGAACACAGGATATTTCACCTGCTTGTCTATAACTTTTGCAGATTGCTACCCAGTGGTGTTATTGATGTAATTCTGGGTAGTTCATTTCACAAACCCAAGTAGTCCAAGTTTATAATGTGATTATCATGGGATTTATCATGGGATTTATCATGGAATTAAAGTTCACACCCAAGTGTAACGTAAACCTGTCACTTGAGGCCCATTTTTTCAACCATTCCCTTGTGTTGCCAAATTTCATTTATATATGGGACTTTCACCTTGCAATCAAAGTCTAATACTGCTTCATATGTTTCTTCTAACCAAATTTCTGAGCAACCTCTTAAAATTAATTTCTTTTACCTTGGAAAAGGAGATAAGCTATAGAAACTTACAAAAATCCTCCAAAACTGTGATGAGTGTCTAAACTAATTTGAAATTCAGATATTTTTATTGATTATTTGAATAAAAAAATCTCTGAGTTACAGAGCTTTCAGCATGAAATGTTTTTGATGGTATCCATCTGTTGCCTTTCTGTCTCACTTTTCTTTCTGCACTGCGTCTACCCTGTTGATACTAAGCTGTTATTCTGTAATTCTCTCTCAAGTCCAAAATAAAATGTGTTTATTTAAATACTCTGCTGTGAGAAAAACTGTGGAAATTATTACTTTTTATCACCGTCTTTACCAACACTTGTATCAAAAATACTTTCTCTCACTGTTACCAGTTCTGTATTTCAAAGTCTTCTGTGGAATTAGTTATGATAGGAACAAAATACATTTAACATGATAGCTGTTCCTGTATATTCAGCTAAGTTGTAGCAACTGAAAAATCTTCTTGAGTAAAAGCATATCTATGACATAAGCTATCATATTAAAACACTCTAGGCAGAAACTAATCTATACTTACAGAATTGGGCAAAACCACATCTTTTTAAACTTTGCACTATCTGCAGCTGTGAAAATGAAAAGAAGTGGTCCACCACCAAGATTTCCTCTATTACCATTTTAAATAGTTGCCAGTCTAAGTCTACTTCAAGTTTACTGTAAATGGTTGGAATTTTGGTTTATAATGAAAAAGGTTTGACTGATGAAGTTGGAGTTTGTCTCTGATGGCATTTCTTTTCCTGACTGCAGTTGTCATTCCTGTTAGAAATAATTACTGTACAGCTAAGTATTTTGGGTTCAAAAAATACGTTTGGTGCTTTAAAAATGTATGGGAAGGGTTATTGACAGATGCTGTCTTTAAACTTGTAAAAAATATGCCATATTTATGTCTCCTTGTTCATACAGAAATCAATCAGATTCTTAGAAAACTGAAGCATAGTTAGCATAATATTATTGGACTCTGGACCTTTATAATAGAATCTGACCATATGTCTTATGACAGTTAGATTTTTCAAGAAGTACAATCTCTCTGCAATTTACCTGAAAAAAATAACGGAGTTTTTTCAAATTAATCTGCCATTTGCTTTATTACGAGATACTTTTGTGCATGTCTGTACCAACAGAGCAAATGGCTCCATGATACCTATTTTCAGAACTGAAAATGCAGGGAAATGCAAAGAAACTCTGATTTGCAGAGTTTACTGGCCTGGATACAGAATCCTATAAGCTGTAGTCTTTCCCAAAGTGATCTGGCACATTCCGCAGTACTGCACTTTGTTATAAACATTTACCAAATCACACCAGCTGTAGCTTGGATAGTTCTGCATCACTGTTTGATATCAAGATCACTTGGCTGAATTATATGTAGATTCTTTATAAGTCTTCATTATGAATATAAAATATTCAACTGTTTTTGAGGTAAGATAATGGGTAGAAGGAAAAATTTACAAAATAGAAACTGTGTCATAAAAATGAGAAGAGGACTAGAAGATGACTATATCTTGAAGACCAATGGGAGGCCAAGAAGCAGAGATGAATTTTTTTTTCCATTGATATTATTTGTTGCTGTGATCATTTACACAAGTAAGGCTTGGTAGTATATTGTGAGAAAGAGAATCCAGATGGACTATGAATACGAAGAAAGTAGATTCAGTTCTCCTATGAGTGAAATTTTGCACCTGATCTATTCTGATAAATAAAGACTATGCTAGGTAAATTTTAAAACCTAGTTCATTTGAGGCAAAGTCTTTCAAGAGTTTTAAAGTGAAAGCATGCAGTACAACAGACCTTATAAAAGGATATTCAAAGATTCAGCAGAAACTAAGTCACAGAAATTTCTACTGATTCTCAGAATACTCTATTTTATGTGAATAAAGGTTTTCCTTAAAAATGTGACAAAACCTGACAAATATAAATTTTTAATCTTTTTCATAGTAGGATTTTCAGAGAAACAATAACAGAATTGCTTAGCTTTTTAGCATACATGCAGTCTACTAGTGGAAATAGAAATATATGAACCAAAAACCATAATCTAGACTTGGCGATTTTATGTCTACATCAGTACTGTGTTTAAATAATGGCAGAATATTTCAGAACACTTGTAGGCTCACATTTATGACGTGATTACTTTAGCTCACTAAGTTCTCATGTACCTGTTCGCACATACTGTAATCTATAACATATGCACAGTATAGTAATGTAACTGAACTATTTTTCATTTCTGGCTAAACTAAGCTGAAATCATGATTTGTCCTCTTTTCCTGTGGACGCTTCAGAAAATTCTCTTTTATTTTTTTTC
The DNA here is from genome assembly GCA_013400135.1 of Rhinoptilus africanus. Classification (NCBI taxonomy): domain Eukaryota; kingdom Metazoa; phylum Chordata; class Aves; order Charadriiformes; family Glareolidae; genus Rhinoptilus; species Rhinoptilus africanus. Next base: position 36,298 of record VXBO01014832.1, read on the forward strand.
TTTTTTTTTTGTTTGACTGGCTGCACCTGGTAATCTGTACACAAAATGAATGGAAGTAGCCAGTAAGAAAGGCTTCATAAAAAGAAAAAATAACTTTAATACTGGCAGCTGATCCCACTCTCATTCTGGTACCCCCTTTATAGAAATCCCTGGTGCTCTGCAACAAGCAAACAGCAGTAGCTTTAATCTACATTAATGGGGAGGGAAGGAAAAAACCCAAAACAACAAATCCCCTTCCAAACCAAACAAATAAACAAAAATCCCAAACCCATAATAATATCTTATTTGCACAGTTGAATTACTCAGAAAATTGTGTCTCTGCTCTCAAAATTCTTCATGTATGAGCATTTGTATGATCAAAACAAGCCTTCTTGAATGCAGTCTTATAGTGGGGTACAAAGAAGCAATAGAATTTCACCTCTAACTAGCCAAAAAAATTGATGGATAATTTCTCCTCTAGTCACCGGACTGTAATTGTAATGGTCCTTATCTCATTTTCACTTCTCTTCATACTGAGTGGAGATGGAATCAAAAGCACAAATATTGAAACAGCACCAGCTGTTATCATGATACTTTAGTTGAACAAAGAAAATGGAAGTGCAAGTAGGCTCATCATATTTCCAGACCAGTTATTTAAAAAGATGCTGTTTTGTTCTCACATAATCAGAAATGATTCTACCCAATCCCATTACACCAATAGCTATAAAATCAGATACAAGCTTCAGAATACCCTCATACCTCCTGAAATGGATTTTAGAGGGATTTCAGCTGTGTCTAAAGATTCAAATAGATTCAGTCTTCAGAAAGTATATTGCTCTGAAATGGAAAAGTATCTTTCTGTTCCAAACACATTATTTTGTTCTAAGCTACATATCCTTTATTGTTATATTGATCTCAGCATTGTATCTATAGGTTAACTTTAGCCTCTTCTGTGTAATGCATTTAACATTTGAAATTTTTACAGAGTTCATATCTCATGCAGACTGAACAATCTGAATGTGGACTATCTCAGTTTAGCATAGGGAATCTAATATGATATTACTCTTTCAAAACAGTATTTAGTGGTGCCATACAAAGTAATACACTGTAGACATAAGTGAGTTGATTTGTATGCAGACATTTGCCCTGAAATATTAATTATGAACAGATGCACATGAAGACACTCTGCTTTGAGAAGATAAGGTACATGCAAGTATTATTGTCAATATAATGAATAAAACAAACAAAATCAGTTTCCCAGACACATTCAGAAAATTAAATCAGTAACAAACTAATTAATGGAGGTTATTAGGAGAGGAATCTTTTTCAAGAAGCCAGAGTGCAAGAATTATTTTAAAATCACATAGACTTTTTAACACGTGAGACTCTTCTATCTTGTCTTAACCCATTTATTGAAGTTAAAGGGGGTTTTGGTCATCTTTCTAAATACTGTGCCAATGTGACTGCAATGACAACATTGGAAGATTTTAATGGAGGCAAAGAAAATGATTAGTCTCTGATAAGCTTGGTGTCCATTAGGATTTATGCCATTTAAAAATACTGAACTGCAAAAGTGAGAAAAAGCTGGTAGAACTGAACAAGGTATGCAGTACTTATACTCTCAATATTTCTCCATGGCCTGAGGAACTGACATCTTTAAAAATGTAAATTGAGACTGACAGAATTCATAGAATTTGCTTTTAAACTTCCTCTTTACAAAACTAGAATAACAGTCCAATCTATAAACTCCTTAGCACATATTTGCAATAGTGTGCATAAGAAAGAGATTGGGCAACATTCACTCCAAGTATATATTCCTCATTAAATAATGCCAACTAGTCACCAAATGGAGGAAGAAGAGATTTAGATTTCATTGATGTATTATTTAACAATCACTTAGATGCAGGAGATGGTTCTGGGTACATAGAAGAGTCCCATCGAAGGGAAACAACTTGCATTTGAATGAAGAGAGTCATTTCCTATTTAGGAGGAAATAGAGGGATTTGCAATGAAATATGACACTTATCTAAATCCTTTAGAAAAGCCTTAAGAGATTTAGGCTGTAAAAGCAAAAATGTCTTACTAAGAATATGAGACATACACAAGACCCACAACTCCAACTATTGCTATTTCAGGATAACGACAGTTAATCAGCTCACTGAAGGAAAAAAAGATCTTTCTGTAAGTAAGTACCTATATTTTTTCATTCCTTTGCTTTTGTATTTTTAATTGCTTGCAACGGTCCAGTTTGCTTTAGTTGTTATGAATAATTGCTACTATTTTCATTTTATCTCTTCTTTTAAGGTAAGCAAGTAAAACTGCTTATTTCAAAATCCGATATGTCTATAAAGAATGTTCTTGAGAAATTTTAGCAATTGTCTACCCACTCCAGCATATGTACGTGCACTCCTGTTTGTGTTTACAGTATGTGTATACATATGTATGTATATATATGTATGTATATACAACACTGTGTATATATATACACTAACATACATATATGTTTGTGTGTGTACATATATATAAGTATTTGGTGTGTGTGTATATATATATATATGCTACTAAGTTAAGAACTTGTACAGGCCATAGGCCACATAGGAAAATGGCTGAAAGGGGTGGACAGCAGGGAGGGAGAATATTTTACAGTGACTGTGGGTGTCAATACCAGGCTGCCCAACAGGCAGCAATGTATTGGACAGATGCTTGAACTACAAGGGTCATGGCCGGGGTAGGCAAGTAACAGTCAGTGCTTTATTCTTTTATCCTTTTATTCATATAGCCTCTTAGTAGTTTTTCTTTGAAAATGCAGAGCTGCAAATCTTTAGAACTTAATTATAACTTTGCACAGCATCACTAGGCAATGCTGCGCCATTGGAGGCTGCCATAGCTATTGAAGAGTATCTCCCACTGCTGTTTCAGACCTTGCTCTTGATAATCCCCCTGACCTCATGCTTAGCTTCCACTATGTCTGTTTGAAGAGACTCCCACTTCAGCATTTTCAGAGTTTCACTTTTCAGGCTGCTGGATGTCAAACCAGATTGTATTCCAGACCATTCTGGGCAAGATCCCAAGCTTTGCTGTGGAGTTCTGTCCTTTCTGTCATTGCCTCCAAAATAAAAGCAAAAGATAAGCTCTAGAGGCAGAGCTACAGCTGTTTCATCTGTCTATAACAAAGTGAGTCTGAGGTTCAGTGAAGCCCTTCTTTTCTCACTGACAATAGTTAACTTTCCTAACTCTCAAAAAATACGACATGCTTGCTAAGGAAGCCTGACTAGGTTATTATAGTGAAGTGGAGGAAGGTTTTGTTTCTTCCTAGGAATCAAACATACTTCATCTAGAATGAAAATATAATAAAAAAACTCAGATAACACCATGATACCATCAAGTTTGCATGGAGACTACTAGAGAAGTGTATTACTTGTATTGCATGAGGGCGATGATCAGTAGAATATATTAATGTAATTCAATAATGCAACTATTAGGTTTTCATTGGCATCTCCCTATTCAGGCACTCATGTCTAAATTACTGGAGTTCTGTATGTTGAAAATTATCAACGGCTGAATACCATCAGAAGTGCTCTACGGATATATATAACCCTAAAATGAAGTATAGAAGAAAAGTTACTTCATGAACTAAAAACATTTTAAAATAATTTTAAATATATTTTCATTCTTATTTTACTGTTAGTTAGTTTTACACTGCTTATACCTGAAGGAAATTTCCCACATGTGACTGCAGTTCCTATTAAAAAATATCCAAATTATGATTCATACATTTTAAAGTAAGCAAACTTTCCAATTGTTTTCAAATATGTCAATGATTCATTGATACATTCCTCATGTAGGCTTTACTGATGAAAAAATTTACTCATTAATCACATGGAAGCACAGAGAAATTAGTTATGTTCAAAGCACTTGCGTATGATTCTTAAAAGCCTGGATACCTATATTAAAATGGCTGCCAGATCTCAAAACGTTCACTTTAGTTGCAGGTAGATGAATAAGGAAATACACAACAATGAGAAAAGCTAACCTCCTAAAATATCATATAAATAATTTATATACAGTTTTGGCCATTGCTGAGGAAATGGCTAACTTCCTGGAATACTCTATGAAGATTATGGGACTGTTTCCTGACTTTGATCAACACATTATGAAAGTAATTTACAAACACTGCTGATTTGTTAAGTGTTTTTCTGTTCTCATTTTACTAAAAATATATTCAATGCATATTCATCAGAAAATGGCTTTTTTAAGCCATTTAAGCTCAGTGAGAGACTTAAAATCTTAAATTTTGTTATTGGATCAAGAAATTTGTTTAACAAACAGTTGGCCATGAATGGGAGAATCAGCCTGCCGAATACTGGCTGTGGAATGAATATTCCCCAAATAAGAAAAAAGGACAGAAGTGACAAAGGATAGAAGAGATTTTCAGAATCTTTTGGCTGGAAAATGTGTGAAAATAAGATAATTAGAGGAAGGCCTTTTTCTTTTTAGGAACTGGACCAAAGAGTACAAGTAGTGTTAGTAAAAATTGTGATTACAAACACATGCACAAGAAGGTTGCTGGACCAGAGGTCTGCTCTCATCCCTCAGATTCCTATGGCTAATGAGCAAATGGGAGACACAAAATGTAAATATTTTTGTCCCATTATTTATGTTGCTTGCTAAGAATGATAGAGTGTTTGAAAACAATACAAAGCTTGCTTGTTTACCAGTGTGGGGTTTTTTGTTAGTAGCAGTTTCTCACCATTGGATATTCTTTAAACCTCTCAAGAGAAAGAATCTGGAGTCAAGTGTCCACCTGGATAAGCTTCTGCTGGGCAAAAAGTTGTTGAAACAGTGGGTCATTCTGGAGATAAAAGTAGCTGGCTTAGAATCATAGAATCATAGAATCATAGAATCATAGAATCATAGAATCATAGANCGAGTACTGGGGGATGATCACTTCCCTAGTCCGGCTCACCACACTATTCCTGATCTAGGCCAGGATGCTGTTGGTCTTCTTGGCCACCTGGGCTTCTGTAGACTGTTCTCATCTCGAGGTGGTGAACAGACATCTTGTCTCTTGGTGTGTTTCTAGTCGTGTCAGCACCCAGAACCTTAAAATCTACAAGTTAATGGTTAATGCAATGTATTGAACACTTGTATTTTATCTCTGTTCAGCAAGAAAGTAGAAGAAATGATGCAAAGCCATTTCTGGTAGCTATCAGGTTGGGGATTTTGTGCTGCTTAACTTAAATTTGGAAATGGAATAACCTAAAGGTGCTGGGAATAGAATTAAACCTCCTAAAATCCTGCACTTTTTTGAGAAAACCTGTCTTTTCTAACTCTTTAACCTTTATTTAAAGTAAGGGTGTGATACCTTAAACACAGATCAGCTTTAAAGGACTAATTTATGCCCTTTACCAAGTGGAGTAGTGAAGAAATAATTGAAAAAGATATGTTAAAGTCAACTACATGTAATGTCTTATAATTCCTAGATGAGTAAAGTTAGTAAAGTTCACTAATAAATTTCATTTTGCGCCTCAACTCTTTTTTTTTTAACCTCTCTATTAGTTATTAACTATGTGCAAGCTGTAACATTGTGTGCAAACTTAAAGCAGTACTTTAATATTTGTCATAAAGAAATGATATGGTTAAATATTTTTATTGGTTATAAGATGATGAGCAACAAAGTGACAGTGTAATAAACTGTTCTAAGCATTTTAAGAGATGTCACCAGTACTCATTGAAGGTCAGGACCAAGGGATGTAACTACATCAGTCATAAGTTGAAGTAAAGGATAATTATGTTTTAACTCTGTAAGGTTCTATTAGTCATGTGACCACTGTCACTAATAATCTTTCTTTTTGTGTCTGCCAAACTGACACTACATCCCCATGTGATCTATTCATACGTACTTCATGCAAGAATATGAAAATAGAATGAGACATTTCAAGTATATGAGTGGTCATGAACCCATTAATGAATCTTTATGAACTATTCATGAACTGTCAGGAATAAAGGTATAATTTTAAAAACCTGGTAAATGCTTATGAATATTTTCTGAAGAGTGTCTGAACATTTATTTATTTGTGATATGTATACTCAAAAATGTGAATGTATACTCAAAAACATAAGGTTCAACCATTATGAATCAGAGAATGTTTTGGCAAAACCCAAAACCAAAGTAGAATATGAGTAAAGTTTTGGTTTGGATTGCTTTGGTTTGCATTTCAGTGTAGGTGGTTCTGACTACGCTGGGATGTTGTGAGTAACGAAAACTGAAAAATATACCACACTTATTTTGAAGGCTTTTCTCATATAAATGCTATCAGTGGTAGAATAGAAGCTAAAGTTATTCCAAACAGATGCAACATATGACTCTTTCAAAATTCAAAATGATAAAAGGTGGGGTTTTTTCACTTCCTATAAAGGTAGAAAAAAATACCTTATAAATTTAATGGGATATACAAGTTCCAGAGAAATAGCTCTGATGTCTCTACTTACCTTCAGAAGTATCTCTGAGTGCCTTTTCAGAAAAGCAGTTGTTAAGTTGCTGTAAAATGGTGCAATGCATAGAGAGAATAAGTTTATTTAAAAAATTTTGAAAAACATTTTTTTTAAAATTTTATTCAGTTCTGGTTATGTCATTGTAGTATATTTAGGGAATAAGAAAATGACCACTTATACCAAGTATTTGTGTATAAAGTCAAATTCACGTATTCATATCTTTATACACAACGTAATCCTGATATATGTACAGGGAAGAAAAAAGAATGAAGACAGAAAGATTTCTAATCTCCTAAAACTTGTAGTATGATTTTTAGCTGTTATCTTAATGATTTAAGTTTTATCTGAAGTTTTTTCAGCCATTGCTGAAGCTGTGATTAGCTAATAGTGTTTGAATTATAATTCTTTAGGAATAAATGCTCTGTATTTTCATGTTTTTTAACGTAACATTCATTTAAGTTCTTCTGTACAATCTTTTGTATTTATATACCTACTAAAAATTCTGTTCTTGTTTTATCTTGAAGGTTTTCCTTTCCTTTAAAGAGGCATTGCATTTGTACCATCAAATTATGATTTAGCTGTCTTATTTTTTTTCCTTCTGATACTGCTTCTCAAACAATTGTAAACTTCAAATTAATGTACGGATGTCCTATGAACAGCATAGGTTAGCTGAACCTCTGCATTTCCAAGAGCTTTTAAAATAAGCAGAGTTTCAATTCATATGTAATGGGATCCTTTAATAAGACACTGTATTCAAGAATTTAGTGGCCCTGGGCAAACCATGTCTGCCCTATTGGGCCTGAAAATCTTGTATCTTGGCATGAGCAGCTGCTCTAAGGGAACATGCTGGAGTGCCTCATTTCAGCCCGCACTGCAGGCTGCTGCATGTTATGACAGACGTAACATTCCAGCCTGTTAGGAGAAGATACATGGTTTTGGTTTTCACACAATATAAAAGGTACCATGGTATGGGAGGGAGGCTGAATCTCTACACGGATGGGTTCTGTGCAGCATGCCATGGGAAAATCCATCCCATGGAGCCTGTCCAGTGCTTCACAAAAGCTGGGTTCCCAGCATCTGCAGGGACATATTCCTGTCTATATTCCTCTTTTTACTCTATCTTTACTCCATTTGTTGTCAGGCCTTTCTTATTGAGATCCAGAAGGGCCCTGTAACCCATCCCCCTCTCTCTTCCCTGTTGTCCCCTTGTAGAACATCATGTGCCTGACAGAAAAACGCAGTCATAAACACTTTCTGCGAAACTCAGGACAGAATATTATGCAGCAGTTTCTGGTTTAAAATTATCCCAAGTACAAATAAGTTAATTCTCTTATTGATGTCATGTTTAATTATTGTTCTCAAACAGTAATTGAGAGGTTGAGAGGAAATTCTCAGTTGGGTCCAAATGATAAAACCTAAAAAAAAAACAAAAACCAAAAAAACAAACTTAAACCCCAAACAAATAAACCCCCAAAACCCTGCAGTAGGGAACTAGTGCTGGTTTAGTTCAACGTACTTTTTTTTTTTCTCTATCTTTTCAGAAGCTTTTTTTTCCCCCCTTACTCCTTTGTTTAGCTTGCTCTTCCCTTTCCTTTATTTGTAGCAGCAGCAAATGAAAGTAAGCTTATTTCATTCTAAGACATTATTATCTCCCTAAGGGATGATTAAAAAAGAAAACAAAGGAAATATATTTGATCACATTTTGTAGACATAATGAAGAGAGTTTGACTTGAAATATGAATGGAAAATCTTAAGGGGCTTTTGTAAGGTTATTCAGAGTTCTTTCAATGAAGTTTTTAAGTAGAAATACCTAGGGAATATTGCAGATGTGATTTTTTTTGTTAGTGGGGGTTTTTTGTCTTTGAATTTTTGAAATCTGTTGAGGGTTTTATACAAATCCCTAAAGAACTTTAAGAATGTAATTAGTCAAGTGTTAGAACTGAGGGCAAAGGTGCTGGAAATCAATGAAGTTCTGAATGATTATTTTTTTTTTTTCTCCAAAGCTTACTCCATCTAGCCTGAAAGCTAGTTATGGTTTCAGTCTTTATACAATAATTGTATCAGAATACATATTTCTTTTCCATTAGGAAAAACTGTAAAGTAGAAAATAACCTGCTTTTCAGATAACAGAACACAAGATCTTTCTTAAAAGTAGTGAAGACTGAAGTGATGCCTAACTCTATATTATGCCATCTCATCCAACATTTTAAAACTTTCCATCCATGAAGTCTCACAAAAATATTAGAAAAGGTACTGTCATGAGGGAGAGTAGAGGGAAGGAAGTGGTACATGCTCAAATGCACGTGCATATAGAAACCAAGGTTTTTAGGGAACTTGCCAGATGTATGCACACTCTCTCCTTCCTTCTACCTCGGTAAGTGTTCAAATTATTCCTTCTGACACAGAATTTCAGAGGATGAGCTGAGATGACTACACAAATATTTCATAGGTAGCTGGCCATAGTAAAAAAAGAGGAGTAAATTGCCATATAAATGCCTTTATAAAAAGGTCATTGTTTAAAAGTAATACTTACTCCTCCATTTTGAGAAATGACATCTATTTCATGCCCACGTAAAACAGGATTAATGGTTGACATTCTAATAAAGAAAACATCTCTTCCACCCTGGAACTGTACGTGATTTTTCTTGGAAGGTACCTTACCCCACTTCTCAATGGTTTGTTGATTTATCTATCTTCTTTGTCCAGTAAGCTAGTTTAAGCAAATAGAATGAACACTGGAAAATAATAGAAGAAACCACAATTATTTGTATAATTATTTGGTCTTCAGAATAGGTTGGAAACTGTAAGTCTATGCCATTTTCAGATTGTTTAATATTTAGATTTTGGTAGTATTTTTTTCCAATTTTGTGTATATCAAAGTTAAATATATTGAGATGAATTAGTTACAGTACAGGATAACAAGCTTTCAAATAAAGCTGTTTCAATGACAATTCTGTTGGATGATTTTCCTACATTTATTTTTTAATATATTTTTACCAAATACTGAAAGCTTTTTTTCCTTTTTCTCTGTTCAGATTGCCTATCATCCTGCACAAATGCATAAATGTATCATACTTTTATTTTATTTGCCAGTGTATAGGAAGAGGGAGATAAATAGGAAGAAGGTTGGGTCAGTGACAAATTCCTCTTTTATTTTCTTTTTTCCTCTCTTTTTACACAAGTCTTGAAATGGAAAATTGACATTAATTTCTGAACAGAGTTCAAAAGCATCTAAACTTAAGGTTCTGCAAATGTTTCTGCTCAGGAAGATGGTATAGTTCAGATGAAGCTCAGATATAATTCCCTGGAATAAGGAGACACTACTGACAGGATTTAAGCCTCATTTCCCAGCCTTCTTAACAGCACTGTTTTCCAGTACGAATATTACAGAGATTAGAGTAAATTCTTCAAGAAATAAAAAAAATCAATGAGGCAGAGCTCCTTTTGGTAGGCATCTAGTACCTCACTTGGAAAATGCAACTTTTGCTTCGAATGACCACATTAATACTTCTATGCCATTCATTTTTTGTGATTTAAAACAATACATTCAGTTTTATCTTGAGACAGACTGGAACTGCCCAAGCAGTAAATTAGTGTTTCTCATCTGGAAGCCTTTACTGATAGGCTGAAGGCAATACAGATGGACTTCCTACAGTCCCTGAATCTTCTCCTCTGCAATTCTCTGACAGCCTCTGGTCTACTGCAGCTACATGGTAACATTGATGTGTTCAGAAATTGTGAAGTGGCTGTGCAAAAATATAAATCCCCTAAAAAGCTATTTATGTTATACCCAAGCTCAGTTACCTTCACCTCAAACATTTTCTATATGCATTTTCAAACATACAAATTTCAGTTTCAGAAAGTGCTGAGCTAACAGAGCTATATGCCTTTCAAATTTAATGTCATATAAACAAAGGCATTTAGTTGAAACTTTGCAATATATTGACAAAAAAAAAAAAGTTTGCTTCCTAAAATTCTTCATAGAATTTCCTGATGCTCAGAAAATAAAATAAAAATTCATAGATTGTTGCCAGAAGGAGAGAATCGCATCCAAAGAGCTTTACAGATTTGAGAACTATGTGTGCATACACAATGTAAACAAAAAGCCTGACTTCTTCAAGTCTGTGTCTATGCTCCAGTGATCAGGAGGGCCAGTTGACTAAGCAATCTTACATGGGGTTAGTGTATATTGATACACCATCAGAAACGCTCTGCTGGCTTCTGTGGAGAGTTTGATAACTCCTGAATAATAATGATTCTTGTATCTAATGCTGGAATTAGTCATATTCTGCTGTAGGGAACTGATAAAGATATTTTCCTTTGTGAGAGGAGAAGAGCTACAATAATGAAGTTCTACATCAACTAAGGGGACTTCTACATTTCCGTGACCAAGAAAATACACAGAAGGAAAGTTTATTTCTGTCTATAATTTTTATTCAGCTCTTAAACTTTTCTGCTCTATTTCTTAGTCATATTATATACATTTTGGGGGGACTTCCCTTAGTCTTCCTTTTAAAAAGAACATATTTTAGCATCTGAAGTAAAACTTTTATTTATTCTGTAGATTAAATCTCAGTGGTACTGAAGACAATGGCAAAGCACACATCAATTTTACCGGGGTCATAATTTTATCTTGACATATTCACACCATCTAGACTACCTGAAAAAATTATCATTATGAGCTTCTCTTTTCTGCAAAATTATGTCTTTTTTCTTTTCTAGAAAAATCCTTTTTATATATAATAATATAAACAGAGTATAGAAAGCATATTCCTATTAATAAATAATGACTTAATTATTTTTCTGTCATTGATTTTACATCTTACAATGTTGGAAAATAAAAATTCCTGATTCTTCTCTTGTTATGTAAGATTCAGCAGTGTGAAACCACATTCCAAAGTAAATAATTTCCATTAGACAACTTATAATTTTCTATAAATTATTTAATTCATGTACCAAGAAATATATTGAAAGATCATGATATTGAACCAGTCATATGACAACTTTGATGTCAATACCTAATGAACGCCTCTGGGCTGGTGATGTATAACAATAATTTAAATTTGGAAAGCCAGTGATCATTTCAATGATATTAATATCAGTGATGTATACGATTTAGGGGAATAGTATGAAAAACATGGAAGTGGATAATGGGAGCAGTGACTGAATGATGCTAAGATTCTTGTTGATTTAGACACGTGGATCTGTTTATGCAGTGTTAATCACTTCTCAGCCATTCAAAAGGTATCACAGTTATCTTTATTCTGTATGATGTAGATGCAACATTTTTCCTATTATTTCCTTTATTATTTAATTTATTTGTATCTAAAATTATAGATATGGTTGTTTGCAGCCTGTAATGCACAGACTGTGAACTGAGGTGAACAGCAGTTTCCCACGCATTTGTTTGTCAGCTAAAACTTTGACTGTGCAGTGAAGCACCTGCTGGTTTTCAGTTGTATATGTTGTAATAGGCATTTGAAGCCTAAACTGCTTGCCAAGATAGAGCAATTCTTTAAATCTAGAGTATTAAAGCACATATTTAAGCTCTAAGAATGGTAAGTAGCTGTTGAGCACAAGGCTTCTCATGAAGGGTCAGACATGTAGCCCTTCCTGCATGCTGGGCTGCAAGCTGGTAGGAGCACATCATCCTGCCCAAACAGGGCAGTATAATATATGGTGTGTGGGTGTGTGTATATAATATATATATAT
>VXBO01014833.1:3847-35816 GCA_013400135.1 Rhinoptilus africanus
ACACTACATAGGCTGGGTATCTGCAATCACTTGTGAGATAACAGGAGAGCCAAGGGACAGATGCTCTCCAAATGTTCTCTAACTGTGATCACAGTTAGTAAAGCTTCTGTCTGACCTGTCCTAAACTGTACTTGCGCTACTACACACTTGGAGTCCCCATATTCCCCGGCAAGTCTTTAAACCTTTATTACATTCTCAACATTTGTTTGGAAGAAAAGAGACAGAATGTGCTAGGTTTTACCAAATGATAACATATGCCACCAAAAGAGAGACAGGAATTAACTTTCCCACATTTGTTTCAGAAGGCCAGTGACGTATAGTAAAGATTCCCATTGATTTCCATCAGTTTCCTAAGCCTTAGCTTAGAGTGGAAATCTTACTGAGGAAAATGTACTGAAATCACAGTGAGAAATAAACTTTTTGCCTTATCTTACATTGCAAAGTTTTTAATCTTCAAATGCTGAACCAGAAGCACTGTTATAGTAATGGTACTCTACAGAGATTCCAAAAGTGAGGCAGGGTGTCTTGAGAAGGCAAATTATTTTTTATTTAACAAAATAGATTTGGGGGGAAACAGGCAAGAGATGAAGCACACAAACCTTTCTTCAAATCATGTTGACATAGATTTAATATTGTTGCTCCTAGCTCCTTAAACATTTCGCAGGTTTTTTCTCCTTTTGCTGCCTAATCTATTTTGGTCCAAAGTAACTCAGGGACAAAATAATACAATTTATTTGCCCGATATTAATTCATTACATATACTCTACAGGAAATTAGGGAAACTGTGTCACTAAATGTGGTAGATTTACAACTGCATACAGATTCATACATTTTCAAAACCGTCATCTCAACTGGGTAGTTCATCTTAACTTGGAAAAAAGTTCACTCTCTATGCACTTAACATTTTGTCTCTTGATCTCTTACCAGGACAAAGATACATGAATGAAAAAAATGTCACAGTTGATGATCCTTTTCAATAAAACACAAAGAAGATTAAAAGCAAACCCTAGTGATGATAATATCTATGTTACAGAAAGAACAGCAATTAACATTTACCCATATCTGAATGTTTTAATTTTGCTTTTAATAATATGGTTTGAGAAAGCTTTACAGTACCTTTTCTCTGTGTTTCTTGAGCCTTTCTAACTCCTTGGGTACGTGATGCATAGGTCTGTAGTTAGCATCAAACAGAAAACAGCAAAAAAGAGCCTTTAAAAAATGGAAAAATAATTTTTAATGTGGTAAACAGCAGGTGTGACTAAAGCAACATAAGTATTGCAGCAATGATCAAATCAATGGGTTTGCTGCAAAGTGCCACCAGAAGTTCTACTTCCCCTTTTTCCAAAGTGCTGACAGCTGGGCTAACTTTCTTTCATAGTCCTTTTATGTCTCCTGTTCCCTGTTTATGTTCCCTGTATACTCAGTAGAGAGAAGTATGTCAAGCATGCAGCTCCTTTTCTTCCAAACTAAGACATTTAAAATAGCTCAGGTGCCTGTTCTTTCCTATTTGCCTCCTTTAGCATTAGAAAAGTCTAATATGGCTAACATAAATGCAGAGGTCTACATCATTTATGTGAATTCAAATGAGATTAATTCCTCCTGTTCAGTATTACTGAAACAAACTGGGTTCCATTCTAAAGTAATACAATAGCTTATTTCAATGCTAGCATCAGATGCTAAACTAGTCCATTGTCCTTTAGTATTTTTAATGTTATCTGGGATCTAAAAATCATTCACTCTATTCAACAGTAGTTTTGTTTCTGCTCCCACTTATAACACTGTGAGTAACATCCCAGACAAGAAGGCATTATCCATAATGAAAAGACCATTTTCTCACCTATCCTCTGAGCTATCCGAGCACCTCGTATAAAAATAAAAGTATAAATCATATTTGAGAGCAATTAATTTTCCATTTCACTGACAAACAGAAAGTTAACTTAATAAATAGTGTTATTCTCTCTCCTGAAAAACAGCAAATGGGGAAATAAGCTATTACTTTGAAATGGCTTCAATGAATTGTTTTCTCCATCTCATTGACATCAGAGCGAAAGAGATTACAGGAAGAACTGTATCCCCTGGACAGCATACTTTAAAGGTAGTTTTCATATGGGGTAACATGTGAAATACAAACCTCTAAGTACAGGAAATCAGCCTGTTTCTAACTGGCAACTACACAGTGTGCTACTACTAAAAAACCAGTCTTCATAAATGCAGTACAGTAACACTTTTGTTAATAAAGAAAGATGACAACTATTTCTCTACAAGTTTCTTAGAACCTGAGTTTAAAAAACACTATCACACTTTCTCAGGAAGAAGTTTTAAAGAACACCCACAAAAGTTAAAAAGCTAAAAATGTTAGAATTGTTCTTATAAAAATACAGGAGATTTCAAGATGGCTGCTAGGTTGTTTGACATTTCAAAAGTCAGAATAAAAAGCACAAAAAGAAGATCAATAAGGTGGGAAAGGCTTAGAAAGGAAGACTACAGTCTCTAGGGCTAGATTTGTGTCAACATCCCTTAACAGTGAACAACACAAAGTGGACTATGGCCCTAAAGCAGGCATCCACACCTGCACTAGCTAGAGGGAGTAAATAATTCAATGTATGCCATTTCAATTGTGCACCACATCAAATATTATAAGCTAACTGATATCATGAAGAAAATAATAAAGACAGCACTCTACCCGTTCTTTTTATTTTGGATGGACAGCTACTTTTATTGAGCAGCCTTTGAGGCACAGTACACATCATGCCCAGAATCAGTTCTTAAAGAAAACACACAAGAGGAAAGGAAGGTCTATATTTTAAAATAGTTATTTAAGAGATGATATGTGTTCTACATCATATTTCTTTCTGGAAATAAGTTCATGTTCAGTATGTTGTATAAGTAGAAATATCAAGACCAATCATTTGAAGGATAAATGTGTGAAACCAGGTTGCTTTCTCCAAACACTTGGTATTGGAAATTGCTTTCCAAAATGTGTGATATGGTTTAACTGAAAAGTTACCTGTGAATCACTAAAAGCCAAACTGTGTTACCAAAGCCCGTGATAATATTAAGAATCACTATAAAAACGAGTTGGAAAAGGATGATTGATACAAGTTATGTTTATAGTCACAATTAAGCTTATCTAGATTCAAGTAGTAAACAGATTTTTTTAAAGAAAATATGAAATGCAACTTGTAGATCAAAGTAATAACCACGTTTTTCAAAGTGCAGCTTTGAGCTGTGCCTTTAATAGCATCTTGACAAATGCCAATCTCACATCTTATGGTGAGAAAAGGCAGGTGAGCATGAAGATTTTGATCATACTGAAATAACTAAAGTCAATGCACTTATACTGCATCTGGATGTGCAATGCATTTGCTTTAAATGCTTATGAACACTTGTTTTGATACAATATAAGTTCAGATATTGCAAACATTTATTCTTGGATCTCATTGGAAAATCCACAGATGTATAACATGTGAAGGCTGAAGAAAGAGAATTCACTGCTGTGGGATGTTCCACACTTCATGCTCTCTCTTTCATAAACTTCTAAGTGTATAACCTAAATCAGCTGTTTTGCAAAACCCATCTCCACCGTAATATAGTGGAGTACTTAAAAATTAAGCTGCAAGCTGCTTTTGATGGACCTTTCAGGCCTCCCAAGATCCTTACAGCAGACACATGGTAGCTTACTGATGAATAGACTGAACATGTAGTGGAATCTTTGTGTCACTGTTTCAGACTTCAGGGCTATAGAGTTACCTAGCTGCAACACAGCAATGTAAACCTTTCCTTCCCAGGGGTGTTCCAAACCACATGATATCATTTAGAGACATTCTCTTACTCCTGGCTTAGACCATCTGTTTACAAAGTGGGACAGAAGGTCAAATTTGCTTCTAATATCCAGTTGATATGTGTTCAAAGTGGAGTTAAATATATTTAGTGCCAACTCTTTATAAGAAAATGTTATAGCCACTTAAAATGTATTCTTTCAGTGTTAATACATTTCACTAATTTTTTTCTCAAGTCATTTTGTCTTTAGGAATCAAATATGCTTTTTAAAATAACTCACTACAAATTCTATTAAGAAAATATTAGAACACCAAACCACAGCCCTCAAAAAGTCATGCATAATTGTACATTCAACAAGAACAGCCAATTAATGCAATGAATGAAAAGACAAAACTAAAGAAGCATTGAGATTAATATTACAATGTGGATTCCTACCTACTCAGAAAGTGAGCAATCAGAATATATGTCGCGTTAAGAGGACTGTAGTTTCGATATTTGTCTGTCAGAGTCCCAGGACTTTGATCTACTATCAGAGTCCCACCAAAGGACTTTCACTGAATCAGATTCACAAATATTTGAAATTAGTTATTTTATTGAAAGCAACAGTCGCAGATTCGAGATTGTCATTGATAAATTCACTAGCTACAATAGCACTAATTAATTAAGGTTAATATTGCTACCAAAAATAATGATAATACAATAACCCGGGGTAACATTCACCAGAGGGTGAAAAGCACAGCACTTACCCAGAAAGGCATCCCTGCCTGGGGTGGAGGAAGAGAACACAGCCAGTTTACTGGTCCATGAGGTATCAAGTTTCTTCTCTCCCAATTTAACAGTCATTGTCTCCATCCTTTAATCCCCAAAATTACGAGGTTTCCCTCCCCTAGGTGACGAGTGCTATAGTCATATATGTTTAGCATGATCTCTAAAATCTTCATTAGCATATACAGGGGTGTCAGCTTTAATATGCATTTCACAGGTAATGAGGCAAAGGTCAATTACCAGGCATAGTAGCCTCTCAAGGAAACAAAGAGCCACACAAAGTCTCTGTTATCTTGATTTCACTGTCTCTGCTGAGGAAAAGCAGGGCTGTCCTGGCTCCCCAAGACTACCCCGTTATTTATGTATCCTGTGATAGCTGGGCAAGCCTTCACTCCCCTGGATTGCACAAGAGATAGCAAAGCCAGTCTTAATTGCTCTTTGAGCAAAGAGACTTCACCTCATTATCCAAATTCCATAATATACTACAAGCAACACTACTAACTTTTAACACTCCTATCAATCATAAACTGCTACTATTTAATTCCTAGTCAAAGTAGCAAACTGAGAATTAACTTTACTACCTCACTATGCATACAGAGTTGTTCTGGTTTGGGACTGCCAACAGACTGTGAGGTTTTAGAAACATTTATTCTATAAGAGTTCCTGAACACTGTCTCAATTTAAAAATATATCATAGATATAATCTTTAAAATAATCACTGAATTTTTTATAAGGGAAGAAAGGTATTTGTATTGGATATTTCCCTCTAAATTATTATTTATATGTATAATCTCTATAACGTCAGTGGCTTTTGGTAATCAGTCAGGTTGAAAAATCTTCTTATGTGCCTTGCTAAAAAGTGTGAAATTCAAATGTATCCATTAGGTCTATGAATTTCAGTGGAAAATGTTCTAGCATTTATCTGCTTCTCTACTCCACTCTCATGATACCCCACCTCAACTACTGGTTCCAGCTCTGGAGCCCTCAGCACAGGAAAGACATGGACCTGATGGACCAGGTCCAGAGGAGGGACACAAAAATCATCCAAAGGCTGGAGCGCCTCTCATATGAATATAGGCTGAGAGAGTTGGGGTTGTTCATCCTAGAGAAGGATGAACTTCAGGGAGACCTTATGGCAGCCCTCCAATATCTGAAGGGGCCCTAAAAGCAAGCTGGAGAGGGACTTTTTACAAGGACATGTAGTGATAGGACAAGGGCTAATGGCTTCAAACTGGAAGAAGGTGTATTTAGATTAGATATCGGGAAGAAACATTTTACAATAAGGATGATGAAACCCTGAAATATGTTGCCCAGAGAGGCGGTAGATGCACTATCCCTAGAAATGTTCAAGATCAGGCTGGGCAGGACTCCAAGCCCTGCTTGGATGCAGGGCAGGTTGGAATAGATGACCTTTAAAGGTACCTTCCAACACAAAACATTCTATGATTCTATCTTTTTTGTTACTGTTGTTAAATTGGACACGTGTTTTCAAATAACTAAATGCAGATTGAGAGCCCAATATTGCATACTCATGATATAAATAACCTCATTGAATAGAAGGGGAATTTTAGTTTCCAGTTTCTTTCTGCAGCAATGAAGCTTGCAGTCATTCCATATTTCATTAAGGGCCCTCCAATTACAAGCATGGCTAGTTTGTGAACATTATGCAGAAACATTCATAGGCCTATACCTTAAATTAAAGCAGAAGGAAAACCAAAAGGGACTGTCCTGGTTCCGGCAGGGAGAGGGTTAACTCTTCCCGGCCCGGGGCTATAAACATTCCATCCCATGTGAGCCATGCCTGCGCTGAGCTGCTGGGAGGGGGCGGGCAGTCACTGCTTGGAGCGGCGGGGGCGCCCCGGGTGCGGTCGGTGAGCAGCGGTTCCCTAACCGCGTCTGTGTACTCCTCTGTCCTTGTTACTGTTGTTATTGTTGTTAATGTTGGGGGTTTTTTTGTGCTACCTTTGTTATTCTATTAAAACTGCCGTTGTCTCAGCCCACGAGTTCTGCCCTTTCCTTGTGCTTTCCATCAGGAAAGCCTGGAGCGAGAGGGNCCCCACCTCAACTACTGGTTCCAGCTCTGGAGCCCTCAGCACAGGAAAGACATGGACCTGATGGACCAGGTCCAGAGGAGGGACACAAAAATCATCCAAAGGCTGGAGCGCCTCTCATATGAATATAGGCTGAGAGAGTTGGGGTTGTTCATCCTAGAGAAGGATGAACTTCAGGGAGACCTTATGGCAGCCCTCCAATATCTGAAGGGGCCCTAAAAGCAAGCTGGAGAGGGACTTTTTACAAGGACATGTAGTGATAGGACAAGGGCTAATGGCTTCAAACTGGAAGAAGGTGTATTTAGATTAGATATCGGGAAGAAACATTTTACAATAAGGATGATGAAACCCTGAAATATGTTGCCCAGAGAGGCGGTAGATGCACTATCCCTAGAAATGTTCAAGATCAGGCTGGGCAGGACTCCAAGCCCTGCTTGGATGCAGGGCAGGTTGGAATAGATGACCTTTAAAGGTACCTTCCAACACAAAACATTCTATGATTCTATCTTTTTTGTTACTGTTGTTAAATTGGACACGTGTTTTCAAATAACTAAATGCAGATTGAGAGCCCAATATTGCATACTCATGATATAAATAACCTCATTGAATAGAAGGGGAATTTTAGTTTCCAGTTTCTTTCTGCAGCAATGAAGCTTGCAGTCATTCCATATTTCATTAAGGGCCCTCCAATTACAAGCATGGCTAGTTTGTGAACATTATGCAGAAACATTCATAGGCCTATACCTTAAATTAAAGCAGAAGGAAAACCAAAAGGGACTGTCCTGGTTCCGGCAGGGAGAGGGTTAACTCTTCCCGGCCCGGGGCTATAAACATTCCATCCCATGTGAGCCATGCCTGCGCTGAGCTGCTGGGAGGGGGCGGGCAGTCACTGCTTGGAGCGGCGGGGGCGCCCCGGGTGCGGTCGGTGAGCAGCGGTTCCCTAACCGCGTCTGTGTACTCCTCTGTCCTTGTTACTGTTGTTATTGTTGTTAATGTTGGGGGTTTTTTTGTGCTACCTTTGTTATTCTATTAAAACTGCCGTTGTCTCAGCCCACGAGTTCTGCCCTTTCCTTGTGCTTTCCATCAGGAAAGCCTGGAGCGAGAGGGGCATGGTTCTTTGTTGCCATCTGAAGCCAAAACCACGACAGGGACAAATGAAGAGGGAGGGGAAATAGGGCAAAAGGAGGGAAAAGGAGGGAAGGAGAAGAAAAAGGAGGGAAGGCAAGGGAGGAGAAAGGGGGAGAAAGGGAAAAGAACAAAGGACAAGCAAAAAGAAACCAAGAAAAAAGGGAAGCCAAGGAATGTACCAGAAATTACACAGCATTCAGGACATATTGTCCCTGAAATTTACTCACTGTCATAAAATGGAGACAATATAAGCTGTGTATTGGATGGGGTCTGCTGAGGCTCAGCGAGTTAAATGTCTGTCAACGTATCTTTGAAATGTTCAACAGAAGGTTCTGTATGTATGAAAAAAGACAGTAACTCACTTATATTCACACCATTCCATTTCCTGCTGTTAGCTAGGGAGAGACACTCCTCTCCCAGTTTATACTTTTGCCCAGCATTACTCCACTCCAAGTGCAGAATTTCATATTTGTTCTTGTTCAGTTTTATCCCATTGACCATTGCTCAATGGTCCAATATAACCAGGTCCTTCTGCAAGGTCTCTTGTCCCTCAAGAAAGTCAACAACACCTCCCAGTTTAGTACCATCAGCAAACTTGCTAAGGGTTCATTTAACTCCTCCATCTAGATCACTGATAAAAAACAAAGAATGTAACTGGACCCAAGGACCACCGTTAATGATCAGTCACCAGACATATTTGGCTCCATTCACTGCAACCCTTTGAGCCTTGCTGTTCAGCCAGTTCTTCACCCAGCACACCACCTACCTGCTCACCTCACAGCTGGACAACTTGTCCAGAAAAGTGCTGGGAGGAACAGTATCAAAAGCCTTAGTAAAATCCATAAAAAATATAACCTGTAGCCAGGTGACCTTATCATAGAAGGATATTAAGTTTGTTAGACAGGCTTTTCCCTTTGTGAATCCATGTCGACTGTGCCTGATGATTGTTCTTTCAATAGCACCTAGTATGATTTTCTGCAAAATTTTTCCAGGAAATGAGGTTAGACTAGCAGGTCTGCAGTTTCCTGGGGCTTCCCTCAAGCCTCTCTTGTAAATTGGAATAGCATTGGCTAGCTTCCAGTCAGTACAGACGTCCCCAGACTCCCAAGACAGTGATTGAAAGGGGCTTCTGTCATAACATCCACTAGCTCCTCCAGGGCTGGGATTCATACTATTAGGCTCCATGGACTTGTAAACATTCAGCTGGTGCCTCACATTTTCAGTGTCCACAAATTGAAAGTCGTTGTTCCCACAGTCGTGATCTTCCAACTCAGAGGACAGCGCAGCTCAAGGTCTGTCAGTATTACTACAGACTGAGGGAAAAAAAGCATTGAATGCATCTGCTTTTTGTTAATCCTTATTAGTCAGGTGACCATCTTCAACAAGTATCAGTCCAATATTTTTCCTAGACCTCCTCTTCCTCTTAACATACTTTAAAAAGCTCTTTTTGTTATCTGAACCGTTTCAACTCTAATTGAGCTTTGGCCTTTCATGTCTTCTCCCTGCATATGTGAACCACAGCTCTGTAATCTTCCTGTGAGATCTGAATTTGCTTTCAGAGATCATACAGTTTCTTTTTCCTCCTGAGCTCCACAAGGAGTTCCCTTTCCAACCAAGTTGGTCTTCTGCCCTGCTTGCCTGACTTATGACACAATGGGATTGCCTGTTCCTGTACTTTTCAAAGGTGGAAAGGTGTGCTTTTAAAAGTTTTCATACTGCATTGTGATTCACTGTATGTGAATTATTACAGACCCCAGGCCAGAAATGGGGTCCGTGGTTTTGAAGATATTCCTGTGATGTATGGTGTGGATGTCAGTTATGATCTGTATCCTATTTAGAAAAGCTGTTCTGCTTTCGAAAAGGTGTTTGGAAATTGTTAAGCCACACACTAGAAGCACCACTGAAGATGTTGCCCACAATCGGAGGACTGAACTATTGGAAGACCCCTCCACAGTGATCCGTTGTTTCAAGACAAGATTTTGTTGGACAATGTGCTCTGGTAGTTCTACAGAAGTTATGGTTATAGCTCTTTATAAACTGACAACACATCAGTGTGTGCTGTAAAATACCTCCACATCTTCATTTTGAGTGTCCTGTTAAAATGCTCTGTGACAGAGGTTTTTACTTCATTATTAGTAACAAAATGATGAACATTACACTGCTTTAAAAGCTTGTTTAAAGGCTGGTTAAAAAATCTGTTACACAGTTGGCATGTGATTTCTGAGGCTTGTGCCCTTTGCTAAAGGGCCCTGGTTTGCCTTTTGCCATGGACCAGGTATGACTGGATAAGGTGTCTGTCAGTGTTAAGATTTTCTTAACACAATTGTTGTGTTTGGAAAACTGTTGCATATCCACAAAGTCTGCCTGCTATTGTGTATCTACCTCTGCCACAAATGACTTGTTTCTTTTACAGTGCTTCCTTCCAGCCTTGTTTAAGTTGTAAGCACACTGACTTGCAAGCCATGTTGCCACTTGTCTTCTTGGCAGGCTTTTCTCTAGCCCACTTCTTTCCTATATACTTGTCCCTTGCCAAGAATTGTTCCATGTTCATGTGCAAAAGGGAAATTAAATGAAATTATCAACTGTATGCTTAGCCTAAACTGTTAATTTTCTGCATCTTGAAATTTTCACAAGAGATTTGTGAATATTCTGGAAACTTTGTTCCAAGTTTCCATATATGCATTTTGCATGTCTTAGTAAAGCCTCTAGTTACAATTCAGGCTAACTTCCTTTCTGAAGGCATGTGTGATTGTGCAAGAGCTGTCAACTGTGTGGTTCTAATTCTGTTGTTGTTGCTATCG
Organism: Rhinoptilus africanus; assembly: GCA_013400135.1. NCBI lineage: Eukaryota > Metazoa > Chordata > Aves > Charadriiformes > Glareolidae > Rhinoptilus > Rhinoptilus africanus. The sequence goes on from VXBO01014833.1 coordinate 14,373, forward strand.
TTGCCAAGAAAACTTTGGAACGTTGTTCAGAGAACATTTCTAGTGTTTTGGTTAATATTTATTTCTTTTTTTTTCTTTATTGAAGCACAGCCTCCTAAATCATAAGATAATTTTTTGTTAAATCTTCCTGACAGAGTGAAAATTTAATATTCAAATATATGAGATTCAGTGTTGGTTTTGGCTGCTGATTTGCCATCTGACAGCCAGAAAATAGACAAATTTTCCTGAGGATGAAGGTCTGATGGAGGCATTCACATAGTCTAGAACAGAAATAACACAGAATGAAGATAACCTGAAAATGTGAAAAAAATTAGGGATGAAAAAAGATGTTCTGAGTTTATGCTTCCTCAGCATGTCCTGGCTGCTTTCTCTAGGCACTCCTAGCCACAAGTTCAGTCAGGAGGACTACAGGATAACATGGGTAAAAAGGACCAGAATATATATCTTTCCCTTAACATAATTCATAAATACCTAGCCTCCAATTGAGTATATAAAATATTTTGTACATGTGTTGCAAAAATGTAGTATATAAGTGACAGCTGGAGTTGGGTGTTGAACACAAGTCACCCCCACCTCATTCATTATGCAATCTGTTTAGAACCTTACTAATAAAAAATAGTAATAATAAAAATCATTATATTGAGACACAAAAGGAATAAAAAAAATGACTGAATGTGTCTTGCTCCAAAAGTAACAACAACCAAATATTATATATACACTAACATCCATGAAGAATAGACTCACCTTGTAACATGCACATTATACTGTTAAGACTTTTATAATTGCCGGAGAGGAAACTTTGTACTGGAAAAATCTTCATCAAAACTAGTTATTTTTCCTTTTGTTGCATAAAGAACAGGACAAAAAGAGAGTTATTAGCCTAAACATTCCCTTCATCATAATTTTAACTTCCACAATATTTTGACCTCTCAATAAAGACTACTTACATCTATTTTCAACTCATAGACAATGATAACCCACAGAAAATGTCAAAAGAACCACATCTGATATCAGTTAGACAATATTAAAAAAGCAGTAATACAGCTGAGATCCATCACAGAAAATTCTGTATCTAAGGTCATCTGCAGCACATAACTACATTATCACAGTGTGAATGAAAGGTGAATTAAATTCTAAGTGATTTTGTCCATGGTATTTTAAATCAGTTACCCAACACTGCAATTAAAATATCAAAAACATCTACTTGGCTTAAAGATATGACAGTTGTTAAAGAAGTATTTCAATGAGACAGCATTCCTTTGGCCATGTTGCTTCAGCAATAAGCCTTACGTACATTTTGTCTGCTTGACAACTTTTTATTCCTGCTCATATACCAAACAAGTCTCTTATTCTACCATACCCATTATTTGTCAGGCCATATTATGAATTAATCACAATAAGATTTGGAAACTGATCTCTATTTAAAAACAAAAAAAAAAAGAAAAAGGAAAACTTTCAGTTTTACAGATACAGAAACAACCTGGTGGGAAAAAAAAAAAAAGCAAAGCAGTTGTTGGGTTGACAACTTTCCATAGGCTTGGTTAAAACTAAAAATCCCATCTTCCAATTATTTACAAATGTAGTTCTCATAATTTTAGTACCCAAATTTCTTTGGCAGTTTAAAGTATAAAAGCCATTCATCTCCATCTTTTCCACAGTCTATGGAAAAATGAATGTCCTGGGAAGGGAAAACTCTTTACATACCCTTTCCAACTGCAATTCTTTTTATTTTTTCTTCCAAAATCCAGCAGAAAGGTGATTATTTTTCACACTGGACATTATTAGGTAGAAAGGTTCTTTTTAAATTAACCAAATTTCTAAATGTAAAGAAGCATTTTGCAAGTTGAAAATATACAGTATTTTACCCTGTGCTGCCTCTAGCATGGCCCACTGACTATGGAAGAGATCTTAGGATTCAAATTCAGGCACCTAAATTAGAAAATTCTAAAATTACATAGTGTAAGTATTTCCATGAAAAAATATTTTTGAGAGAGAATAAGGGTGGGTATTTTGGATTATTCAGGATATGCTGCAACATACAGGACTAAGATTTTACTGGTGACCAATTTCCCATCTAGCCACCTACCGTGAGCATTGCAATAGATTCCCTTTTCATAGAATCATAGAATTGTCAGGGTTAGAAGATCATCTAGTTCCAGCCACAGGCAGGGACATGTCCCACTAGATCAGGTTGCTCAGAGCCCCATCCAGCCTGGCCTTAAAACCTTCCAGGGTTGGGGCTTCCACCACCTCTCTGAGCAATCTGTTCCAGTGTCTCACCACCCTCACGGTGAAGAACTTCTTCCTAATGTCCATTCTGAAACGACCCATCTCTAGTTTTAATCCATTCCCCCTCGTCCTACCATTACCCCACATCCTAAAAAGTCCCTCACCTGCTTTCTTGTAGGCCCCCTTAAGATACTGGTAGGCCACAATGAGGTCTCCTCAGAGGTTTCTTTTCTCCAGACTGAACAATCCCAACTCTCTCAGTCTGTCTTAGTTGGAGAGGTGCTCCAGCCCTCTGATTATACTCGTGACCCTTCTCTGGACACGTTCCAGCACGTCCTTATTTTTCTTGCAGTAGGGGCTCCAGAACTGGATGCAGTACTCCAAGTGAGGTCTCACAAGAGCAGAGTAGAGGGGGAGAATCACCTCCCTCAACCCACTGGCCACACTTCTCTTGATGCAGCCCAGGATATTATTGGCTTTCTGGGCTGCAAGTGCACACTGATGGCTCATGTTGAGCCTCTCATCCACCAGTACCCCCAATACCTTTTCTTCAGGACTGCTCTCAAGCCAGTCACTGCCAACCCTATATAGGTGCTTGGGATTGTCCCGACCCAGATGGAGGACTTTGGACTTGGCCTCGTTGAACTTCATGAGGTTGACATGGGCCCACCTCTCCAGCCTGTCAAGGTCCCTCTGGATGGTCTCCCTCCCCCCAGCGTGTCAGCCGCCCCACACAGCTTGGTGTCATTGGCAAACTTGCTGAGCGTGTACTCTATGCCACTGTCCATGTCACTGACTAAGATGTTAAACAAGACTGGGCCCCGTACTGATCCTTGTGGGACTCCACTTGTCACTGGTCTCCGCGTGGACATGGACCCATTTACAGCCACTCTTTGGGTGCGGCCATCAAGCCAGTTCTTTATCCACTGAATTGTCCATCCATCAAACCCTTATTTTATCTGCTTGGAGACCAGGATGTGTGCAGGACAGTGTCAAAGGCTTTGCTCAGGTCCAGGTAAATGATGTCAGTTGCTCTCCCCTTGTCTGTTGATGTTGTGATCTTCTCATAGAAGGCCACCAGGTTTATCAGGCATGATTTGCCCTTGGTGAAGCCGAGTTGATTGTATCCAGTCACCTTTCCGTTATTCTTCTGTCTCAGCAGTGCCTCCAGGAGGACCTGCTCTACAATTTTACCAGGCACAGAGATGAGACTGACTGGATCATCCTTCTTTCCCTTTTTGAAAATAGGGATTATGTTTCTCCTTTACCAGTCAGCGGGGACTTCACCAGACTGCCATGACTTTTGGAATATAATAGAGAGTTGCTGTTTGTCAACCTCATCCACCAGTTGGTGGGTGTATGTATGTATACACCACCAGTACCTGTGGGTGTATGCCATTGGGTCCCATGGACTTGTAATCATCTTTCAATATCATGAAGGTGTCTGAAATATGCAATCAGTTTAAAAATCACCTCAAAAGTGTTTTCAGAATTTCTAAGAGGAAAAAAATATTCACTGGAGAATTTGATAAAAGGTGTGTAATAATAATTTCAAAACTGACCAGTGAGACAATGTAATGTTTCAAGGTGCTAAGCAGTATATCACTAATGTTGCTTGTGTTTTTTGTCAGAGATTCACATGGAGAGACAGATTATCTTCTGAAAGACAAAAACCAGAAACTATTTTTCTTTACTAATTGTCAATTTACAGCAAGACCTAATTTTGTCATTATCCTAGTGACAATCCTCAAAAAAAAAGTAAGACATACCAGTGAAGGTCAGCAAGGCAACATGACAGAAAAGCCAGCATATGTGAAAAGGAGATAAATAAGTTCATAATTCAAATTGTGTGACGGTACTAAAAGATTAGGACCCAATGATTTTGGCATCAGTGTATAACTGGGTAATTTTCATCAAAATCAGGTGCATCTCAAAACCAATTTCACAAACATTCAGAAAAAAATACAATAATTTTGTCTTCAAATGAAAAAACAAAATCCAAAAATAGCCGTTTTGAATTTCTCACCTTCTTTACCACAAAAATATTTTAATGCATAAGCAGTAAGTTTGAGGTGATAAAGAAGTATATATATTCAGAATTAATTCTGTTGCCTAAGGCAGACAACAGACCAGCACACACATTGTGATAAGGATCACAAGAGAAAATTACTCCAGAACAGATCATCCTCAATCCAGAATATTTTTAAAAATACACTTAATTTGATAAGAGAACAGAGAGTAACTAGGTAAAACATAATACTGCCTGAAGTTTACCCCCCAGCCTACCAACTACAAAGAATGAAACATTGTTACAAGTAACTACATTGATACTGTAGCTATGAATTTAGGAAGAGAATTACAGATTTGAAGGATGACAGCCTTTTTTAGGCTGGTCTGAAAAACATTTCTTTATGCGGCTAAAGACAAGTTGGATTTCCTACAAATAGAAGTATGTATGGTTTTGCAAGATGTATATTTTTTCTTTTGTTTGGGAGTAGATTTGTGCTGTATAAAAGACCAAAAAGGAAAGATTGTATTTAACAAATAGTCAAAAGCTGTTCTCAAGATCACAATAATCAGCTAGTAGTTTTAGCATAAGTATTATTAATGAAATCTATTTCTAAAAAAAAAAAAAAAATTACTGGATTTTAATTTGACCTCACGGCATGTAGTCCTTCGGCAATAGATATTTAAATAAAACTTCATGTAAATATTTTCCCCTTAATTTCAGCCAAAGCTGAAAAACTTCTATTAAAATTGTTGTGGGAGAACCTATATATAAACATATTATTTTATTTAATCAGATTTATTTTATGGTTTGTATGGTTTTCTTCATGAAACCATGAAGATGAAGAAGATGAAGACCATGAAGATGAAGAAGAAACCATGAAACTTCTAATTAATTAGAACATAAACAGAAGAAACATATTGCAGAAAATAATTTACTAAGTAAATCACTATCAGATCTCTTCTTCCAAAAATATTGCTCATAATTTTCTCCACAGAACATAAGCCATACCTGGGAAGACTAAAAATTCAAAATCAAGGCCTTTTACAAGGCCTTCTGCCTTGTAAAACCAGCCTTAAGAAAACAGAAACTGTTCACATCCATTGAGTTTTACTTTCCTAGTCAGATGCAGTGAGCAAATACTTTTCTTTTCAGGGTAAGGAACTGGGGCTTGACATATTCTCCAGGACCAAAAAAAAAAAAAAAAAAAAAAAAAAAAAAAGAAGAAAAGGGGGGGGAGGGGGAAGNAGAGAGAGAGAGAGGGAGAGAGAAAGCAAAATATTACTTTATGCAGTTCTTGCAGTTCATGTATTCCCTCAAAACTAAGACAAATAAGTTTATTCATAACATTTACAGAAGAAAACTTTGAATCCAACTGTATTTCAGATCCAGTAGCTCCCAGTAAAGGAAACATCTGTACACTGTTGTGAGAAAGGAGCTTATTACACAAAATTTACCCTTTAATTGTTAATAATTGGTGGTAAGATCAATGCTTTAGAACATTTATTAGTACATTGCAGAAAATAAAAGTGATTCAGAAAATGTAGTTGTGACAGCCACCAGTAAATTACTATTTTGTATTATTGAAAAAAGAGGTATGGTGTAAATGAACTATTTATAGTTCAGGTTTTTCTTAAATAATCCGAAGAACTGAGCATCAGCTGATCCCAAACTAAAGCCAAAGCATATGGCTACCTGCCAAGATAAGCATGGAACATTTTTAAGTCCACTTCCTATAACCAGTTGCTTAAAATATACTTCCACTATTACAACTCTTCCAAGAAGTTGCTGGGATCAGGAATTTCTCATGCTAACTGGGTAAGCTGAATATACCAGATATAGTACTTGAAAAAAGAAGAAGATACATTTTTCAACGTGTGTTCTCTATTCATATTAGAGAGTAAATATATAGAGAGAGACACACATACATACACACATACTTACTGTTGCTTTTTTTCCTATTCTTTCTCAAAGTATGAAGGATTCATTTAATTTTCAGAAACTGATTTCAAGTCAAATCACTCCCAGTCTTAGTTTTAGAAACATTCAAAACCCAAACCAGAGATAATATTTTTCTAACAATTCAATTCCTATTTTAATGTAATAATGAAAATACTAATTTTTCCTCCAGCGTTTTTCAATGTAAAGTGCCTGCTTTTCCCATGGGCAACTGATCTATGAGAAATACTTCAAAATGTCTAACCTTTTATATTCTAGTGGGGTATTAAGACATTTTCAAAATGCTTTCCACTTCAGCTCCTTCTACATACCTTCTGTAGAACTTGAACATCCTTAAAAAATAACAAATATGAAACACATGAGAAATTGGATTGTGAATTTTAACTGAAGTAAAAATGTCTCATTTGAGCAATATCGAGGTTAAATTCTTCTTCACAGCAGGAAGCACAACCCTAAATAACAAATGTTCTGGTTTTTAAATCCTCTCTTTCAAGGTGTCTTTGCAAAAGCCTAACAAAATGTGAAAGGTTTTATGGTGATTAAAAATAAACAAAATTGTGAGCATATCTGACCTCTGTGAGGCTCGAGGTTCATAAAGGATGAAATATTCTGGAGTATCACCAGTTTAGGATTACAGTTTGCGGAAACAAAATCTTCCAGGTCAGTTTTTGTGCATAAATAATTTTTTAAATACATAGGTATCACTTTTCTAAATTCTTGGTTATGACATAATGTTGAGTCCTATTCAAAGACTGGGCCTGCAGCACAGTTACAAAACAAGAAATAGATACTAGATTCCTTGCCTATTGCAGTTGGAAAACTTAAGTGAGCAATTTCCTTAATAGGTAAATGACAGCTGGCAATACTGAGGAGAGGAACTAGATCCAAGGGAAAAGTTAGTCCACATGGACCCTGCTAACCATCTCCAGTCATTTAAGGTGAGGCACTAGAAAGCTTTAAGGAGAGACCTACCACATATGGAAGCAAAAAAAGGTATTATTTGTCCTTTGAAGGGGTGTGTGTGGCAAAGCCTAAGACTTTACAAATAGAGAGAAACTCTGCCCAGGCACTTTCTATAGTGCCTAGGTTTATTTTAATAATTCAGCCAAAACATGCCCCAGAAAGTTTACACAAGCACCTTCCTCATACATTTAGATACCTAGCTTCAAAAAGAAACAAGAGAACAAAGCAAAATGTTTTTTGTTATTGATGCTTTCAGGACTTGCTTAATCTAGCTGCTGCAGAACATAGAGCTTCTCTTTCTCACCAAGTGCAAGCATAGTATATATTTAAGGTTCTGAGCCTAAACATGCCTCACTTGTAACTAATTAGTTAATAATTAATTAATTAATTTCAGGAAGATTCTTCCAATTGCTACTCCAAAAATCCTGCTGGATTTAACTCAAAACACATACACCCCTGAATTCGCTTGTTTGGTGAAATCTATATCTCATTTTCTTCAGCTTTCAGTCTCACAGCAACAGCAGCGCTCCTCATGATCGTAAGGGGGCATGGAAAAACACTACAACAATGGATTAAAAAGGAAATGGAGGATTCTAAAGGGTATCCTCCAAATCTCTCCCCAACATGCACAGTTTTGTATTATTAATAATATATTCATATTATATTATAATATGTTCAGTATTCTGGATATTCAGTGTAGCACAATTTTGACATAAAGCTTGATGGGTAAGTTTAAAAACTCTTAAGGGATGCTGCATAATTTGTCAGCATTTCCTTTTACCACAGAATATTTTTTAAGGACAGTACTATATTTAAATATAGTCTGTGGTGGTACATTTAAGGAATACAGGGGAACTCCTTCTTTGATATGCAAGAAAACAGCAATGGGCAAAGAAACATAATGAGTAAAACTTTATATGTTTGCTTTGCTATGTGGTATTTCTCCCCCACTCCACCCCTCCAATTTTTAGTGTATACTTGATATTGAATTTTTAACTGTGTTTAAAAGATGAAGAATGTTGACAAGATTTGGTGAGTTTGGAATCATGAACCTAGAACTACAGTGTGTGCTACATGTTCATTACTGAGAATGATGTCACATTTTTTCATGGGTAATTTTAGTGCCTATTGCTGTATGATAAAGGCATTGACGTGCTTGGAGAGTTTTTCCCCCTACAATGTGCATTTAATATGTGCATTAATTCATTTATTTATTATATTTATCCTGCAGGGTTCTGAAATCTAAAACATTCTATAATTAAAATCAACTTTGCTTTGACATTAACAGATTGCTTCAAGGCAGAATTTTAGTAGCCTCCAGAATTCAAAAGATGCAAAGACTTTTCTAACGTATGTGAAAAATAGAAAAGTATGGCATAAATATTTGTTACTAATATTTGATTTCAAATATTCCCAGAATTTAGTGAAAATAAATTCTGAAATGCCACAGCCAATTGACCAGTCATGCATGTGAGAATGTTAAGTCATTTGAACTTCACAAACTGATTCTTTACCCTTCACAATGAGGTTAATCGTCTGAAAAAATACCGAAGTTAGAAAGAAATCCCAATTCTTTAGGTTCACACCCCTAACACTCATGTAACACTGAACCAAGCCGTATTTTAAATGCTGACAGGTTTGAGAGAGGTCTTAGAAGTTTGTATGTACACAGAGAGCATCAAAACTTGCCTCTATTTTCTGTATTTGTAGAAATGCTTGAAAAACACAATTCTTAGCTGATAGAAATGTTTCACCTAATTTTCAATTTGAAAGAAATTGCAGTATTTATAGAAAGCCAAAATCTTTTAGTCTTTTCTTGTGAAGCAGGTTTTCTATTCTCCCATTTATCCCCCTCTGCAATAGCTTCAGTTTTATGTGGTAGGTTATATTCAAATGAGACTTGATCAGTATGTGTTAATATGCCATCTACCTTCCCATTCTTACTGGAAATACCTCATAAAATACGTTGAAGACTTCTTCCTTTTTCATGGTGGGTAACAACAGTGACACATGCCATATAATCAAGTCTTTCCATGTTAGATACTATTTTGAATTAACGATCCATCATCTTACCATAAACATTTCTGTTGGAAATACATGAGTGCATTTCATCAGTATATTCCTACTTTTGTTCAAGATTTTTAATAAAAACACAAGCCAAAGCTGTTATGAATACCACTGGCTGAAGAGTTATGTGATACATTTCATTACTTTCATTTCATTTTTCAAAAAATCTCATTAAACCACAAGAGAGCAAAGATAATGCAGAATATACCACCAACTTTGCAGTCTGGAAAAACAGAGTATGAAGTATTCATTCAACACCATTTCCGTGTCTTTAGTGAATTTACAAAATTGATGGACCAGTACAAACTGTATGTAAATATATGCAGTAATAACTATATTAGTCACATATGATATCTGAAAAAGCACTTTGTAGTACCACACGATCCATTTTTTTATAGGCTATGAAAAAAGAGGGATTAAACAGACAATTCTTGAAATCCCATTAATTCTGTTATATGTCAGATCACATTCTTAAATTTATAACAACCAAGATAGATTCTTTTGAGGAGGTGATGGTAAATTCTTCACTCCTTCCAGGCACAGTGTTTGGGAGCTTTGATCCCAATCAAGTAAGAACAATTACAAAATAAAAAGAGCTACTTTTGTAATATATTAAAATGTAATAGCCAATATTCAGGCCCTCTTAGCCTTGTAAGATTATCATGCAAGCTTTCATCTAACTATAAAGGTGAGTAAGTTTTTCTTGCCTTTTTTTTTTACTATGTCTGACAATTATTTAAATTATAGGAAAGGTAAATGGATTTAACTGTCCCAATCTCAAGGGAGCTTTCCTAGAACCTTATGGACGAAAAGCAAAAAGATTGTTTAACTGGCCCAGATTAGCACACTGGACTAACATCATTAAATAAATGGAAATACTAAACAAACATCACATACAGACAGAGAATCTCATACTCAGATTGTCTCCAGGCACTTAAGAGATCTGCAAGAAGCCTTTGTGGTATTCCCATAGCACTTCAGTCCCATTACAGAATTCTGAGCCTAAAAGGTTTGAGATTTTTGCCCTAGAGCTTTTCTCATTTCTTTAAAAAAATACTAACACTTCAGTACAATGAAAGTTACTGCTGGAAATACTTCATCTCTTGCTGGAATTTCTGACATCCTGCCTCTCTCCACTTTCATAGACTGAACTTTTTTAAAAGGCCTGGTAAGATAAATACATGATCTTAAAAAAAAAAAGTCTTGTCAAACAGCAAGAGGTATGCTGAATAGTGCAGGGAAAATAAACTCCTCTCCTATAATCCTTCCCCAACACAGTAATAAGCTAGCAGACAAGAACAAGCAGTCAGCTTATGAGGCTTTCAAACTCAGCTCAGCCTGCCAAATATACATTAATATTTGATGTCATGTAAATCTCCTCCTCATTAATTGACTAAGATAGCAGCCCCAGCTGGGCATTTAAAGGTAACAACCAAGAAGCACGGAGGAGCAATTGCAGAACTGTCTTTTATCTGTAATTAACAGTAGGAACACTTCTAGGTATTTCTAGCGTGAAAAGGCAGACATTAGTTTAAAACATCCTTAGCTTTACAACACAGCAAGCTGCTCTGCACTGCATCAGCCATCTTGCCTCAACTGGCAGCTAGCAACAGTTTACTGACTCCCCTTTGCCTTATACAGCCAATGTAACAGTTTTATGATCATTTTAAAGAACAGTCCCAAAGGTAATTTAAGTTCACTCTTTGATTTTGCACTGAACTTGACAGGGAGCATTCTCACAGAAGCAGAATACAAAAGCACAGACATCTGATGGGGCACTTGCACCCAGTTCCCCTCCTTGGACAGTCAGCGTCATCCCACTGTGCCTCCTGCTGTGAGGCTGGAATGCTGCACCTTGATGCTCTATTCCACTCATGCTTTCTGCTTCAAGTTTGAGGAGTGCTGGACTCTAGCTTGGTCATGAATTATGTTGTTACTATAGAAATAATCAGTAAGCACAAGTTATAGAGATAACCACTCATAATAGTTGTAAGTAGCATAACTGATTGCATGTACACACAAAATTACAGGCAACTGGAAAGACTGAGTTTAGCAACTCACTATAAACCAACACCAAAACAATGAAAAAAATACATAAAAAAATAAAATTCTAAGTAAAACTACTGTTTTTACTAATTCTAAATAAAACTACTAGTTTTTACTAAGTAAAACATTTCTGCAAATATTTCAGTATTTCCATTTCCAGGCCTCGTTCAAACTAGGAAGGGCAGGGCCACTAGAAGAAATTAAACACAATAATTGAATAAAACACAAATGAACTTTTTCAACCACAAAAAAAGGTTCCATTTCAGGTTTACACAAAGGTAAAAGTTTATTCAGAACCTTCAGTGCTAATTTTCTTACATCTCCCCAAAATAACGTACAAAAGATCTGTGACAAAGATCCATAAAGGTTTTTTCTGTAACATTTTATGTTGACTGAACATTAAATGACAAAGTGCTTTTAAAAAGTCCTCTAGTCATCTTTCTGGATTTTTTTGCACTCCTTACCAATAAAAATGCTATTAAAATCCAAACTTAATTACAAATTGTACATTGGACATACTGACTGGGACTATATACTGATCAAAAATAATTATGGCACTAGATAAAGTGTGCCTAAAACCTGTGAGAGGAAAAAAAAATTAATTATGCACATTAAAAGGAATCAACATCTATAAATTTACTCATATCTTTGGCGCACTAATAGTACTGCCCAATTACTTTACCTGTTAATTGATGGTATGAAGCAATGAAGGCCTCCTTGTGTTCTATGGTACAAAGAGGGGCTCATTTTCTTCCTGAACTCTTAAACTGAAGGAAATATATTTCCTGTTTGGTCTTAGTGGAGTGTAACAAAAAGTGCTGGCGAGAACTAAGTTATGCCAGGAATTACAGCTGTTTAACAGCATTTTAAGAAGTTGCAGATGCTGAAGTGCGGAGTTACTGTAGAGCTGGATCTTGGCAGGGAAGTTAAGCTAAGAGCTGAATAAAAATATAAATTGTGTTAAAACATCATTTCCTTCATTATCTGATGTATAAGAAAGCTTTCTATACTTTTCTTTAAAGTGTTTTTCCCCAATATTTCATAATGTGTTGCAAAGTATTCCTTTTATTCTGATTTATTTCTAAAAGGAAGACTGGAACAACAAAAGGTCACTGCAGACAAGGTGATATACCAGCAGTCCTTTTAAAAAAGCAGCAATTTTATATACAGTACTGTTAAGGCCTGGATGCTTTTTTTTTTCCTCTCACTAAACAGTGATCTAGATTCATCCCTGTTTAAAGTTACTTTTAGTAGTTCATGACATTTGTGCATATACAGAGTCTTCTTTTCCATTTATATTTTTTTTTATAAAGTGGGCTTTGAATGCAACAAATCCAAATCAAGCCCTACTTCTGCAAACATCTGAACATGCACATAACTTCAAACACATTAGTTTCCAAATAATCTCATTCAAATCACTTGCACTATTCTCAAAATTGTGGGGAAGTACTTACATAAGAGCTTGTAGGAGTAGGGCTTTATACCCTCACGTATTCCGCACTCTCTTATAACATGCTGTAAATACAGTCCTGAAGGAAGTTTTGCATATTGATTATCTGTACGCAAGGAAATTTTTCAACAGATTAGCAAAAGAATACTAGGAAAAAATACAGATTTATAACTTCATATAAAACAGACTATTAATCGTAAGTATCTAGTAATAATATGTTCACAATTAAAATTCTAATACATATCATAACCAAGTATTTACTGTTTTCTAAAATCTATTTATGAATGGTAAAAAAAGTAATTAATTAGTCTTTCAAATACATTAATTTTGCAGCTAAAATATGAAATTAGAGAAAAACATGGGTGGGGTTGGGTTTTTTTGGGTATTCCTTTCAATTCTCTGACCAGGAATAAGGTGATAAAAATACACAATGACCTGATATGAAATCTATTAATCCTGCAGCTAGCACCCAGTCTAGTGTTATGTACTACATGTTCTGTATTTAGTTACATGTATTATAACATGAAAGTATTACATTTTTCTGTGAAACACTAGCTTAATATGCCAAAATACATTTGCTCATTTAAATTATTCTTTATATATAATACTGTAATTCTGTACACATGCACAAGAAAATACATACCATGGAATAAAAAGGAGTGGGTTTTTAACCTACACAGAAAAAAATCACAGCTTATTTGAGAATGAAAGAGCTACAATCTTGGCCAACCAAATTTGAGTGCTTAATTAAATGCTGAAGAAGTTCTGCCATATTTCTTATCAAGTAAAATAAATGGGTATCTTCATAACATGGAGATACAAAGAAAGATCCATCAGTAAGAAAAATGGTACTGTTTCTTTCTATTTGATATAAACACACATACATCTACATAGGATGTCTACAGTAGAACATTAATTTTAAAAGTTTTCTCTTTAGAATTTCAACTCTTAAAATTATTTTTCATGTATTTGACAGAAGCATCATTTCTAGACTTAAAAGTATGTTCAGCTGCTTATATAATTTTAAAGTTACTTATGGGATTCTTTCTTGACCATTTGTGCATAAGTAAAATTTTCCTCTCCAGAAGCCTTACAAACCAGCCCCACCAGGACAGGTGACCCAAAACTGACCAACAGAGTATTCCATTCTTTTTGCATCACACTTAGTATGAAAGCTGAGGGATCAAAGGTGTTAGCCTCTCTTTCTTCAATGGCTGGCACCCGAGGAGGACTCTGTTTGTCTGTCTTTGATCCTGATCCATGCATTCTTGAATACAGTTCCTGTCTGTGCTGAGTCCAATATGGGACTTCCCAGTGCCTGCTGGTGACATGATCGTCAACCTGGGAGTTTGATACAAATTGGATATATTGCATTTATATCTCATTATTTTCTTATTAATATTATTATGGTTTATTATTATTATTTTGCTATTAATGTATCATTAAAGTAGTTTAGTTTCTTTTTTTCAATCCGTAAGTCTCTCCTGTTTTTCTCTCCCTTTGGAAAGAAGTGAAAGCAAGCATCTGTTGTTCGTTTTAGTGGCCAGCCCAGCCCAAACCACAACAAAATTAAAGATAGGAAGATTATACAGCAGAGAGAGGCCAGCGTCCTCCACTGCAGACAGCTTCATATAATGGACAATATTTAACAATCTGAATAATTGAGAAAACTGAAGGTCCCATTCCCATCTGAAATGAAAGCAGGTAGTTCATTGTATCCAACAGTCCTTTCAACCACAGCAGGAGGATTAGGAAAATTATTTCCTCTGAATGATGCCAGAAGTCTCTAAAGAACCTTTTAGATGACAGCTTCTGGAATACGGTGCTATAGTAGAGGCTTATTTCAAGACTGATAAAACATCTGCAATTATCTCTCCTAATTTTAATTGAATTATTTTTACAATGTCTTTCTTAGGTGCTGCCAAATACTTTGAAATCCAACACACCTCAATATAAATAGGTTAATTTTTCCTTTGGGAGACAACAAACGGATTAACAGAGTAATTCATAAAAACAGCTGTAAGTCTATGTTGGACTTGAATGTTTAAAATAAATTTTGAAACATAGACAAGCTTGATCTAAAAATAATCTTTTAATAATAATCAATATTTTGTTTGCTACAGTCTAGTGACTACCAGAGCTGGTCTGGAGATTGTACTCTTGAATGCTTTACACTATAGACTTCAAAAGAACAAGTCACCCTGTAGTTATTCCAGGAAGAAATAGCCTCCTAGATTGTGACTTATTCTAAATTAAATGTGACACATAACATCATGTTTCCTACTATGCAACCGACTTTACTTGGTTTGGACTCCCATGTGACTTCTAAAATTTTCAAATGATGGAAAGCTCCAAGGCAAGTGTTACTGAGTTTCTTTCATAGGTATATTCCTTGTGTGTGTGTCAACTTACATGTCCTACAAATGCTCCAGCAAAAAGACATTGCACCAATGCCACTTCCATTTCACCGACAAATAACACATTATATTTGAAGCCTATCACATTCAGAATTTGTTAATTTGAAAATATATATGTAAGAAGTCAAACAATAGAATGCAGTAGTGTTAACAACAAAAAAAGGTTTAATAATTGTACATCCTATGTCTACCT
Source organism: Rhinoptilus africanus (assembly GCA_013400135.1). Classification (NCBI taxonomy): domain Eukaryota; kingdom Metazoa; phylum Chordata; class Aves; order Charadriiformes; family Glareolidae; genus Rhinoptilus; species Rhinoptilus africanus. The sequence goes on from VXBO01014833.1 coordinate 29,705, forward strand.
CTGTACACCACAGAATATACATTGCATAGTACATACTAACTGTATCAACAGTACATTGTGGTGTATTGACAGAAAATATGCCAGTTACTGTAAATTCAAGCAGAGAGGAACCTACTTTTCCCAAGAAAATCATGTCATCCTTTCTCCCTTTATGCAAAATTACCACAGGAGAACAAAGGCTCTGTTGATATATTTGCCTTTCATACTCACTCTCACAGAAAAGTAAACTCTTTCACAAAAGTTAACAAATTAGAGGAATAGACAATATATGTATAGGAGAATATCTCCACCCATTTTCATCCTGGGTGGGTTAAGAGTACAACCTAATCCCTTTTTTTAGACCAAATAATATACCTGCAGCTGGACAGCACAATGTCCAATGCCAAAATACAAGTAAAGGTCCCAAAACCAAACTATTTTAGCTTCAGAAGACAAAAGGGAAGATCACATCAGTAAAATGCTTCATAAAAAAACATGTCTCATGAAACTGTAGCTTGCACTGTGTCAACTCAGTTATATTTTTCTTTTTATAAAAATCCCCTCCTTTCTATTCTTCTCAAGTCCTCAATATGCAAATAATTTACCCTCTTGACATATGTCTTCATATAACAGAATGAGGAAGTCTTTCTATGTTTGATATTACGCAGATGTGCAGATATCTCAGAGAATCTGCTCTCTGAGTACCACGGACAGGATTATAAGTGTCATGCAATGACTGTTCAAAATACTATTCAGCATTTCTAGCTAACTTGACAGAGTTTCTGGAGCCCAACAAAGTTCTGTGTTTGTGGCTATGGCTCTCATGTGGAATTGTATGAATACCAGGGATGTTTCTTCAGAACAGGTCTTCAGACTGATATTTACAGTGTTACTTATACTTTAAAAAATACTCCAGTCAGTACCCACCACCTCTGTTCTACTACCAAGCTTCTTATATCACCATATATGACTACTCAGTCAAGGGATCATACTGTTGGTGGGAGAATTGAAACATATCACACGTGATAAATTTCAGATAACAGTGGGAATATCCCCATGTAAATTCTCCTGCATAACTTTTCTTCCTTGCAACTTCTTTGGCTGCCCTTCCAAAACAGTCATGTTTCCAACTCAGTTGTAGAGAATTTATTGGTATTTTTCAAAAATACTTATTTCCTTGGATTTTTTTAAAGAGAGAAGGGAAGTAAGTTTCCTCAAGAACTGTTGTGAACACCATATACCAGGTTCTAGGTGCCGATTACCTGTAATCACATTACAGGTTGCAAATATTCTATCCTTTTACCAAAAAAACCCCAATATTTTCTCATTAGAAACTAATATTAGTATGGATGAGTAAAGAAAGAATAATTATGCTGACAACCTTAATTATACAGGAACCCGGAAAACTCAAAAAAGCTTGTTAGGAGGACAGTGTGATCTCATTTCTTCTACATATTTTAAAAATCAGTTAAGCTTCTAGACTCTGAGAAAAGTTCTTCTCATATTTCCACTAAGACTAGATGCTCAAAGCCTCATAAATCTTGAGAGATTATATTTGTGCCCTTTCCAGCACAAATTTTGAGACCCGAGATAAGCTTTGGGTAAGCATCTAAAACTTGTGAAACCTTATCCAGACTGAACGTCTGAAACTTATCCATTGCTAATTGTCTCATCAAGCCCTTCCTTAAAGGATAAATAAGAGCACAGGATACAGCAACAGCTGCACTCTAAGCACCAGCTGTGTCAGCAGCTTTTTCCTACCATTGTGTAGTTTTGATGCAAAGGCTCTGGGTATCACAGGGCAAATTTATTGCCTCTATTCCCTTGCAGTATTTTTAGAATTTCTGTAGCTGAGATTAACTTGTGGGGAGGGGAAGGAAGTTATATTTAGGTAACCTCTTACATGATATATAAAAGTGAAATTAATCCTGGATGATGGCAATGTGCAGGAAAATGGAATATGGAGGGAGAACTTAGGTTTTTCTACTTTTCTGATATTGCTGTCTTGTAGTTTTTCTTCACTACGTTAACCATAAAACCACGCAGATAAATAACTAGAAGGTCTCTTCTGAACAAAAGATAAGGCAGGGCAAGATGGTTTCATAGTCTAACTTTATCCTGTGGAAGCTAATTATATTAAGTCTTTGGTCTGTTAAATAACAGAGGCTCCTCCAGAAGGTAAGTGGGAGCTCATGTCTGACTTGAGCCAGCTGGAAAGCTCTGTTGTTTTGCCAAGCTTCAGCCACAATGATGAGCTCACAAAGTTCACAGAGAAGCCTACTTTTTAAAGTTCAGGCTCGTATATGACCCAAATATATGAAGTCTGAATTTTGAAGTGACAAAACTGACCAGAGATCTATTGTGAAGGTGCCATTTCATCCCAAGATTTATGCACATATTTCTTTTATGTTCTGACTCAGGCTGCTTAAGAAATAGAAAAATACCTTGTTCTGTATTTCTTGTGTTCTGCTTTCAGAGTAACTCAAGAAGTGAAAATAAAAAATATAAAGAAATGGAAGTGAAAATAAAAAATATAAAGAAATGGAAGTGAAAATAAAAAGTATAAAGAAATACGTATGCTTATCAGTTAGTCAAACTGAGTTTTAAAGTTTCAGAGTTCAAATCATGTTTGGGGTGAGGAGGCAAGGATAGGAGTTCTTGTGCAATGCAAGCAGTCTGCCCATCACTGAGTCTTAGCCCTTACTTAACTTGTTCTCTATTTTACTTAACTGTTTTCTTTAAAGCAGTTCTCACACAGACTTCCATGGGGAATGGTTGACACCTGTAGATCATTTCAGGTCCATTAGAACTCTTAAAGTAGGAACAGACAGGTGAAATTACACTGTCTGCAACTCCAGAATTTTCCTGCATACTATTTATTAACTGTTTCATGTTTAGTGCTAAGCAACCATATCAGAAAGAATGAAATAGAGAAGGGAACTGTTGGGGAAATTTTGTGGTACCTCTCAAGGTGAATTAAACACACATTTGTGCTTAAATATAAAGGAAAATTTAATGAATAATGCATTGGGAAGTCCTACCGCAATACGCAGTTCTACATGGAGTCTGCAAAGATGCATCACAAGCACATTCCTTATACACACTTGCATCAGCACCAGTTCCGGGAGGGGTTGCATGGGGCAAAACAGCCTGGCCCTGGGTCCATCATCCTCCATATCAGAACCGAACTCTGCTGCCCAAAGGTGACCCTTGGGTTTGGGTCCCTGAGTATTCTCATTCCAGGACAGTCTGCAAGAAAATGCTGACACTGTTTCTTATATCATCATCAAGGGAAACCTCACTCTTTTGCAAGGAGTCTGTTCTGCCTCTGAGCATTCCTGCTTCCAGGCAGTTTAAACCCTTCTTGCAGTTGAGCCTCCTTGCCCTCCGTGACAGACCTTTCCTACAAATTACGACTGCTGAGCAGTTACAGTTAGAACTTCCCCTTGAGAAGTAAATCGTAGCCGAATGAATATACTGTGCGCTTCTAGGCTTGGTCCATCTCTCTCTTTCCCCTTATTTCCCTGTTTCCCCAGTTAGCACCATCCTGCAGTGCCTCTAACATAACAGGAATTTGTATGATTTGCAAGTGACTTCTTATTTTTCACAAACAAGACCAGGAAAAGAAAGTGAGCTCTAGGTTGCCTGCTGTCTACAAAAAGGTTTAAGCTAATGTGCTTCATACGCTTTTTTTTTTCCCAGGAGGGTGCTCAAGTACTGAGAACACACAGCTAAAAATTTCACACATCTATCAATCAGACTGTGGTGGATCAACTACTACAATGTTCAATTCATGCCCAGACAGGTGCTGAGTGGTGGCAGGTTTTTAGGCCAGATAAATGTTTTCCTTGGCACTTAGCCCCACATTCCCAATTCCATCCAGTGGGTTTTCATTTGGGACAGAACAATGACACATTGCACCAAGAAGGCAGCCAGCTAGTCACAAAGGTCATTTACTAGAAAAGTGAAACAGTTTTATCATATAACCCTGCTCCTAGATCCAAAACACAATAAGTGGGGAGGGAATTCTAGCTTTGCTTTGTGTTGTCTAGCTTTTTCTGATTACAGAGCTGTTGCCTCATTTGTTTTGGAATGGGTATCTGGGAGAGGATAATATTTCTTTCCATCAGCACATGAACTCTGCAACATGTTGATATAGCAAGATGCCAAAACAAACATTCACTGTAGTGAGCCTGACAAATAGTAGCTAGACATTGGAAAAGCCCTAATTAATTAGTACAATTGCCCACCTTCTGCTGTGAAGGGACTATACACATTCAAAGTTGGTTATTAACAGACGTGAGAGAATTACGTGACTCAGCAAAATTAAATTTTTGTCCTCTGGCCAAGTCCATGTGCATTAATCTTACCTGTGTTTAGAATTGTGCTTTAAAAAAAATACTATACAGTCCACAGATGGAACAGACTATGTAATCATTATCAAAGCCACGAGTAATCTCAAAATTTCCAGTTCCCTGTCTTGTGTTTGGTGATATCCTTCCTCTCCTGTTTGTGTGGAGTTTTCCATTAAAGTTACATCAACTTAGTGTTTCTATGTCCCTTGTGCACACAGTTGGAACTGGAGGAGACAGGGCTCCAAGGAACAGAACTGGAAACAAATGCAATCCTGAAGCCTCATTTTCAGTGTAAAGACTACGCAGATTCACCACTAAACATTCCTGAATTTAACCTTCATGTCAAAGACATCGGCCCACTTAAAGTAGAAGACCTCTTCTCCTCTGCTATGCAAATAGGAAACCAACTCCATTACTTGTTTCAGGTCCCAAAAGGGCAAACTTTACCTACTCCCCAGAACTGACACATTCATTTAAGGAGACTCAGACAAGAGAGACATCAAGTCTGAAATAAAAAGACAGTTTCCAGTCAGCGCTGCTGACTAGTGGCAATTCATTAATCCTGACTGCTTTTATTGTCTGCCCAGATGCAGAAGAGAAAACAGCATTAAGTTCTAACAGCAGTCGCAGACTCTTCCTAAAAAGAAAGATTGAAAATTTGGGAATACACTCTTAGTAACACAAAAACAGCTTCAGAGTTGATGAGGTTTCTCAATCATACACAGCAGCATTTTAATTAACAAAAGAAATTAAAATCAAAAGGCCAAAGAACAAACTCTATACAGAAGTTTGGGTTCTACTCTATCTTTTATGGTTCATCATATTATTCTGAAATTCTGCTACAGGCAGTACTCATACTACAGACTATATAATGATTTCCAACAGCCTAACCAGCAAGACTTGCATATGACTTCTCTCAGACTTTTCTTCGAGAGGCAAAAATGGACCCCAGGACTATATATAGTTTTTATTAAATGGATTTTTAAATCCTGGAGAAATGCCAAGACTTTGACAATAATTCTTCCAGCCTCCTACACTTAAGGCATTTTACTTCTCCCTCTGATTTTTCTAAATCAGTATTAAAAAGGGAGGTAATTTATTTCTCTTTCTCTGGAAGCAACACTTGTGCAATGAGCTTTTAATGCCACAGATGAAGCATCAGGATGTAACCAGAAAACTCACAGAAACCTCCACTTTCTCTCCATCTCTCCACAATCAAAAATCGGCAAATAGTGAATGGGCAGGGAAAAATGACAAACAGAAAAACACAACAGCAGAAGCTGCTGAAGAGGGCCGGCTCTTCTATTTTGCAACAAACTTTGACTTTTGAATTTTGTTCTCCCCTGAAGCAGAAAAAAATAAACTTTTGAACTTCTACCCGAACAAGAGTTACGTCAAATGTTTATGTTATGACAAAATAGCATTCTTTAATGGAAGCACATTTTGCCAGAAATGTTTCTATTGGCTCAATATGAATTGGTATTGGCAGTCAGAGAAAATAAGGACATAAATTATCTCTCTTCAGAAGCAAGCAAGGAACAGGGCAGAAACTATCCCTCTCTGAATCATAAAATTCACCCCTCAGGGCTCCTTTTGGGAAATGTAACTAATAGAGGAAGTAGATCTGATCGCCTTCTATGATGGTGTGACTGGATGGATGGATGAGGGGAGAGCGGTCGATGTGGTCTACCTTGACTTCAGCAAGGCATTTGACACGGTCTCCCACAGCATCCTCCTAGGGAAGCTTAGGAAGAGTGGGTTAGATGAATGGACAGTGA
>VXBO01014833.1:36247-54442 GCA_013400135.1 Rhinoptilus africanus
TAAGGTGGCCCTGCTCTGGCAGGGGGGTTGGACTAGATGATCTACTAAGGTCCCTTCCAACCCTAGGATTCTATGATTCTATGATTCTAGAGAATCCATTTAATTCCACATATGTGCATTTTCAGTTATACGTTATACAAATGAAAACATTATCATCGTATCATGTATGTCCCAAATGTTTGCATTTGTAAGACCGTAATATATCTCACCAGTTACCTACCCATATGCCTTTCTCACAAAAGTGAATCATTAAGTGAATTTAGGTTACTGAATAGGTCATAAATGTCAGGTGAATTTGCAGTTACCTCCCTACGTCTTAGAAATCTTTCTTTCTTTTGATGTTGAAAATTACTATGATTTAAGCCCAGTATGTGAAAATATATTATTTGCAAAATATGCCTTCCCTTAAAAATGAAGTATAAGAACTATTCAGTCCTAATGATCAGTTTACATGTGCACGCATCATGTTAAAAGACAAATGTGTTAAGTGATGTGATAGTAATTTATAAATAATTACTGTCACTTTGACTTAAAATAAAGTAAGTCAAGCCTGGTACATTACTACACAAGTTCACTCAGCTTCTAGTGGAAAATTACAGATACACTGGCAACCTCCCTAATAATGAGCATTCTGTCTCTAACTATTTCCTTTTACATCAAGGAAGAACTGAGGGATCATCCTACAGAAGGAAAAGATGTATTAGAACTACCAAATTATTTAGGAAAATATTTTATTTCAGGACTTAATAGCATTTACATTAGAATAAGGAAAAATTAACTCAAGTGTTTTATTCTTTATGGAGCTATTTTGGATTAAACTAATTGCAAAAAAAAAAAAAGAAAGAAAAAAAGAAATTATGCCTTCCTGCAGAAAAGTAACAATGCAATTTACTCACAACAGTTTCCTGACAGAACTTTTTTTTCCCCCTGAAAGCTAAGAGCTCAAATAGTAATAACATGTCTCCTTATAAACTAAATTCCCACCCTTCCTATGTGGAAAATATGTCAAGACATATTTTCCATATTTTATCATTCATAGCCATACAGCATGAGGCTTCATAGGAGACAATACTCTTGTGGTAGGACATGCATTGTCTACCTATTAGCAACCAGAAAATACATCAGGGGTTTCTTTTCTGATGATACTTTAAAATTAACTAAATACAGAAGAGTGACAAGTTTAATTCTCACAGAACTTTGTCAAGTCTTTTCCAACAAAGCATGATACATGTATGTGAGTTCTGCCTCTCGCTGTCTTCAGCACCTACTGCTGCGTCGTAGTTGTGATGCCTTGATTCCCCCATGTCCCATCCTGGCTTTAGTTTGTTGTCCATTTGGGAAGCCCCTACCAACTATACTTCATACATGGGGGCCCAGAAGCAGGGAAGATGTACAAATGGTTTCCTGTTGTTCTCAAATTGTCTTTTTGGCACATGCAACCTCCTGCATTAGTCTGCATGACAGAGAGGACCTTACTAAGTCTCTACTACTAGCACACACATTCTGTTGAATTTACAAGATGCAGTTATTTCCAGTGGTAAACACAAGAATGCAATGATATAACTGAAGGCACAGACTGGAGAGCTGGAGATAATAGGAAATAAAAGCAATGTCAAAACAAATCTGCTATTACTTAATTGATTTGTGCTTGCAACTTATCTTGGGCAAGATATTTAAAGTGATTTAACAACATAAAAATGCATGTGTTTCTATAAGAGGATTTTCAAATGTCCTTCAACAGATCGGGCATATAATTTCCACTGAAATTAAAGTGAATTGGATTCCTAATCTTGTTTGGTACTTCTGAATCCCATACATGACTAGCTGGTACTTTTGAAAATATGACCATGGTTTGAATTCCCCTTTGGATCCTTAAATCAACAGCTACTCCATTAATTGAGCTTCTACTTAGCCTTTTCTTTGATTAAGTACAACAAATCTTAATATCTTTGATTTTCTACATTTCCAGATTGAAATTGGAAAAACATAGCCATATAAAGAAAAACTTAACAAATTTCTGGCACCCTTGCAATTATTATAGTACTTATTTCACACAACTTTCTTTAGGGTGCATCTTTTTTCCAGAAGAAAAGTGTTCAGAGTCAATTATTTTCTTACGTATGATAGGAAAAATATTTCATATTTGCTTTCTCATTATCTTTAAATTTTTTGTTGTGCAAAACTAACACGCTCAAAAAAGTTATGGTTTTTTAAATTCATTTAATCAATAAATGTTTCTGAAAGACATGCAGTTAAGACCAAATATTCCTTTACTATTTTTCCAGTGTCATTAAGCTAATTTTTACCATGTTACAAGAACAGAAATATTTCTGCATTAAGTTCTCAATTTTTTTCTTTTCCTAGATTAATCAGCATGTATGTTAGAGGGAAAAAAACCCACAATCACAGTTATGTAATTATTGTAATTTATGTTGGTTTCATCTCAGTGTAACAATAACACAAGTGAGAGACAAATTATAGTTGAAGCACACCATTGATCCAAGGCAGTTTAAGATCAGTAGAGACTGAAGGGAAGAAAAAAAATGAGAGAGAGAGAGAGAAAGAAACTGACTGTTCCTGGAACTGTGGGAGTGTTGTAGCAATGCCTCAGGTTGTGTTAAATTTATTCAGAGTTCCAATGTAATTAGTATCAGATTAATCATTCTCATTTATAGCTGTTTATTGAACAGTAAGTTGATCTGAGAGTATCCTATAGGAATTGGCTTCCCTTCAGGAAGGGAATGTTTTGTTTGAAAGTGTTGTAACAGTCCATTTGGATATCTCTGATTTACAGGACAATGTACTATGTAATTTAAAATTTATTTCATGAGCTCATTAAGAAATGCAACAAACGAACACAATAAACAGGGACTCATTCCCCTTTTTCACACAGTCTAGCACATGAATTCACTTATTCAGGTCATAGGGTTTCATAACTTGTAACCCATAAATCTTCATATCGTGCACTTATGATGAAACAAAAAATAAAAGAAGCAGATGGTGTGATGGTGGGAGTGTTCATTATTCTGACTCTGTCACGATATGATCATCCCCTTGGTCACACTGGTAAGCATGAAACCCTCAGGAGTCCAGCTGGTGTTGGAGACACTTCAAAAGCTCTCTGGGTAAGCTGATGCTTCATACCTTCCAGCTTGGAAGACTGGTCTGTACTATTTCCACAATTTAGTGGATTATGGTGAAACTGCCAGACAAAACAAATTTCTGCAGGAGACTGCAATTTTGCAGGAGGCAGTTGCTGCATCATGGCTTTTTAAGTCTGTCTGCCCACCTGACCTGTCTATATGGTGCTCTGACCTAGGGGGGCTGCTCCCAGCATACATCAGGCCTTAGCATGAGCTACCTTAGCCAAAATTTAAGCAGGAGTTGAGTGAACGGTCTCAACTGTTCAATAGCTTTGTGTTCAGGCCATTCAGTCACTGGGGTGAAAGAACAAGCCAACTAAAACTACCTTATAGCCAGACACGAAACTTCTCACAAAGAGCAACTGAATCAAGAAGATGGTAGAGTTTAAATGTTCTGTATCCTACTTTGCCTTCATATTAGAGATAAAGGATAAAAAGAAGCCCAACCCTTTTTGAGGTGGAGTAGGGGGTTAGGATGGTATTTAATCCAGGTTTTGATTCATTCATTTTGTGAAACATACAAACTATAATTCTCACAGACTCCAACAGAAGAACTTGAAATGAATGTAGTTTCAGTTTTCTTAATTTAGCAGCTTTAAAGTAGAGATCAATAGGGTTTACTTAAAATTAAAAGTTGTAGTGGTTCTATAAAAATAAAGGAAGTTTAACTTGGTTAAAAATTTATTCTGCTTGTCTTTCACTTTCTCTGAAACCTTAGGAAGATTTCAATCAGGCCTAGTAACTACAGGAGGGTCAGGATGTTAAAATTAGAATGCTGTAACAGAGGAAATAAATGAAGCACTATCTACATATGTAGTATAATTTTTTAGAACAGGAATAAGAATCATTTACTTCAGTGAGGGATATGGTTACTACTATGATAGAATGTGATTCATTACACCATCATCACACTGAGGGTAAATTCCTTTTTTTTTTTTTTTTCTGTATTTAAATCTACAGTTACTGTTTCTACAAACATTAAGTCTACTAGTAGACATGTACATATTGTTCGTGTAAGTTGGGTGTACTGTAACCAGTTACAATCCTTACATCCTTGTCAAATGTTCCGCAGTAACACATTTGAATCTGGGGCAACCCAGATCAGCTGTGGCCAATTCTTGGCCTTTCTACAGAAACACTGATAAAACAGTTGTAGGAACAAGAATCTGTGTTCCAATCTACTATAGTATTTTTCTGTGAAAAGTCTGTGTCTTTCTCCATTCATTCCATGGCTTCCTCAACTTCTATTGTCATAACTACCAAGACATGCCATACCTTATATAGGCAAACACCTTTCCTTGCTCATTTCTTAAATAAATATGTCTGATCAGACATAGTTTGGAAAAGATCTTATTATTAAAACACACGTAGTGAAAGACTGGTGTTAATCATGTCTTGCAACATCCAGTTAGGAATTGACTTTGTCTACATAATTCTGTGAACCTTGATAGACTTGTTTCAGAAACAGGTTTCAAAATGTTTTTTTCTTCATCAATAATCAGAAGCATAAGTTTATATCCTAGTACCCTGTATTCAATCTATATAATACTTATGCAAGGGTAGCCTCTCTTGGCCTCACTTGGCCAGTCTTGGGACAACTTAAGAAAAGAAGGTGAGATTCAGGCTCTTTTACGTAATCTAACAGTTAATGTCTGGATTTTCAAAATAGTTTAAAATCGCTTAAAAGGGATGATCACTTGGTGGAATATATGAACGTAAGTCTCTTAGGGTTCTCTGGAAGTCAGGGCCTCAAATTTGTTTTATTTATTTTTTAAAATAATAGCAATAAATACGTTTTGAATTATTTCTTCATTAATCCCTGGGTTGAGCCTGAATCAACATATTATTCATGTACGGCAAAGTAAATAAAAAAATATTTTCAATTGGCTTTCTTTATTTGTTTAAATATGCTGTCCAGATAGCTTAGTTTTTTGCACTTATATGTATTATAACATATTTTAGTAAAACTAGATTTTCATTAATCATAACACAAATCCGTTCGGTTATAAAATTAATTAGACAGAAAACCATACCTGGAAAATATGTAAACTATGTGACCTTTATTCTCTGACCACTGTCCCACACACCCAATATTATAAATAGCTCCACGCTGTTGAGACACTTACCTTAACTACTCGCACTTCACATAGCAATATAAGGAGTCACACGATATAACAGTCTTAATGGCAAGGTCCAATGCAGCAATCAAGCTGGAAATATGTTCAATTAAATCTTTGAATGTTGTATACACAGTGTTTTCATTCACAGTATGAGAGAAACACAGCACAGTAAGGCTTTGACTAAAAGTCAAAGCTAACTGAGGCCACAGAAAATCCACAACTATCAGAGCAGTTCTGTTTGAAAAGTGGTTACTAAACAATAGCACTTTCTTCATAAGTAAATGGAGCTGATCACTCTCTATATGAAAGCATATTTGTTAATTTCTGTAGAAAAATGAAATACTTTTACACTTCTCAATTTTGCATGGAGTACATATATTTGACCCCTTTGAACATAGAAGGAAAATTTAGTGGGTGAATCAGGTAATGAACCTGAAATAATAAGTACTCGGGATAACACTGAAACCTGTGGTAAATTCCCTGTTCAGCCTCAGCTGCTCACTGTGACGTCCAGAAAAATTATCTAGATTATTCCTACTTGTTGAGATTAAAGGCAGACCAAAGTATGCTATACGTTGCCTGAAGAGTTCACTGTCTGTCCATTCTGCTTGTTGTTCTTTGCAAAACATGAGCTCAGGATATCTGTGTGTATGCAGCACTGTTGGCTTCCACACAGCCCTCTGTCCAACATTTATAGTGGGAGCCGGCCGGCAAATATACTCCCTACATTTGCAAAACTACTCCTACTACTACATAGTGCATGCCTGTGTGGGAAAAATTCAGGGGACAGGCTAGCTTGTCAAAATCAAAATTCTTAACAATAGACTCAGACCCATTGGCCTAAATCGGTGTACAAATACCTTTTGGCTCTTAGCAATTCAGGCCCAGCATAAGTGAAATGTTCCCATATAGGCATGAAAAATACTTTTTTTCCTCCTCAGGATGTACAAGGGTTGTTATTCTGCCTCACCAATGACTGACAGAATTTCTTACTAAGCTTCTGTTGTGCCATCTGCACCATATGTGATGAAGCACAAGCCAGAAAGGCTCCTGCTTAGATCTCAAGGCCTGATGTGCAGGAAAGGTAATTAGGGAAAAAGAGCCTTTCTTTTTACAGAAAAATCACAGAATTCCATAGTAGCTTTCTGTAGGAAGTCATCTCAGAATTCAACTGCTGTGGGAGGACCCCTGAAGAACATAATCTACTATAATGCAAAAATTGGCATGAGATATATGGGGAAGAATTTCAGATAGGAAAATGTCTACAGTTCTGGCTGGAGTGAAAAAATAAACAAAATGCTCTGAAGCAGAAAGAGAGTGTTTGAGCTCTCATTTGTCCAAATTAATGGCTGTACTGTGCTTAGTCCTGCAGGGATGCACATGGATGGAGGTGTACTAGAAGGACTAAGCTGTGCCTGTTTTGATTACTATTCTTTAATTATTTTAATATCTTAAGATGATGCAATATTAACTAGCATATTTAATACGTTTAATATTGTTTAATAATTTTTAAATATCACAGAAATCAGGGTGGTCTAGCAACAGAAGTGGCTTCAATACATTAGGCTGCAGCCCCGGCTCATCCTATTTCTATATAGGTCAGCATGGCCTACTGGGCAAATTTGAGGCATGCCTCCTGCTACAAAAGATAGTAAATCACCCAAAGGCATTCTGAATTAGCAAACTAGTGTGTCCTCACTGTCTGTACAACACATGCAATGTTAGAATCTTATAGAATCATACAATGGGTTAGGTTAGAAGGGACCATGAAGATCGTTCTAGTTCCAACTCTGCTGCCACTAGACCGGGTTGCTCAAAGCCCCATCCAACCTGGTCTTGAACACTTCCGGGAATGGGGCATCCACAACCTCCCTGTAAAAACTGTTCCAGTGCCTCACAATCCTCACAGTAAAGAATTTCTTCCTAATATCTAATCTAAATCTACCCTCTTTCAGTTTAAAACCATTACCCCTTGTCCTATCATTGCACCCTCCACCTTTCCTGTAGGCTCCTTACAGGTACTGGAAAGCTGCTATAAGGTCTCCTCGGAGCCTTCTCTTCTCCAGGCTGAACAACCCCAACCCTCTCAGCCTGTCCTCATAGCATAGGTGTTCCAGCCCTCAGATCATCTTTGTGGCCCTCTACTGGACCCGTTCCAACAGGTCCATGTCCTTGTTGTGCTGACAACTCCAGAGGTGCATGCAGTACTCCAGGCGAGGTCTCACCAGAGTGGAGCAGAGGAGCAGAAGCACCTCCCTCAACCTGCTAGCCATACATCTTTTGACACAGCCCAGGATCCGGTTGGCCTTTTTGGCTGCAAGGGCACATTGACAGCTTATGTTGAGCTTCTCATCCATCAACACCCCCTTCTCCTTCTCCTCAGGACTGCCTTCAAGCCATTCTCCACCCAACCAGTATTTGTGCCTAGGATTGACATGACCCAGGTGCAGGACCTTGCACTTGGCCTACTTGATCTTCAGTCGATCTTTATCTGCTTATTCAGCGTTGTAAAGCAGAGAGAATGCTAGCATATAGCTGTTGTTTTATTCTTGATGATTAGTCATTAAAAAAAAAGATGTTGAAGTTCTTTAAGGGAAATAAAGAAGAAAGATTTTTTTTAGGAGCTTAAGGTTAAATAAACCTCAAAAAGCACAGGGTATATCTGCCTTCTTGTTGGCTTCTGAAGCTGAGAAGAAAAAAAACCACAAAAACCAACTTGCAAGCAGAATCTACTAACGACCTGTGGAATAATTAGCAAATTGGCCAAAAATATAAAAGTACAGCATTGTTCACACATTAAGGAAAAGTATAAAATCAAGAGGCCTCTGAGGCAGAAAACATCTGCAGCTGGCATGAATTCAACACCTGCAATTCCCGGTACAATATAGCTACATGGGGGATGGAACAGAATGTAACCTTCCGTGGCCTTGCCCTGTGACGTATAGCAGATATTGGAAACAAGACAGTATTAAGGAACAGATAAGCGGCCTACTCACTACCCTCAGCCCACATCTTATCAAACTTTGATGAAATGCTGTCCTCTGCGTGAACTTTGCTCATTGTAACGTCATTATAATACCAGAACACCTCCATCCTGAAGGCTACCTGCTTATGTGAAGTAAGAGAATTTTACACCACTCATAGTAAAGGTATTTATGACTAAAGTCACTCAAACTCAACCTTGAAGGTAAAAAATGGCATAAAAAGAGCCCGAGAAAGGGGGGATAGCAGGGAAAATACCATCATGTATAAGTCAGGGAGAACTCCATCATAGACTGCCTTTGACTACCGGGACCAGTCGATAGGCTGAGCTTTTCTTTCCCCTTTGGATAAGACTTAGACTATACAGAGTGTTTCTTTGGGAAACTTAGAAACAGCAGTATGAAATTCTTTAAGTTCAGAGGTTTAACACCTCTTTTTAATTTTTTTTTTTTAATTTTAAATAGTGTATTTTAGGTTTTCTAGTTCAGGCAGAAAAGAATATCAGAATATCACAAGAAAATCTATTCTTACATAACTTTCCAACTCAGTCAAATCTATAGAATACAAATATTGTTCTTGATAAATTTCCTACTCAATTTCCATATCAAAGAAGGTCTAATGAGTTTGCTTTAATTTAGAATTAATAACCCTACCTGTCTAGAGGAATTTCCAAACCTCTAAGCAGTTCAAAGTAAGCTAGAGCTTAAAGGGTAAACTTGTATTCTCATTACCAGATAATTAACAATTTTCTGTACATCCCCATTGGTTGTTGTCCTCAGACATAGATACTTATCTTTTTTCACTGAAATATTCCAGAACTTAGCACTCTGTATTGTTCCCTACTACCACTTTTTTTGGGTCTTCAAAGTAGTGTGCTATTTCCTCTTTCTTTAAAAGTGTATCAAGGAATTCCCCAATTGTTCCAGTAGCCAAACTTTCTTAACAGCATAATTTCAGTATTTTGTAATCCTGTATGTACAGCATACAGGTCAGCAGGATTAAAAATAAATAAATAAATAAATAATAACCAGCTAAATCTGAAGTGGATTAACAGGACCCTGAAGAGCTCTGCAGAAAGAACTGATCAAATTACATCGGCTGGATGGAGCACTAAGGTAAAAAATTGTGCACATATGCAGGCTTAGGAACAGTACAAATTACTTATTCCAAGTATACAAGAAGTATCCTGTAGCAGATTCAAATTGATTTGCAAAATAGGGATGATACTGTTGACAATTTATAACACTTAACACATGTAATTCTGGGATCAATACTGCAAGCCATGTTCACACAGCTGTATTTTCTTATATTATATATCACTTCTATGAGCTTTCCAATCAATAATATACCTGTTACCCTACTGGCTAACAATTGGCTATGAGAGCAGATTGGAAAAGTAACCAGATTTATTGCCGTCAAAAAAAAGGAATGATCAGAATCTTTACAAAAAGTGTGTACGAATAGGCACATCTACTTCATTCTACTGCCATTTTAGTTTAGGAAAAAAAGCTTTTTTCAAAGTTTTATTGATATTCTTTTCTGTTCAGAAGATGAATCCTGTAATTCCTGTAGCATTTGATTGCATGTGCAATGCATTTACTTTCTTTTGCACAAAAGCTATTATACAATAAATTTATTAACTGGTCATATTTTATTTTGTTTAGTGATTTTCCCAAGCATGTTTTGATTCACTGCGATGTTACATTTTCTTCTGCTACTAGTAAGAAACAGCCACACATTGCTAATCTGTACACCAAGACTTATCATTATAGTCACTCCTCTGAAATATAAATAACTGCATAAACACCACAACAAGAATGGTCTACCCAGCCTAAACATGAGGGTCCTTTCATGCACTGGTGATGCTATGTGGATACAACAGGTCACAAGTCCCAAACCTAGAAACTGTTAGCTAAAACATCAGGAAGGTGCTTTACCTCCTCTTAGTTCATCAGCTTAAAATCCAGTACCTTCCCCACTAAGGTGTGCAAACAGTTGTAAAATTCTTTTAGCCCAAATATTTTGCAATTCTGCTTTTTTATTTTTTCATGGCATCGCAATTTTTGTCTGCATTAGCAAGTAATACAGCACAATATGGGCAGGTTTGTACAGCACAGTAGTTAGTGCTGAGTTCTCCATCTCTACAACACATGCATTTGTGGGATTTACTTTGGAGTAGCTTTAGTCTGGCCACCTAGACTGAGAACCTGTTAGTGTTAGAGTGCATTAGGTGTGGTTTTGGAGCACATTTTCTGATACAGCTTTACAGGGGGAGGGGGTAGAAGTAGTTCATGCACTCCAAGACTGTTTCAGGATATGAACCAATGTAGGCGGTTCATATTGGGAGATAAAGCACATTCTTGATGCAGTCTTAAACACTAATATGGATGTTAGCTATTCAAAGAAATTGAAAAGGAGTTCCAAGAAATAAAAAATACCTGCAATAAAATAGGAATGCTGTTCTGTTTCTATTTCTTTATATGTAATTTCAGCAAAGTTAACTTTATGAAATACGTAAGATAAGATACATTAACAAATCCTTTCCCCTTCATTCTGTACCACATATACTATGTTATACTTGACACCTAAAGTCACAAAGCCCAGTGTATTCTGTAATTTGGGTCCCTTCTATTTTCTGGCATATCCAAGCTCCTATTAAAATCAGTAAGTTGAGTAACATGAGTTGAGTTACTTGAGTAACATGATGTCTGAAAATAACTATTTATCTACAATAAGAAAATACGGAAATATCATGTCTATTATTTAAATAATTATGATACATTCTAAGAGATATATAAGATTTGTCTTTGGGTTTCTTTCTGGATGGCTTATTCCACCTATAGCATGGTATTACTGATTTCACCAAATATTTTCCAAACACAGTCATTCAGGCAAAGAAAAAATAAATACCTGTATTATACAGCAGACTGAAATAATCAACATCCTGTACTCAAAGTAAAGGGGACCCTTAGGAGCATGGCTGTTTCTTCTTTCATAAAAATTTACCACTTCATTAGTTACAGAAGTTTAGTATAGCCATTATACACCAAAATATACTATAGCATCCATAATTTGCGTGTGTCAACAGATGTATTACACAAAAACCTGCAAAGATAATTAGTCTATTTCTGAAAACATCTTACCTTATAGTCACTGGCAGGTCTGGGAAACATAGCTTTAAATGAATGTGAACTACATTTGTGGAGTTTAAATAACAAAATAATTTATTTTTGACTTTTGCAACATAGCCACTAAGTAAAATTTAGCATCTGTAAATGGCCTCTGTGTCCTAGTGAATGGACTCACGTTAAGGAGGGGAGCTTTATGGTTGGCCCCTCTCCAGCGTCTGAGGCTTCAGGCTACATTCCTGGGGTTTGCTGTCCATGGACTCTTTTTTTGCCATGATTAGGTAGGTCTCTGTTAGAACTCATGGCAGCAAATCAATGTCCTTTTCATATTACTTGCTCTGCTTTCTTAACCTCTTAGAGCTCAAAACCCAGAGAGGCCATATTTCATTCCAGCTATATATCATACTGGTAATTTCCTGTTGATTAACAAATATGCTACAAATGTTTACTAGTGGTCCTACCCTAATCCTTATAGGCATTCACCACTTCCTGCCTGGCAAAGATGGCAGTGTGATCTGTTCAGGGAGTAGACCAGACTTGTGCTCCTGGGTCAGCTAACCTGGCAAGTTTAAGACATAAATACAAGAAAATAAAAATAACATCATGTTGGGAAAACCCTAAGAAAAAATGTTCTTACACACTTTCTTTAGTAAATATTGGGAGAAAAGATGAAGGTAGAACAAACATCATCCTTTCTTCCTTTTTAACTCAGTAAGAGGGTGGTGATGCCACACCTGCATTTCGTCCTCTACAATAATGCATACACATGTGTGACTGGACCTGAACAACAAGTTGTACTGCTGTTGTCAATGCTGCTTGATACTTAGGAAACTGCAGACTTTGAAATTGTTTGAATCTGATCCTAATAAGTACATTACAAACTCTCCATACCTTTAGTCACACAGGGGAATGAGGTAGGCACAGTTGCTGCTAAAAAGCTTCCACTTACCATGTAGAAGCTAATCGTTTCGCTCCAGCAATCGCAGTTCCCAGTAGGTCAACCAAGGTGGCAGCCATGCACACACATCTCTCTGAGCACCCATGCACTATTTCTTATCACAGAATATGAAGATCACTGAAGAATCCCTATGTTTATTACAGAATTAGAAATATGAAGCCACAAAGCAACTCCTAAACCTTTACAATTGACTAAAAGCCTGAATCAACAGTAAAGCACAAAACCAATACAGAATTCAGGCCATGATTCAGGATGACTTCCTAAAATTTTGAGGACATCGTGTCACTCTATTATTTCACACACTTCTAGCCATTCTAAACTAAGACTATGACTCAGATTACTTATGTGGTAAATGATTGCAATTTGAAGCCAATTTGAAACATTAACACACTTATAAAAATTCCAAGTACCTGCTAACATAAAATTCTACTGGCTGATAGTGGGGGAAAAAGTGTCTAACCTATCACTGGCATGAAAATAATACAGCTGGTTCTTGACATATAACAAATTACAGAGTTTTGATTAATGTGTGTATGTGTGAAAATATAAGGGCTAGAATATCATACTACTTTTTCCTGTAAGTTATTGTTTCTACTTAGCATCTAGAGTCCAAGTTAAGAAAAGCTCATAATAAGTCAGTCTTTACACAGTCTTGAGGAGATTTTGCAATTTTTCTCTGGCACACCCAAGTTTTCAAGGAGTGAAAAAAATATTCATATGTGTATTATGGAGAATGTAGTATGAACTTTTTCTGATATTTGATGATGTGATTAGAAAAAAAAAAATCGCTGAAGTTTTCAAACATACAGAATTGCAAGTGAATCAAAACATTACCATGATTAGGGTGGTCAGCTTAAGCGTCAGACCCTACAGATATGACATTCAGCCAGAGCCTTCCTTCGGCATACAAATGCTAAATAAGAAAACAAAATTCACATAGACATTTCAGTCTTTGTCTTCTATGGAACATCATGCACTAAGTCTCACAAAGGAAAGGAAAGCACTCTCCCTAGGTTAAGTTACATGAGATGGATGAGCAAGACAAGAAGGCTGCAAGTAGGAGGTCACTGCCTCTCACAGAGCTTCACGAGACACTCCTTAATTGCAACCCATTCCTGTCCTTTTCTCTAGAAAACCAAAAAGTTGAAGCACAGATACCCAAACTGGAAAGAATGTGGAAGTTGTAGGTGATGCCATTAGGAAAAAATCAAATTCCAGAAAAATGAGGCTCGGGCACTACATGTGAAACTTAAGCGATTTTACTTAGGATTCACTAAGAGAAAACCTTGCATATCGATATTTGTGCTGCTCTATTCAGGCTAGCCTACAAGTACTGTAAAGTTGATTATTTTATAGATATTACAACCTTTCTACTGGATGAGTTGAACAAGATAGAGGTTTAAAGGAAGACATGTTTTAACATACCAGAGTAGCATGAGAACATGGCACACACGGTTTTTCCCACATGATACAGTTTCATAGCTTCATAATACCAATTAATTTAGAGGTCAACCAGCCTTTAAGAGCTACAATTTCCAGAAGTTTGAAAGAGATTACAATGCTCGATAGACAAAGTCAGTACAACTAAAATATTGTCAGATACTTCTTCCATAAAAGGCTAATAGAAGACCAAGATTTGAAGCATGTAGTACCCAGATGTGATCTGCCATTCTGCAGAGTTTTGTCTAAAGACACCTACTTTTCAATGCTATTTAAGGAATTTCAGGTATTTGCTGTTATTCCAGTTATTTTGCCTTCCCCAAATCAATAATCCATGGGTTTGAATTGCTGTACTGTGGAAATAGGTAAAAGGAGAAAAAATTGTAATCACAATGGCTTTGTGGGGCCTTTGTAATCAAGTATTCAATAAGGCAACAAGAAACAGCAGCTCTCAAAGACAAAATAGTCTAGATGAAGGAAATATCATTTTCCTTTGACTCACTGATTATTGTTTTCCTGTTGTGCCCCATGCTCCTAGCTGCTGCAGTGTAATTTGCCAGTATATGAGGTACAGTCACTTTTCCTGATTTTATGATTATTTCGGAGTGGGGGAAGGAGGTGCACTTGGTGCAGCTTCCATGTCAGAGCAAATAGCTCAGCCTTTTCATTTTCTGCATTAGAAGCACAGACCTGTGGCTCAGCGAGCAGAAAATTGTCAGTTTTTACTCTCTTTAGGCATATGCTCCTTACTTCCCCAATGCAGAGACCAAAGTAGAAACTGAGTACTTTTTAGTACTACAATTCCCAAAAGGAGGCAAGGGGAATAGACTATTACTTGCTCTGCTGACAACTGTGTGATCAATCAGGATACAGCAAGCAAGGTCTGAAAAGTTGCTGTACAGTGGAAATTAGTAGGGGAGTGGGGAATATTTAGCTAAACAGCACAAAAGATTTTATCTATTTAGCTAATTAGCTAACAACTACAGTCCCATCACTGTAGTATCTGAGCACAACCAATATTTTTAAGTAGGAATAACATGATTTCTTTTTCTTTTTAAGGATTAGCACTGAAAAAATCCTTGTAATTCTTTATCAATGTGTGACACCTGCTGGACAAAATGGGCTTTAAAAAAATACTTCCCTGTAGTTCAATAATCTTATTACACTGGAAAACTGAATTTAACAACAGCCACATCTTCCTTAAAAAAAAAAANATTTGTCCGAAAAACAAATGAGCTGTCACAGCATTAATGTCTTAATTTTTTTCTGTCTGGAAGTTAAAAGACTTCAAATAGCGTTTCCTTTCAGTTTTAGACTTTTTTTTTTCAAAGTTCTCTTGGAATTTATAACATGTCTCTAAATCAGAAAATATGTCCAGTGATTTTTCATTCAGACAGTGGAACATCCTAGGCACTAGGCAGATCAGTACAGACACACCAGTCCCAGCTTCAGGATGTTAGTAATTGCCTTGAATTAAACAAAGAAATTTGTTTAATTTGTTAAACAAAAAAAATTGCCTAGGCTAAGAAAGAGAAATATGAGTTGGGAAAAAAAGATAATAAAACAAGAGTTTAGCATAAAAGCTAATATAAAAGTCTGTATTAGATGTGTTTTGTAGAGGAGAGATGAAGCAACAGCAAGAAACAAACTATCCATTTTGGGGATTCGTGCTCTACTTCAGGTCACACAGCAGGATGGCAGAGTCTCACTGTATAGCTCAGCTGAAAAAGTAATCTATCAAACAGTTGGAAGCCAAACATTTTCTAGCACTTGGGAAGTAAGCACTAAACATACCCTTGGTCGAGACACCTCATATACTAATACAAAGTAAATAAGTTCATGCTTCACTGGCAACAGGGTAGATGGAAGTCACAGAGCAATTTAGATTAACTTTATTGTCTAATTTCAAAGTGGTGTCCACTATTTATACATTTATTCTCTTCCACCAGTGGTTTTTAATTTACTATTTTGCTGGAGGTATCACAAATTAAAGACGGAAAATACGTTATTCTCCCTGCAATCGAATAAGTTTTCCTTATCCTTTCCAAAACACCAGAAACTTCTTCACAGTTAATTCTTCTGAACACTCTAAATGATTTCGTCATGAATTCCCTAGTGCCTATTGACACTTGCAGCTTTAATCACTGTAAACAAGGTTGCCAGGGTTCTATCCCAGGGAACATAAGCCTTTATATGTGCAGCTACTGACCCTTCAGTGCAAGGTCAAGTCTTAGACATATCAAAAACAAGCCCCTTTTGGCATAGTCTCACCCTTGTTTTTGTAACAAGAGATCACTACGTTCTGACACATTTGTCAGCTGTTGAAGATTTGTTTGTTTTTTCCTTTCATTGTACCAAACACTTCTTAGATGTCTGCAACCTTGTTTTCATTTTGTTTATATTTTTCTGGAAATCTGTTTTCCTACAGAGGTTTCTGAAGGAGCTATCATCTCTTCTTTCCTAGAACTTTGTGTTTTGGGACACAAAATTCAAGTAGTGACCTGTCTCCTGCCAGATGTAGGATATCACATTATGTGCAGCACAGGGGGAAAGTATGTCCAGAACCACAGATTTCTAAGAACTTCAGTCACTATTCCAGGAATAACTTCCTGGTGTACACCACACTGAAGCCATGACCGCTGGGTGCTATGCCTGGTCACATATGCTTACAGCACGGAGAGCAGTTCTACAAGATGTATGTTACTAGAACAAGCCAGTTTGCCCACTTACTAAGTCATGTTTTATGATTTGTGTCTGGCATAATTGCTTCTAAAACAACATTTGTTTCATGCTTAAAATCACTCAGAGATGAAGACAGCTCTCTCTCTGGTATCCCATTATGCCAATCTGTACTCATTAACAAAAAGTTAAGGTATTTCAAGAAACTTCTACAGGAGAAAAAGAATGCTGTTTCATTGACAACAAAAACGACAGAAGTAGGCTTTAAAAAGTACCACAGATATTCACGTGTCCAGTGTTACAAAAACAGTGGCTGAAAAATGATTCATTAACTCATGAGTCAACAGTATCACCATGCAAGATATACTTGCATGATGGATTAGTTCAAACTGAATCTGATCCCGGAGACGAAGAAAGAATCTCTCCTTTCTATTATGTGCTCTGTGTTTCACCCAACCATACCTTATACACCGGGAACACCTGTAATATACAGCTATGATTTCTTATGTGCTAAATAATGGTGCCATAAATTTTATCTCCCTTAGGTTGATCCCTGAGGTTAACCATTTCTAATCTGTGAAGTCCATCTACTGTATCTGATAGCCAAAGTCCTTTGAATAATGCAGTGATATTATTTTCATAATACTCTTCTAAAAGAAACAAAATCTTATTATTTCTTACATACATTGTCAGAAAACAGAAAACCAGAGAGCACTGTTTTGCCAGGAAGCTTAAGGCAGAGCTTAAAGCGGTATGTGTTTTTCTTCTGGTGAGGTCTCCCTCTGGGAAGAGTGTTTGCAAAGACGTTCTTGGAGCATTGGAACCAGCTCTGAGAGACAGTGAAACAAGCAGCACTTTTTTCTACTGAACGCTTTCCATTTGGGAGCAATACGTTTATGGATGCATGTTGTCATGACACACTCCTGAAAGAAAGCTAGAACGTACGTTTTAAGGAAATTGCAAGGCGTGAGAGAGACAGTGAAAACACTTATTACAGTTCCTTCCTGACACTTTTCATGGATGAAAAATCCCTCTGTGTTTTCTTGTTGTCATTCTCCTCTGGGAAAAGGATTAGTACAGAAGTTTTAAGCGGAATTGGAGCAGCTGTGAGAGACAGTGAAACAAGCAGGACTTTTCCTACTGAATGCTTTCCACTTGGAAGCAATACCTCTACTGTCGCATGTTGTCATGTAGCAGTTCAAAGAGAGCACTAGCACTGACGTTTCCAAGGCAATGCATGGATTTTTCGAGAGTCAGGGAAAACACTTATCGCCCTTCCTTCTTACAATTTGCATGAAGGAATAATCTCTGTGTGTTTTCCTGCCGTGAGGTCTCCCTCAGGTAAGAGTGTTTAACAGAGAAACAAGTAGCCTTTTCTTTTTTTCCTAAGCACTCTCCATGTGGGAGAAATCTCTAAAGTGGTTGCATGTTGTGAGTTACCACTCTGGGAAGATTGCTAGTTCAGATGCTACCTGCGCAACGCAAGCAGCTCGTAGGGACAGTGAAACTTGCTGCAGCACATTCCCCTCTTACCAATTTCCAAGAAGAAGCACTCTGTGTACTGTAGCTTGTACCACTCCGGAGACCTCGCACGCACAGAGGTTTCCAGGGTAATGCAAGCAGTGACGAGGGTCAGTGACAACGACTGNCAATGACTATTACGGTTCCTGCTTCTTTTAGGCATGTCACAACTCAACTAGGGAGACTTCACAGCAGGAAAAAACTGTCTCTCCCTTGCCTTGCAC
>VXBO01014834.1:0-24964 GCA_013400135.1 Rhinoptilus africanus
CCATTGGCACAAAAACTCCCCCAACAGCAATTGTCTTTGGACTGAGCTCAAAAAACAGCATTCAATGCTATGTTGGCTCCTCTCCTTTCTCCAGGGTTGCTGCTGCTCTTTGTTCCCCTGGGATGAGAAACACTGGGACCCCCCACTTTTGGGTTGAGATAGGTTTTTAGGGGATGTTTTTAACATAATGCCAGGCTTTGTGTCATAGCTGACCGTGTAGGCGTGGGGCAAGGCAGCTCAGGTCAGTCACCGTTGTGTTGCCCAACATTTCACAGCGGGTGCCACAGACTGTAACCAAAGTCTTCATTGGGGAAAACCCAGTTCCATGCAGGTAAACTGCTCCTCCATGCAAGCCACCTTGGAAAAGGACAGAAAATGAGATTTAAGACAGAGCCCGACAGCCAACTCTCAACAAGGATTTTTTTTTTTGGATTCATCATTTTTGCTTTCATGTGAAAAAAATTCTCAGTCACCACAGTCTCTCACATTGCACTCCATGGAGGAACTACAATAAGTCTTCATGACTTACCCCAGTTTTGTTGCACAGCCGTCACCATCAGCTGAGAGGTGAACGTCAGGTTGGAGGAAGCCCAGCCCCTGGGGACATCCAGGCCCAGCACAGGGTATTCACCAACAGGGAGCAGAGGAGCTGAGCACTGCAAAGTGGAGCGAGCGATGGTGACATCACTACAAGTAAAGTCTCCAACAAATACATAGATGGTGTCCACCTCTGTGACCTGTGATACGGTCATCGTTAAAAGGAGATGGGTTGCAACAAGTGAAAGGAAAGCTGGGGTAGACTCCTTGCTGTAACTTATTCTTCCGAGGTAATAGGAGATGCCGTCTACTTTTAGAGTCAAAGCCCTAGTCCCATTACCTGGAGGCACCGTGCACTGGATAGCTACACAGGTGACACTGAGAACAAGGCAAGGGTGATGATCAACGAGAACAGAAGTCATTCTCTTTCCCTTCAGTGCCGAGCCTGATAAGGTGAGCAGGCCTCCACCATGGGTACTAAAGTTTTGTGGGTAAAACCAATACACCTGAGGAAGGACAGTGAGAACGCTGGACGCCTTCTGGAAGCAAGCTTGCCCACTTTTCTTGTTGGATATGGAAACATTGTGCTCCCCTGGGGCAATGCAGTTTGTCCGGCACTTGATGCTGGTCTCATTCCAAAAAGTTACCTTGCAGACAGTCTGTTTATTCACGCGTACCACGGGTCTGTCACTTGGCCATGCCAACCTCTGTCCTGTGATCATCACATAGGTGAATGTCCCATTGGTTTCCCAGGTCACCAAATCTACAAGGGGGGTCCACTGCTCATGAAGATGGAGTATACAGTCTCCACGGCAGACGCTGCTGATCCCATTGACAGTCACTGTGACATTAAGAGCCCAAGATGCCTCAGCCAGCCACTGATAATGCAAAGGATGGGCCAATGGAAGGACAATGCACCTAATGGCATCATTATCAGAGTTCTGGATCTCACAGGAATAATTACCCTCCAGGCTGACCTGTACCAAATCCCTCCTGGATTTTAAAGCAATACCAGATATAGTGAGTAACATTCCACCACAGATTGATCCTTGTGATGGGAATATGGAGGTTATCTGAGGAGTAACAGTAAGGGCCTGCAGCCTTGCTGTTACATGAGCATATCCTAGCTGCCTCTGGAAAACCTGGATTGGGAAAGTCCCAGGTTCCAGGTTGTTCAGTGACAAAGAGCACTGATAGAATGTTGCAGACTTGTTGGCAGGTTGAAATTCAAGTTCACATTCACTGTTCCCAAGCTTAGCCACAGATCCAGTGATGTTTACCCCCTGGATGCTCAAGAGCAGGCTGCTATCTGTGAGCTCCATTTCAATGACAGTAATCAGAGGAGTCAAAGCTCTTTGGTAATTAAAGGTGGTGGTCCTTTTTGCAAAGAGAACGTGTTGAAATGACCTACTGCTGATGATTACATTTACTCTAGCAGAGACTTCTTGTGAATCTTCATTAGACAAATTAGCAGCTGGCGGGGTCAGGCACCAAACTGTCTCTTCTTCCAAGTGAGTAACCGTACAGGTTTGCCTGTTCAGTGAAACAGAAACCAGGAGAGGATTCTGGCCAAAGCCCACCCCAGAGATTGTGAGCAATGTTCCACCTAGGAGTAAAACAGAATAAGGAAGAAGGACATTATATACAGGAAAGGAATTCATGACTGTCTGTGAACAATCACAAACCATGACAAAGCTGATAAGCATGGCAGCCAGTCTTGGTCAGGTGGAATGGAGGAGGAAATTTAAGTCCTTTTTTTGGAACAAGACATCTAAAGATAATGGCAGTCATGTATCAGGATAATCCTACGTGGACAAGAGGCTAAGGTATCACATACCCAGGGACCTTCATGGCAGCAAATGACAGCAGAAAGCCACCACAGAACTGGAGGAACCTGCTGCGAGGGTACCCCTGAGAATAAACAGGGACTGAACTCTTCAGGGAATGGGACTGTCTGTACCGGCAGGTGGGGACACGGTAGAGATGGTTTAGTCCTGCTGCATAGAGGAGAGCAGAACACGGTATGACTGCTTTCAAACAAAAAGCCAGAACCACAGATCTTCCTCCAATCTTCATTTCTGCCTGGCCACTCAGGCAGAGTGCCAGATTTGCCATGCACTGATGGTCACTTGCCCTTGAGGAGTTCACTGACCAGAAAAGCTGATACGTTGATGAACGCTTCCAGCTTCAAACCCTCCCCTACTTACATGCTCCCACACTCTGCACTATTTAAGATGGGTAGAACAGGAAGAGCAGTTCCCCCTCCGCTGCCAAAGACAACTCTGACCAGGGCTTCCTATCCATGGGCTGGAGGAAGTCAGGCTGTTTGATTTCCCCTGTGGTTGTCTGGATGTTTTTATTCCCTGGGCATCTACTTAAGACCTCAGAAGAAGACAGCAAATGAGTAAACAGAGTCTTGGTGTGAACATTCGTGTGGAAAAGCAATTCAGGAAGAGTCAGACACAAAGTTATGACTGTCAGCTGGAGCTGTCTGTGTGTCTAGTGATGGAAGCTGGAAGACTATTGCAGAGAAGCGTCATCATATGCTGCTCCACTCATACGATCTTCCTAAGGCACCTTATTTTTGAGTCACTCTGGGAGACAGGCTATCTTTAGTCTGAGCCACACAGTTGTTTTAGGACATGGCACTGGAGTGTCTCTCTCCACATTAACAGCAGCAGCAGCTTTGGAAGGTTCTGCTCCTACCCTGGCCACTGGGAGCAGGTATTAATTGTGTGGAATAAGAGTGAATCCTGGTGTCTGGATGTACGTAGCTTTGCAAAATAGTGGTACCTGCCCTCCCCTTCCAGGGTGCTGAGAATAAGGGCAGAACTGAAGAAGAATCCGTTTGGATTTTAGGAAGTAATAATCACAAAAATGCAAACTCTCCAGCATTCTCAGCCTAGTCTCATGCTTCCAAGCCCAGAACCCAGCTGAAGCCTCTCTCCATCTTTTAATTTGCAGTACTGGCACTCCCAGTGCCCTGCCTTGCTTTACCCTCTTTATCCATTAAACCCATGCCCTTCTTTTTCCCACAATCTGGCAGAAAAATAAGATGGTTTATATTGGGGTTCCTTTGAAATCAGCTGAAATCCTTAATCCAGACGACCACGCAAGTGGTTAGAGACAACAAAGACTAGAGGTAAGGCAGGAGAAAGACTGGTGTCTTTTGCAGGGATGAGATTCTAAATCGGCTTAAGCCATTCATAAATCTACAGCCAAAGAGTTAATCAGTTCTTATTTAGATTTCAATTTACCCTTAAGTATGAAAAGAAAGGTACAATAATTATTTTCCTTTAGCATGGCTTAATCATTAAAACTGATAGCTTTTGCTCTCCAAGCTCTATCCACACTCTCATCTTTCAAGGTTTGAGCACCTCACAAACTGTTGAACTAATCACATACCACAAAGCCTCTGAGTTTTTATGTTTTTAAATGTGTTGTGAGCCTGAGAGAGCAATCTGTGGAGGACCTGAGGTTGCATCACAAGAATTTCTCTGTCTTCTATAGAAGTGTTTCTAAAGGTTCATGTAAAATTCATTATAGGGATTTAACTCTCCCCCATCCCCAGCCAAATGACAAAATAAACCAACGACCCCAAATCTGCTTTTTAGGATTAAAAGTAAAACTTTTCTCTTTAATTCAGTGATGTTTCGCTCTGAAACACACTTAAATTATTTCCATTGTCTAAAAGCTTGGAATGGGATTAATAAATATTTCACTTTGGATTAAAATGAACATCAAAAAAGGTTTGGTTTCAGGGGTTTTTTTGTCTTTTCAACTTAACAGAAATGAACATCTCCTTTGGGATCACTTGAAATTACTTTCTTCAAACCACAATTGTACCCTGCTTTCCACCCAACTTTCACATAGAAAGCCTTGAAAGATGGAGGCGTAACGACTGAAGGAAACAGCACGAATGAGTCAGGGGTGGGCGTGCTTTGTTTTCCCAATGGGAACATGCAAGGATACATGAGCAAACACTTGGGGAAATCAAATTCAAAGCACAGGGACCCCTGAGCCAGCCAACCAGATCGAGGGATGCTCACTACAATCCCACATTTCCAGGCTGCTGCTCTCTGCCAGTTGATGTCTGCATAACATAGGGTCACAGATTTAAACACCCTCATTTAAACTGATATGAAATGGGATGCCCTTTCCATTCCTGCAGGAAAACTCTGCCCTTGATCCCTTTAACCTCCATAAGTGGCTGCAGATGTACCGACGCTGTTTACCCAGAAAGGAGCCACAACATGGCTCTATGCTGAAGATCTCAGAGAGGTACTGGATTAACGGCTCAACCCTGCAAAACACAAGCAACACAGAAAGGGGGTTTGGTTTCTTCTTTATATTTTTCTTTCCTGCTGCAGCCCTGTGCTTTCTCACAACTCCTTCTAGGTTGGAAGGCCAGCCACTCACATGGCACATCCCCGTTGCTCAATGCCATAGTGACAAGACCATCCCACACCCCAAAATTTTCTGTGTGATTTGAGCTACATCTACTATGAACACTGTCTTATCAAGTGGCAACCTGCGAGCCAAATTGAGGTGCAACTGAAATGCCCATCAAATGAGGGGGCTTTTGCCAATCAGATCCCACTGTAGCCATGCAAGTATCCCACCTGCCTTCCCTCTTTACATCCTCCCACCTGACAGCAGAGGTAACTGCAGCAAGAGGAAACCCAGACACAACCTCCTGAAACCCATTCAGATAAGGCTGTAGCTCTGCTTCTGTCCCACCTACATCTATTTTTCCTCATAATCCTCCTTTCAAAACCAACCCCATCCCTAAAAAGATATATTGGAGAAGCAGACCTTCCTAAGCCTGCAATCCAGCCCACCAGAGATCAGAATTGTCTCCTGGGATGACCTATCTCCCTCCACTCTCTGTCTCTGGAGACAAAGTGGGGATGCTGTTAACAGACTCCAGTATCAGATAGGATGAATCCCTGCGTGTCACCCCACCGACTTCAGGCTTTGTCCTTCTGAAGTTCATTAATACAACAAGCAGCTTAGGGTGGTTTGCGAGCAATAAAAGTTTCTTCCTTCTCCCCAGTTTAATTGTTTCAGGTCATTTCTAGCAGCTGCCATTGGTAAGACCTACATGTCCAAGGAATAAATCTGTGTTGCTTGTTGTATCTCAGATGCAGGTTGGTTTTCCCTCACATTTTAATTCATTTATACTACATTTATCTAGGCATGAACTTGAAGTGTCACCTTAAAAGATGGAAATGGCAACATTTAAAAATTCTCCAAACAAAGCATTTTTTTTTTGTTTTTCAAACTAGCTTTTGTTTTTCTCATGAAAAGTGTTTCTTTTCTTCTGCTGTTTTCCTACAGCAGAATTTATCTGCATTTGACCTGAATCTGTGAATACCTTTGATTGCCTGCATATGCATTTTTCATCAAATCCACTGTTTTTTCTAAAAATGTTTCTCTCCTGCCTCCTACTGATCCAAGGGGAGTTAATTGACTAGCATTAGCAGTTTGCTGACTTGGGTTCCACAGATCAATAAATGCCTTGATAATTATTCATAATTTTATACCACACTGCAGATTTCACCGTTAGGTACAGAATTTGTGAAAACTCTTACCTTCCTTCTCAGATTAACCCTAAAATACCAAATAGGACAGAGAAAGAAATTTATATTTCGAGGAAAGTACATGCATTCACACACCTCTTTGAAGCGACAGCAATGCCGTTGATGGTGACAGAAACATTGTACCATCCTGCAGCCAAGGCTGGAAGTGTCACATTAACACCGTGGTCCGTCTGCGCCTGAATCTGTGCCCATGAGCCCCCAATTTGCACCTTGACATCTGACCCTCGGTAGCTGGCAAACCGGGATATTCCAATCTGAAGCTCCTGGCCCCCTGCAGAGGGGAATGGATGAAACTATTTCAGTGTTTCTGGCAACAGTTATTTTAGCACGTGTAACGACTGGCTGAGGAAGAGCTTGGAGTCCCATCATGCCAGAACAGGTCCAGTCAAGTCCATCAGCCCAAAACAAAAAAATTGAAAACCACAGTGGCTCTGTATCCTATTCATTCCTTGACATCCCTGATAAGGTCACCAGCCACCAGGGTTGTCCTGAGATATTAGCGCACTGAACTTGGCTATGGCAATCTCCGGCCACTCATCAGCCTTCTGGTACACACTCAGAATAGGATCCATGCCCCCCTGCCATAAATATCTTCCTATAAATATCTGCATCTGATAAAAGCCAAATGCAGTCTTTCTGAAGCTCATAAACTGGAGCTGAGGAGTTTTGTGATTTTTCCTAAATCCCCAACAAATGATCCAGATCACATTTTTCAGCATTATGGACCTATCTAACTTTCACAGGAGTATGCTACAGCTAAATGAAAATTTCCTTGGGTACCTAGAGTCAAATGCCCACATACGTTCCAAACCACCTTGTTTTCAGGAAGCGTGGCACTCTCTCCCATTAAAGCCATGTTGGGAGCCAAATTATATTCAGATGATAGCAGATATTTTCCCATATTTGTGCATACTGCAGTAATAGAAAAGAACAAGGGCAATAGAGAAGGGAATTTCAGAACCTAAATTCCTCCTGAAATACCATAAAAAATTTGGGCAGCATGCATCAGTCCAATTTTCACTGAATGCTGTACCTGTAGCCACTGAAAAGAAACAGAGCCTTTATGGCGTGATTCATCTTATTGTTAAGGAGGACGTTCAAAAGAGCTGTGGTGAATCCCAGCTCTTTCAGGAAGAAATTCTTTACAGTAAGGATGGTGAGGCACTGGAACAGGTTGCACAGAGAAGTTGTCAATGCCCCATCCTTGGAAGTGTTCAAGGCCAGGCTGGATGGGGCTTTGAGCAGCCTGGTCTGGTGGGAGGTGTCCCTGCCCAGGGCAGGGGGGTTGGAATTAGATGATCTTTAAGGTCCCTTCCAACCCGAACCATTCTGTGATTCTGTGTGAATCTCACCACAGAATTGCCTACTTCTCTTCAGTGACTTTGCAAGACACCTAAGCAACCAACACAAATGGAGACATGTTTAGGAGGTTAATCTCATCCTCCTGTCTTCTCCAAAGGGTATGAGTTCAGTTGCACAGAAGCAAGAACAAACAGGACAAGAAGGTGTCTTCAAGTCCAACTCCCTGCTGTCATAGACCACTATGTCAAACAAATTCTTTTCCTAAATTAATCAAGCAAAAGGTGTTAATGTCTCTTTACCACCGCCTTGAGTCAGACAGCCCAAAACACTTGTCTACCTGCAGAGTTGCTCCAGAACAGCTGGTGAAGATCAGCTGTCCCAGAGCAGCTTCATTTTTGCCCATTCCTGAGCTCATTACATTTTTAAAGCGATGTTGGATATGTTATCTCAGCTGGATACGTTATCACTGTTATCCCACCCACACAGGACAGTAGACAAGGGGAGCTCATCTGCTTTACACTCTCACTTTGTCTAATCAAAATGAACTTTTATAAGTTGATGCATCCTTACCAAAGATTCAGATTCGAGTAGCAATTTTGTCTCCCAAGCAGAGGCCAGAGTCTCTTGCTTTTAACATCACCTCTGCAGCAGGTATGGTCACTATTACTATTCAGCTCCGCAGCCTCAGCTTTGGAGAAGTCTCTCCCTTTCACAAAGCAAGAGAGTCTGTATAAAGCTCCCCTCACCTACCAGCTCCTCTAAGCAGGTCTTGAAGCCAGTAGTTTTCAATTCTCTACGCACAAAGAGTCAAATAAAGTTTGAAAGTTTGAAAGCCTCTGAAGTTGAATATATTAATAATGTGAACTCTTTGGACTCTTGGTCAATTGTCAGCTTAATCCTAGGTGCCTGGAAGGCATCAGTGTAATTTATTTATTCTTTTTATTATATAGGAGGAAAATGATATTAAAAGCCGACGCCATGGAGGTTCTGAATAGAAGATTGAACTCAGCCACACCACTATTCACGAGACGCTATAACATTAAGGAATTCCTTGCACCTGGGCTGCCCGCGGCTAGAGAAATCTCCCCTTGGTGCTACGGCATCTGAATAATATTCAGATGATAAAGGACGTTTTCTCTTATTTATGCATTCTGGAGTAATAGAAAATGACAAGGGCATTTGGGGAAAGGAATAGAAATGCTGGGCATGCAGCAAGAAGTGCATCTTGTCACTGGCAGTCACCTAAATTCTTGCATTCCCACCAAGTCCAGCCAACTGCTGAGCTGGGGGGAGCTTTATTAATGTGTGCACTGGAGAGGTTGTGAAAAGAGAAAGAAAATAAAATTAAAGAACCAAAATCAGGTGATTGCATCCTTGGAGGAATGTGAGTGGGGAGGGTAAGAAAGTAGGAATATTTCTGTCATCTTCCTACTTTCCTTGCTCCCTGTCTCAGGTACTAGGAATGTGGGGTTTGGTTACCACATAGAAACGTAGCTAACCTTATTCCTAAAAGACTTGTCTGTAAGTGCCTACCATTCAGCATTAATGCCTTCTATTCCCAATGCCCATACAAAACCTTGTGGGGAAAAAAAATAAAATAATGAAAATAAGCAAAAAAAAAAAAAACAACAACAAAACAACCCCAAAAGTTCGGAATGATAAATGTTCCATGAGATGTTCTTTGGATTTTGCCCCCAAAAAGTCTGTGGAGTCTACACATATATTCTAAAGTAGTGAAACACAAAGTCAAACTGGAAAAAACAGTTTGGCTTAGAAATGGGAACTAGCAAGACAAGTGTTGCCCTTCTGTTTTCAGCTATCCAAAATGTACGTGATGCTTGGGATCCTGGAGAAGGACATGCTCTAGAGTTCATTTCTCTTGTCATGGGTGAACCTGTTACTAAGAATGAATGAGTAGGCTAATTTCAGAGCAGAGTTAGAGAAACGTGACACAAAAGGAGCACTACACCACCCCTGACATCCTGTGGACATCATCCGTACTGGCCTAGGGCAAGCAACTCTATCTCTTGTATGCTAAAGTAAAACCAACACAAAATAACCAGAGTTGATCAGGACCAGCAGGAAACACGGGGACTACAAGTTAAATGAACACAACAAAAAGACAGCATCAGATCACCAAATTCCAAAGACATAAATTCCCTCTGCTTCACGACCATCACCAATAACTCTTCTACAGATGATGACAAAAACACATCTGCAGCCTTCTCACCTCCTATGCCGCTTCTGTTTCTGCTCAGTGATACAACAGCAGGGTTTAAGGAAGGATCATAACGGAACAAGTTGGTTACTGTTGTTGACTGGTACCCAGAAATTAATGTCACATGGACAGCATCATCTTCTGTCCCCTAGAAACAGAAATGAAGAAAATGTCATAAAAAAATTAATTTATTTCCTATATGCCTGCATCTCCCATACTTAATAAGTCAGGCACATGGGCACTGACGAAATTTGCATATACACCAGAGTCTACTTAAATGTGTACATATACACTGACTTTAAAGGGACATCTATGGAGATTTAGAAACCTTAAAACAAGCCCAAACTATGCAGATTTCCATTGACAATATTCATACTAGTAAATTAAATATTAGTAAGTCATACGCATAGGCGGTTATCCCTGTTAGCATCATCCTGGGTATAATTTTGCCATGCAACAAAGATCACTGCCGCTAACAATGCCTAAGTGTGCTTTTGCACAACACACAGATAATGTACAAAGGTTTTCTGGATGTAACACAGAAGATCTGGAGCTGAAGAGGGTTCAATAATGTGAGCGAGAGCAATTGTACCAGGCATGTTTAACCTACCAGTAGACAACTGAAAGCGGAGATGGGCAAATTTGCTGGAGTTCAAAGCCCCAGTTTTGTTTATGTGAGGTTCAGCTAATGACATTGCAATTTGAATTTTTTGCTGACCATTTCACTGATTTTCATAAATTACCCATCAGACTATTGCTAATTAAGCTGGTCTAAACCGTAGGTAGAGTCCATGGTAAATTGTCCCACAGCCAAGACTTGGCTAATGGACTACTGTTTGCCCTTCCCCCAGCATAACTCAGGCCAGGAAAATATATAAAACCCAGTGGGTCTTACTGAGTGTTCCCAAAAAAAAAGTGGTTTCTTACCCGAGAGGGAACTTTACATTCAATTCTTGTTGAATTTCGGTCATCCTCGAAAATTGGGCAAGGCTGAGATCCAAACAACACAAAGTTTACCCCTTCCAGATTGGTTCCCTGGAGAGCCACTCTCAGTCCTCCTACAAAACCAATTATTCCATTACATTAAAGACGTAGAATGGTATTTTTACATGCAAAGGATTCTTTAAAAGGTGACTACAAAAGGAGGTGATGTCTCTCAGTTGATCTGACAATGATCTGCTTCGACCTTGCTGTGCCTAACTTCCTCTCCTTCACCAGAGATCCTTCTTGCCTGTTATTTGAATTCTTGTCCATGATACAGGAGGACCGGGTTTCTTTCTTGATTTATTTTTTAACGACATATTACTTAAGCCAGTAAGGTCTGGCCTGTGATCTTACCCTTAGAAAGACCCCCAGCCTAAGAATGAAATAAGGAAGGAAGGAAGAAGCACTAAGAATGGAAAATGAGCTTAACACAGCAGGTGCTTTCACAGTTCAAATAGCTGCCAAGCACCCTGCTGTCAAAAAAGCCTGTAGCATGTGTCTAGGAAACTTAGGTTAGAAAGGGGACTTGGCAGGGCTTGAGACTTAGCAGAGTTGTGAGGAAAGTCACGGAGGGCTTGATTCTATGAAGCACTAAGCAACCTCGGCTCCCCTTTGTGCCAGCCAGAGCTGAGCCTCTTCAATCACATGCAGGACCATCCCCAACACAAGTCAGACTTGCGCTTGATCTTCCTGCAGCACGCAATTCCAATGCAAATAGTCAAGGTGCCCCTCTGCTTTCTCATGTGGCTGGAAGATTCATGGACATTTCAAAGAGAAACAGGAAAGAGAACAGGAATGGACATTAATGGCAATGCCAAACAGGACTTTGTTCTTTGGTGCAGTTCAGAAACAAATTAAAAAAAAAGAAAAAAGACATTTTGTTTGAAACTTATGACAGTTTGCTCTAGTTATCAGCAGTGCAGAGTTTTAAGATGATGGCTCGACAGAAGACTGCTCAGACACAAACTTTATTAATGCAGTGTTTATATATATGTGTTCATATGGACATATTACAAACCAACTGAGCTTTTATGTTATTTTTCATGTGTGATGTAAGTACACTTCTATGGTATAGTCATTATATATCGATGGCAGAGTCCCTAGCCCCTTTTCCTCAAAGCATCAATTCCTGCTAATTCTTTAAAGCAACAGAGAAGTCTAGAAATTTAATCTCGGTTTTCTCTGGCTGGCATCAAAACCAGGCAAACAACAGCAATCAGATACATTAACAGCAGGCTCCTTCCATCTGCTGAAGCACGGTAGTACCTTTAGAAAGGCATCCCACACTTAGAGAGTTAGGTCAGAGGGAACTCCCAGCACCACTGAGACTGATGATATTTCGACAAGAGAGACCTGGTGCAGCAAAGTACGTGATGCTTCCTGGCTTCCTTTCCTGTAACATTAAGTTTGTAGAGCCAGAAACAGCAAGAACTCCAAACTGAAGCCACTTGTCTAATGTGATAGTTGTCAGATAAGGAGACTCAGATTTAGAGTACAAAATCCATGTGTGTTGTATAAAGGCTCAAGCTCTTAAGTTTTGATATCTACACTTATATCCATGTGCAATGAAATACTGCATATGTGCACTTTACGATAAGATTGAAGAGAGGTATTTGAAATGGAAGAAATTAAAGACACAGATGGAAGCTGTAATTCTTTCCAATTATAAATGTTTAAGGCATATGTAATGCAAGATAGCATTATACTTGCTTTCTTTTTAATGAGTGACAGATCACTGTAATTGGGAGAAGAACTGGATTGTCAGCAAAGGAAATGAGAAGCAAGGCCCAAGCACTAAAAATTGCCATTGCTGGCTTTGTTTTTTAGGGTTTTTTAATGAATGAAAGCAGTGACTGTCAACCTTATGTACTATATGACCTTCCCACTGGAGAGGAAAAAAAAAGAAAAAGAGTAAAGAAAAGTGTTAGAATATCTTTCTTTCCATATACCCCAACAAAATATAAAGATAAGAGGTGGCCATAACTTCTTGGTTTTTAGCTTAGGAATCCTACATTCTTCCAAGACCATTCCATGGTTCATCCACACAAAGGTTCACAGACTCTCATTCCTTCCCTCTGCCTGCTCCAAGGTGGCCAGGCATGGGACAGTCAGGTCTCCAAGGCAAGAGGTTGAGCTAGCTTCGTGCTGCACCCAGGCCAGTACTCCTACTCTCAGTGATGTTTGTTACCATGAACTCAAAGCACCTTAATAATGAAAATAGGAGATTTCCAGACAAAAACTAGATGACTTTCACTGTCCGAGTAGCCCTGGGTCATGTTGTTCAGAAGTGCATTTCTAGTTCCTTGAAAGCAAGTCATACAGGGAGATCGTTGGTCCTTACTGCACAACCCAGGTGTATCAAGAGGTGTATCTCCATTTCTCATTGGGCTGGGGAGATTCTTCCCTCTCCCAAAGGAAGGAATGGTGGCTTTTTACAGCATTTGGTTTGGCTTAGCTACTGTTGGTGAGGCACCTTGCTGGAACAATAGCTGTGTCACATAGCAGGCAGATGAGTCATAATGATCCTTTGGCCCCACAGTCCCATGGAAAAATCTTCCAAGCTCTTGTCTTCAAGGACAGAATATATCACCCTTTCTTTCCTCTTCTGTTTCAAGGAGAGGAGGGGTAATGGAAATGGAAGCAGCTTCAGTTCATTTTGAGCTTCTCTAGGTTTCTCACTTTCATATCTTAACACAAATGAGTTTTCCAGTTTGTTACTCAGAATATAAATTCACTTCAATGGGATTGGGATGAACCAAAATTTAGCCATTTTGCAATTAGGCCAGATTAATTCAAATACTACAAAGCTTTGTGTCAAATGGATATGGGAAGATGAGCCATGAAACAGTAATACCCACCTGGTTTGCTGGAATGGATATACCTGCTTGGGAAGTTACTATTCCCAAACGAAACTAGTTGTGAAACTAGTTGCTTCCACAAAGAACTAAGGAAAGTTTGTTACTTTTTAAAAAAACTTGCCCCAATGCTTTTGGGTAAACAGAATATGTCCAGACTTATTATATCTTTTTCATTAGGTGAAGACTTTTGTCAAGGTAAGAGGTAAGGTGAAAGTACAGAAGAACCCAAAATGCACCATGAAAAGCAAGAAGCAGAAAGCAGAAGTCCCCTTAGAGCCCATCTGATGTTCAGACCTACCAATCTCTGAAGCTGTAGGAGGTTCGATAGCTACCAGCTTTGGCTCAACTCTTAGGAAGATGCCTTCTCCTGTGCTGGCATTGAGTGCGAAGCCATAAGGTCTCACCAGTAGTGTCACCTGGTAGACTCCCACTGGCAGCCTCTCCATCTGGCAAACCACTTGGGTTTGATTCAACGTTATGACGTGGCAGGTTGTGTTGTTCACCTCTACTTGCAGGGATAGCTCCTCTTCAGAGAAGCCAGTTCCCCTGATAACTACCATGGCCTGGGACCCATCGTCTGAAGGAGTATAATCAACAAGATAATTCATGAATTTTGGTCTAGTGATGCCCAGGATTTACTTTCAACCAACAGTTAAAAGGTTTTACCAACTTCATAGGTATATCCTAAAAGGTACACCACCGGTGATTTCTCATTGCCCTTTATACATAATGCCTATTCCTGCCTCTCCCTGTTCAGTTATTACTCTTTTTTTCTTAACATTTAGTTAAAAATAACTTGAGCCAAGAACTACCTTCTGCTTTAAGCGACAATCTTATCACCGTTTATCTCCTCTTTACGCCTCTACCATCTTCTTGTCTATGCTACATATTTTAAGACTGGAGCTGATCAGAAGTTCCCTACTAGCAAGTGCCATAAAAATCAGAAATTTCCAAAAGAACTCATGCAAAAAAATCATCAGCATCTGGTAAATCTTTTTCACTTAGCAACATTTTTTCCATTTTGTTCAGAAACAAAGACCTGTTACCTGATGAATACTCCACGGCACTGACTAAGGGTGTCAGTTCCTGGCTGAGCTGGAAAGAGCACAAACCAGAGCAGTTTGCAAGGATGTCATTCACCACCACCACCACCTGGAGACAGAGAAGAAGGTTACCCTAAAGCTGGGAAGGGAAGAGAAGTGTTTTCTAGAGCCACATCCACCTCGTAGACCTGCAGAGTGATGCTGGTAGCCACACTGAGCTACCAAGAGCACTCTGCGCCAGCACAGAGCATTGTCAGACAGCTGTTTATCCTGCTGCAGTCTCATTACAAATTTAATTGCAAGACTTGCTAGGGCTCAATGTTAGGCAAAGCAGGGCACAGCTTCGGAAGCTGTTTCACCAGCCTTACTCGGTGTCTGCAGGATCCTATGGCCCATCTTGCTGAGACCCACAGCTCCTCCTAAACTCCTGTTCTTCTAGTCTTCCACTAAAGACCCTGCTTGCTGCATACCCCAGCCCAGTTCTTTACACCCTGCCTTGGAAATAAGTTTATTATGTTTAAAGCACCCTGTAAGACTAATTAGAATGACTCTCAGAATGCGTCTTTTCAGCGTGCAGCCCTCAATTATCTTTTTTTCACCCTTGTTCATGCTGGAATAAGAAAGCTGTGTTGTGACCTTGATATCTAGCAAGAGATATCAAGAGATATCTCTTTGAGATCTTGATGTTTCAGAATAGGCAACTGGCAAAATGGAGGTCATAGGAGATGCCCTCTTCATCTCTCTCCCAGGTATTAAGGGTGTGCCAGGGGGGTACACTAATGTCATCCAAAAAAGCAAAAGCAGTCTGTCTTCAAGAAACACAAGGAGCACAGGGTTTCAAAGTATTCTGCTTGAATAGAAGCACAACAATTAGAGGAACATTTTTACACTTGTTTCTAGCAGCAAGCCAGAACAAACCTTCAAAAATGAAGAGGAAATCTAGTTGCTGCTGCTGTTCTGGCTTCATTTGGTCTATTTGAGGGTATGCCTGTGCCACAGATGGCAGAGACGTCATCGGTGGCTGAGTCACTAGAAACAGGGCAGTCCTTGTATTTGGGGAACAGACTTGCCAAAAAAGCAGGATGAGTGAACCCCAAGTGCCTTGCAGCTGGGCTTTGAGCATACCCAGCACCACCCTGACACTGCTGCAGTGTCCACAGTCTTCACTGCCAGCAAAGCCAGCAATGTGCACTGCTCTGCGACATCAGAGAGTAGCGTTTGCAGCATAATGCAAACAATGGAGTTTGTCCATCCATCAGACTAATTCAGCCAGGAAGCCCTCCTTGTTCCTTTTTCACACATGGAGAATTGAGATCCACAAATGCAGAGGGACTTGTATAATTCACAGACTAGTACCCCAGCCACCCTCTCATTTATTTTGCCACCTACAGGCTGCAGATGAATAAATTGTCATTCCCAAGTTTGGTGGCCAACACCACAGGACTCAGCAAGGATAGAAGTCAAGAGACAACATCAGCTCTTGGCCACAGCCCCAAAAGAAAGAAATTGTCTTCTGTCACCCATGATGACCATTCTCCCCATCTGCAATAGCTCCTGGAGGAAAGTCCTACTTCACAAATCAGGGAGCAGAATCTGACCAATTTATGGCAAAGTACAGAACAGTAGATTTCTGAAAGGATTTAGTGGCAGAAGTGGGTACCTGAATACCTGTGAGACTCTTGGATCTACATGACTCAGCTGAATCAATAGGAAGGGTGACAGCATCTCTCACCTGTGTTTTGTTATTGAAGGTAGCAAGCATGTCCCCAAATATTGGCCCAATAAACACACCTCCATCATAAACAACACGACTAGAAATAGTTGGCTTCAGACCAGTAAGGTTTTCAGCAGAGACCTGGCAAAAAGCAAAGAATTTAAGTTTCTCATCC
This sequence comes from Rhinoptilus africanus, assembly GCA_013400135.1. Classification (NCBI taxonomy): domain Eukaryota; kingdom Metazoa; phylum Chordata; class Aves; order Charadriiformes; family Glareolidae; genus Rhinoptilus; species Rhinoptilus africanus. The sequence goes on from VXBO01014834.1 coordinate 16,435, forward strand.
TTTTCCGTCTCATGATTTTAAACTAAAACCATTCCCCAGAGTTCATACAGAGTCTTTACAATGCAGAAGATAACTCCTGGAAACCTCTTCTCAAGCTTCTTCCATGACTCCTAATCTCCAGACCTTCCTTACTCAAGACATCACAACATCTCCTTTTTACCTTCCTCACCTTGCAGGCGAGAAGTTAAGGCAAAGAGATCCAGGAGCTAGATTTGCAAATAAACTTCTATACTCAGTACTACCACTTGGAAATAGGCATGGCAAGATCTTTGGACAGCTGCTTTTGAAAGATGTGACTTAGTACGGAATGAGGGCCTGTGCTACAGCTGAAGATGCAACTCAAGCTTTTTTCACCGTTGAGGACAATGTCTTGAGCATGAGAACTCATTGCTTTATCAAAGATAATTTTACACTTTTAGAAGGTGGATATACAAAGAAATAGTTTCTTTTTGAGGAAGGATGCAGCTCAGTCTGAGACCTTATTTAAAAAAAAAAAAAAACAACAAAACAACTTCTACTTGAAGGAAAACTTAAATCTTGGGATGGGAGACTGTGAAATGAACCCTCATCTGAGACTTATGAGATCTAGATATGAAACCATACAGAATAGTTCTCATAAAAAAAAAGGCTCATAAATGATGCCACAAACCTGTACTGAGCTTCAGTTACTCATTGAAATAGTAATGTGATTATAATAGCTTTCATTTCAGTATAACAATCCCTTTATTCTGCAGAACTGCAACAAAGCACAGAAATTACATTCTGGCCTCTTCATTCTGAAGCACAGGCTCTGAAGCTGTAATCTCCCCTCCTGTAACTGCAATTGCTTTTTTAATCATCTAATCCGGAATTTGCTTAAGCTGCTACTCCTAGTAGGAAGACATTTAGCCTAAGGTCCCATGGGTGTCTATGTTAAAATGAATGCTGGGAGAATGGATCAACCAAGGCCAAAGACATTGAATGGACTTCAAAGTGGGTGTTAGTAAAAGAAATTACTGTACATTGATAACATTGGGCAAGTCCCCAGTTTTTGTTTTCCAAGTCAGCGTCCAGATCTTTTCATAGCAAGAGTTTGAGTCTTTGGTCACGACGAAGTCACTGGTGTTGAAGTGTGGGGCTGTAGAGTTATCTACGTTGGCTTGCAAAAGCCTGTGGAGGTGGTAGGCGGAGATGTGCACCGAAACATCTGCAAAAAGACATTAGAAAAAAAAAAGTGGATATCCTCATCCCTAGGACAGTACATCTCCCTAGGACAGTACATCTGGAAGCCTTGAGACAAGAAAGATTAGTGTAAGGCTGTGTGGTTCAAACATCTGTAACTGCCAAAAAGCAGCAGAGGGAAATTTACTGGGTCCCACATGCCAAAAGATCGACACTAGTTAATAGCTTAGAAAATCTAGAAACATCTCTCCAGTTGGGAACATCAGAAATTTTATCTAAGTAATACTTTTCATTACATGCAACCTACGTTTTTAGGAGACATGAAATTTCAGTGTGCAAGTCATGTTCTTTCTAAATAGAAAGGTCAGAAACTTCCCAGATGAGAGGGGTGTGTGGGAGGGTGGGGAGTCAGACTCTCAAAAAGACTTTGTAGAGTTTGATCACACATAAATACAAATGATAGTTTCTTTCTTTTGACATAAATACCCGTAGCCATTGAAAGCTACAGATACAATGAATCTCCCTAAACCAATCCATAAGAAACAGGGGAAAGCACAAGACTTGGGAACCAGGTAAAAGGAATGTAGTACATTTTTAAAAGATTAAGTTCAAATTAAATTTCAATTTTGGGGAAATCTTAAGTGACAATACAGAGGAAAGAGTCCTTTTACAAATATTCTAAGGCTGAATTTTCCTATTTTATTATTTTACTTTACAAATTAGTCACCAGTCCCTCAGCTAAGGATTTTATTGTTGGCCTTGTTCAGATTAACCTGCTCGCTTTCACTCTAAGCCTCTGATTATTTAAACTGAACATAAGAAAATGTAGCACAGCTTAAGGGTGTCTAATTCAAGTCAAGCAATTCTATGCACAAAAGGTGTTGTGGCTTCTGCAAACAAATTATCAATCCTGGAAATCCTAGAAGAGAATGAATTTCCTGGTGACCTGCAAGGGTCTCGTCATACAAGGCGAGGAGAAGTACGCATGCTGGAGAAACATCAACATAATGAAACCATGGGATGCAAAATCCCAATTCAGGAGCTGATCCTAAGTTCTTAACAGTAAGGCAAATATTTCATAGTGGTTGTACGCATTGTGGAACAACTCTATACCCAAATATCTAGAAATACTGCCCTGCCTATAAGCCTTAACTACTGTCTTGAAGGACAGCAAATGCAAAGATCTAGCAACTACCACTGTGGATTTAACCTGGGAGCCTGTACTCTGAGCGTTTCCAAGGTTCAGTGTTGTCTCTTCTCCCCTTGGCTTTCTGCAAAGGAAACCCAGGACTTGCACTTGCATCTTCTCTTACCTGATATCACTCTCTTGGCCAGGTGGATGCGGAAGGTCCCTCCAATAGGTGGGGATGACTTTTGCAGTCTCTGAATGGTGAGGCTGACTCTCACATCCTCCGTGGAGACGTAGAGGTGGCCATACTCCTTACAGTCCTCCCCAAGCAAAGCGCCTCTGTGGGACAGAGAGGATTCGTGTTGATACAGCACAACATACCGCACAGCACAAAAGGCTGGGGTGGACGGTCCCTCAGGCCTTACTGATATAGAGTTTAAAAGAACATAGGGTTTCCTCCTTACTGGAATAAGGTAGCTAAGTTTGAAATACTTTTTAAGCAGATGGGTTAAACACCTGCTAGGTTTAGTTTGATAAAAGGAAGCCTTGAGACATTGTATCCTTGAGTAGATTAGATAGGGAGAGAAGCTAGAATAAGATGCTTTTGTGAAAACAAGAGTTGCAAGCTAGGCCAAAAGGTGAACTGAGCATGCGTGAAGGAGTTCAGTCAGCGGACACGATGAGGAAGACTATCAAAGACCACCAGAGGACCCTGTAAGACCACCAATGGACATGGATGCGCCTGCGTTAAGGACATTTCCATACACTAATGAGTTCTAGCTGATAATATATGTTAATCATTTCTGGGAAATGTAATTAACATGTATATTCTGATAGTTTATAACCTTTGTAGTTGAGCAACTCGGCGTGTGCAATAGGTGGAGTGATCCCGTGTGCGCCCAGTGCTGCACTAAATAATAACTGCTTTCTAATCCTCCAAAAATGAGTCTTAGAGAGTCCTTAAATGCCAGCTTATGATATCAATATGAAGGTATTAGCAGCCAAGACACCCAGTCCTGACACCCCCATGTCACCAGCAGCAGAGGGACACGTATGGGAACAACAGCCTTGAAGGACCTAAGGAGAACGAATCTGAACATGTCGCTCTGAAGCTCAAAAAGAATTGAGTACTCCTGACTTAAACCGACATGATGTAGGAAATGCATACAACAGAAAACAATGGGAAAACCTCTTTTTAAATTATGTTAGAAGAAATCGTTCATACAGCACTAAGCATGAGCAAGTCCTGCCCCAGTACTGGTGTTTTTAAAGGACCAACTCAAAGCAGGCTGTACAGCAGCTACAACATCAAGGCAAAAAGCTTTCCTACCTCATACTGTAGTGTCCTCGAGTCCATCAAAATCTTAATTCCCCTGAATTACGGCGATATTTCATGTTAGAGATCACCGAATTTCTAAAACTTAAAATATTTTCTCCCTTGCCACTAAAATTCTCCTTTTTAAAGGAGATACTCTTCGTGATGCAGTGATGCCACCATGTGGTTAATGCCTGGATAACAGCTGAAGAGCCAGAGCTCAGCCGAGGCTTCTGCAGAGCAAATTTCAAGGATCTGAAACCAAAAGGATCACTGAGCCTTTTTGTCTGACATACGGCTGATATATCAGGGGGGTTTTTTAGCTAATATTCCTGCCTTAACCGCAGCAAGTTGTATTAGAACACAGCACAGCATGTGCTCAGGTAAGAGAAAGAGCCCGGTTTATTTTGAAGGTACCCAAAGACAGAGATCAGCCCTCACATTTTTAAACCATGCACTGATTTCTGGTTTCAGTCTTCCTGGCTTCAGCATCTGGTGAGGCAGTGGAACAGGTTGCCCAGGGAAGCTGTCAATGGCCTGTTCTGGATGTATTCAAGACCAGGTTGGAGCAACCTGCTCTAAAGGGAGGTGTCCCTGCCCATGGCAGAGGGTTGGAACTAGATGATCTTTAAGGTCTCTTCCAACCCAAACCATTCTATGATCACACACCGGTTTCTCTTACATCTTCCTCTGAGAGATGGAACAGCCAATCACCTTTCTTTTTTTTTTCTTCTTCTGGTTAGAGGGGTTGTGATTAATCCACCTCTTAATCATCTTTTTGATAAACTAAGAGATTTTTAAAACTCAATCTGTTATCTCCAAGGATTTGTCATGTCTTTTCCTTTATATTGCCTAGGATTATGTCTCTGAACACCAACAGGTGACTGATGAATTTACCAAAGCCTTGGATTTCACAAGGAAATATAGAGACTCAGCTGGTCTGGGAACCAGACCAACCAGGCTAATTTTCTTCAAATTTTAACCACCTTTTAAAAGATAATCTATTTTTCATTAGGGCACTCAAAGCTAATGACACCTCATTGTTTTTTGCTAGAGGGAGGAGAGACTCCAAGGTAAGAAGCCAAATTAACTTACAGCAGACTGACATCCACCTTCTTCTGAAAGGTTTCCTGTGGACACCTGGGCAAGTCACTTTGAGTGAAGTAACTGAGGCGAACTAAGAGCTGGCTGCTGCAGAGAAGAGGTTGTACCATTCTGGCTTCTCCCTTGCCTAGGTCTATTCCCATCAGGGCCTTGCTGACTCAGCTGGATACAATCCAACTTTTACAGGACTTATTTTCTGCCAGTATGGCCCTTTAATGTTGTTCTCTCTAGTCTGGTTAGCCTACGGCTCTGTCTCCTCTTCTATTGTTGGAACCTCCAGAATCAAAACCATCTCAGTAAACAAGGACATAAAAGGTGGACTTCCATTGTCTAGGCAACTGGTGTTGTTAAAGGCGTTTGGGAGCATCTCTGGCTGATGTCCATCCACTGCTCCAGGAGGACTTAGGATCTCCTTCTAGTCCAACAACATATCTTGGTGTCCCATGCATATCTTACATACCCCAGGGTAGCTGAAGCATCTTAAGCACCTCTGGTTCAGCAACTAAATCCTACTAATACAATGGAACTTCACGAACCAGAAGATCTGATTCCTACTACAGTCAGAGACCCGCACTAAGATGTCCACAATATATGCTCAAGATCCTGTACTGTGAGCAAAGCTCAAAACACTTGTGCTGAGAGCGAAATTAAGTATCTTAATTTAGAACTGAAGCCCATCTACTGAATATAGACACCTGAAAAGGATTCAGTGATGTAAACAGTCTGAACACAGGCCATTTGAAATGCCTAGAGGAGAAGACGCAGAAGAAAGCATAGTCTTATCCTCCACTGCCTCTCATGTCCTGTCTTAGATGATAACCTGCTCCAGACACGTCAGGGTGAACTGCAAGTTGTGTTACGGGGTATTGAGATAATCTATTTGCTGTCCCTACCTTAGAGAGAGAAGGGGCAGACTTGTACCACAGCCAGACACCATCCAGGACACATTATAAGTGGGAGAAGACCCCACCACAGACACTGCTTCAACTATCCTCCCACCTGGCCGAGGTGGTTTGGGATGTCTCTGAGAAACTGAAAGAAAGAGAGCACAAGCATTCATTAAAACAAGGAGAACAGCTGTCTCTGTGTCTAGGTTGTTTTCTTTTCCTAGCTGGAAACATATCTGTTTGGGATTTGTTTGTTTGTTTTTGTCTGGGCAAGACCATTCAAGAGTTACATTTTTAGAAACATGTTTTCAAATAAACCAAGAATATCAATATTTGGCATTTCCTTCACAATTGTTTTAATGAAAAATACAAGTTCAAGAAAACAAAATTCTTTTTGGGCCAGTTGCGAAATGCCCTTCCCCTTTGAAAAAGTTTCAACCAGCCCTATCTTTAAAGATTTTAATGGAATATCCTGGTAAGATGGTAACGTCAAGAGAAAAGAAAAGAAACAGATTCCTTTACCAGCCACAGCTCTGTCTGCGATGATGATTTCATCAAGGTAAAATGACCCAGATGTTTCCTTTTGCAGCACAGGGCTCCACAAGTCTATCTGATGCACAAACACCGGGGAATTGGGAGGGAGGTCCTGCAGAAGCGTGGAGTGATTCACACACCCCTTCCAGAGATCAGTGCAGGTAAATGTCCAGCTGGAAGACACCAAGGTTGTGCGATCTCTCTTTTCCTCTGAGGTAGTTTTGATAACTGACTTTTGAAGTGTTTTGTGAAGCTTCCTGGTAACATCAGATACTGATGTTATTGCTATTATTATTACTCATGTACAAGACACTTGGTCAATGGCTCATGGTCACTCTCCACTTGTCTCTGTTGGGTTCACAGGAGTGGGATGTGGGAGTGACTACGGCTGCTCTATTTCTGGCAAAAATACTACAATAGCATTAATGACCTCAACAGGGGTCAATCAAAAGATCACGCCCCTTGGGAATTCCAGATGACCCATCAGGGCTCCCAGCTCTCTCCACCATGCAGTAGTTTATTCCCACCCTGCTCTTCCCCTTCCTGGCATGCACACACCCTTCTCACACAGCCTTAGAGATACCCAAACTGACAACTTCACTTCCTAAAGTCCTTCATTGAATAGAGTCATAGAATCGGTGGGGTTGGAAGGGACCTTTAAGANTCAGAGACTCCAGATTTTTTATCTGCCTGCCTTTAACTTTACTCCCAACACCAAAGGTTTTTCACCCATGTATTCTAAATGAAATAAAGAAAATCAAAGACTGCACCAACTTTCAAATCTTTGTGTATCAGTGATCGCATAAGTTTCCTGGGAAAAAAAAAAAATCAATTAATCTTTCTGTCTCATTGCAGAAAATCCACTGACTGCTGACAAAGAAATCATGAAATCAATGTCCTCGGAAACCTCCTGGTGTGCTTTCCAGAGACAGAACAAGCTCTGCGTCTGTGCATTACTATGGTGAGATGGTGCGTATAACAAGAAACACGCAGATTTACTCAGCAAGTCCTCAAAAAGAATGGAAGCATGTTTCAGGAATGTTTTTGCAGGGCCAGAGGATGTGTCAGCTTACCCCAACTGACAATTTATTCCATACAAAAAAAGAACTTAGTTCTCACAGCTTTTCTAGTACACCTTCTTACTACGGAAAGTGAAATCTCTGGAAACTGTAAGTATCTGGATACCTTTTAGAGTTGGCTTCACTGAAATCCCATAGGCAGGTGAGGTTCCTCTTCACTGAACTTAAAGAGACATTGGTGTAGGACACTGAGATATGAAGGATATTGCTCATATGGCCTTTATGTGCAAAACACACCTGCAAAAATGGGGGGGAGGGAATCACCAGTCAAACCCCAGGTAATTTATATGTAATGTCTGTAGAAGATATTACATTCTGTTGCAATCGCAGTTTGACATTAGTGGGGAAATATGTTGTTCAAGGTCAGCAATAAAACCTGCTACTTAAGGTCAAATTGCTTTGGAGAGCACCTATAGAAGACAGCACATGGCATGCAGGTGACCTGTGTACCACCACTCAGAGTCAAACTGGCCCCTTCGCCTTCAGCAAGGTTTTGGGACAGAACATAGCTGGGAAGTACCAACAGGGATTTCAACTATCCGGGAGGGAGGAAAGGAGACTGGAGGAGTTGTTTTGATTTGCAAGGTTTGGGACTGGTATCAGGTGAGAAACTAAGACTGGAAGAGGTCTGTGAAGAGGAAATGGAAGGAGTCTGGAAGGACTGCAGGAAGCTTTGGGGACAAGTTTTTCCCTCCCGTCTCCTTCCTTTCAACCCCAACTATTTGCCTTCTCCTCGGGGGTAAAGAAAGGATAACAGAGATGAAATCAATGCCTTATTCTTATTAAAAGTATAGGTAGAAGATAAGCAGAAAAGTGAGCAACAGTGGACCCTTGGTTAACAAGGGGTTTTTTTCCTTTTGTCAAGAAGTGATCATCCCTGTATCTTCCACCTCTTCCCAACACCATCCCACCTTTCCCTTTCCCTCAGAAAGGGTTGTATCTCTAGGAGCATACAGCAGCCAGATGTGCTAAGCAGTGTCTGCATCTCAAGGATTTTAAACTATCCACCCAGTCAACAAAAGCCCCTCTTCTCTATCCACAAGCATAGTCTAAACACACGAATCTTTGTGGATTTAGAAATTTAAACAGACTGGCTGATTTGCCTCCGAATATTCACTCCTCAGTGCAATCTACTCATGAAGAGCAGCAACTTACATGTGTGTATTCAGTAAGATCGTATCTTGGTAGAGTTGATGGGGAAGTTTTCACCAGCTGGCTTGGTCGGCGAATGCTGAACCTCCCACAGAAAGGCTCAGTACCACTGACAATGTGTCCTGTGGTGATGAAGCCCTTCATATCTGACAGATTAAAAAAAAAAAAA
>VXBO01014834.1:25009-61884 GCA_013400135.1 Rhinoptilus africanus
GATAAGAGGCTTGAAAATTATTCAAATACACCAGTATGGTCGAGAGATACATAAAAATACAGGAAGTGAGTATTTAAAACTTGTCTAACAGTCCTATTCTTAAGTATTCTCCTGCCTAGATAAATGGTGAACATCGGCAGGGCAATTGCTCCCCAGTTTAATGGGTGCTGAAAGACAGGAGGAGGGACCAATGGATTACTGTTCTGACCATAAAACCTCATGACAAATACCCCTGGCTTTCCCCATATAAAGTAGGTTTGATCAAATCCACCTTTCCTTTCCAGATAACACTCAGGCAAAGCTGGAAATTGATGTATAAAGCAACAGTAAATCCACTCGCCCCTTTGGGATGTTTGTTCTGTTGGTCTATCAACCCTGCTGCTGAAAAAACTGCTAGGATTCCTTTTCTTCCTAGTACATAAAGGACTTTCTTCTGTCACTACGTATTGACGGTTTACCTTTTCTTCCAGTAAGAGAAATAAAGCCTGCAGAATGAAGTTAATAGCAGAGTTTGAAAAAAAAAAAAAAAAGTTGAAAGCAGGCAGCTGTGGTTCTTTGCACAAGGAGTGTTGGACCTGTTGAAATCTTCACTAGTAGAAATTATGAATGTAATACTTTAGCTGGGTTCAAGGGGAGATTACGTAAATACAGGGAAGGGAGAGCCACTAAAGGTATTCAAATTGAAAAAAACCACAAACATATTATGCTCAGGAAATTAAATGATCTGAGAATACTTCATATTTGGAGAGAATTAATGATGAGTTATTATTCATGTTCCCCGGCTATTTATTTTGGGTTTTGATGAAGATAGGATATTGGGCTAGATGGATCCTCAGTTATAATGTGTGTGGCTGTTCTATTTTCCTGGCATCCATTCACCACAATTCCACCATTGTTCCACTGTCTTTTAACTTTATCTACCTTCTAAAATCATCAATGAAAATTCAGGTTCTCCTTTGTTGTGTTTGTTACACATCAAATTTTATTCCCAATGTGCTGTTGAACTACCATTGGCTTTTAGTTCAAGTTTTTCTCTTTTTTGTTGGCAGAATCCCAGATTTGGGATCACGTTAAGAATGTCCAGTTGTAGTTTTCATTTTTCTGCATAAATCTTCCCTCCTTCCCCGATTAAGGTCAATTGCTTTTCTCTAAATGGAGGAATCAATCACCAAATATTACTGGCTGAGACCTGTTCTCTCTCTCCATACTGAATACAAGAACGTGATACGAGGTCTCCAGGCAATAATCTACCTTCTGGCATAGGATAAGTATACTATTATTAGTCAGATATAGAATCATAGAATGGTTTGGGTGGAAGGAACCTTTATAAGCCATTTAGTTCAATCCCCCCTCTCATGAGCAGGGACATCTTCAACTAGACCAGGTTGCTCAGAGCCCCGTTCAACCCAACCTTGAATGTCTCCGGGGATGGGGTTTATACAACCTCTCTGGGCAACCCAGGCCAGTGTTACCAGAGTTACTTTCTACTAGAATAGCTTTCCAATATATGCAATACCTTCACTGTTAGAAAACTATCATATGGTCAAAAACGCTGTGAATGCCCCATCCCTGGAAGTGTTCAAGACAGGTTGGAGCAACCGGATCTAGCAGGAGGTGTCCCTGCCCATAGCAGGGAGGTTGGAACTAGATGATCTTTAAGTTCCCTTCTCACCCAAAGCATTCTGTGATTCTATAATCTCTTTTTTACAAAAGCAATTTATGTTTTGCACATTGCCTGGTCAGTTAAGTATATCACAGATATTTGTACTGTTTCACTTTCAGTCATCAAGAAACACTGAAAGAGAAGACCTCCAGAGTCAAAATCAGCTGTTTCCAGTCTGAGCTGTAGCTATGGGCTACACCAGATTTGCTTCCCCAGCAGACATATTGAAGCATAAATAATTTCACATGCCCCAGAACTTGCATTTTCTGTCTCTATTCCTAACATTTCTAACAACTAAAATATACCAACTGCTTTGATAAGTGTGTTGTAATACAAGTCATGCAACTTATTATAGAAAGAATTTCTCATTATTACATTAATCACATTGGTCTAAATATTTTCTCCATAAACTCCACCACAAGAATATATACAAAAAAATGAATAGCTGAGAAACATAAATGTATGTGCTTAAACCCATTAAAAGTGTAAATTAACTACCATTAAAAGTTTAAAGTACATTTATTTCATAAAAGGAAATCAACTCTTACAGTAAACAATGCTTATTTGTAGCAGAAGATCATTACCTTCTTTCTCAAAGCCATTGCGGAAAAGGATTTTAGCAGAAGTTGGCCCAGTTTCACATCCTATTGAAAGAAGTTCCTCTATTGCTGTTTGCACCTTTAAAAAAAAAAAGAAAGTGAAAAAAATTAAGAAGTGGATCATTTTAGCAGACATCTTCAACACACAAGTCATGACTGCTTTCTTCATCAGCTCGAGACCAGTGGCAAGGCAGCTTTGGCTGAGCAACTGGTCAAATGGTAGGGAATAATGCTCAGCTCAACACAGAGAATAAATTTCCAGGTCTAATACCCTTCGGGCAGTGTGAGGCATCCTTTAGGCATTTAGCAGCCTCCTCAGAAAGGTACAGGTTCCCTCCATGAGCTATATCACAGCCTGGGCATCTGCCTGCTCCACCAGCTGTGAAGACTCAATGTCTAATGATTATGATGGAGACATCACCCAGGGTAGTTTTGACAGGGACTAACTATTGCATCAAGAGACTATGGGATTTTGAAGAAGCCAAGTCAGAGCTCCTGCCTGAAACAAGAGCCATACACTCCATATTTGGGCTTAGGGGGGTAGTCCAAGGGTCTGATATCTGAAGATATCACATTCTTCATTGCAGAAGACATGACAGCCCAAGATCAGATGTTGAGATATGCTTAGAACATACCTGGTAGTCACCCCCTCCCCCCAAAATCCTGCTGCAAGACACTCCCAGTAACAAAAATCACCCCTACATCATGTAAAATTTATTTCAGGTTCTGGACCAAACACTTAACTCCTGTCAAGTACCAGAGCTCCATCAACTACACCCCAGCAGAGGACCGTGTGTCTGCATTTAATGGTGCCTACCTGGAGAGCTGTAGCATTTGTGGGGATCATTCTGCGCGAGATGTTATTCCAGGAGATACTGAAACACCCTGTACCAGACACAGTCAACATCTGGCAAGCAAGGAAGCAAACAAATAAATGAAAACAGCTACAGACTGCATGAAACAGACTTCAAACCTGGTATATTCTAGTGAGGAGGATTTTACAGCCAGCATTTTGTCTTTTTAAGCCTTTGTAAATCAGGAGTCCCTTCAGCTACTCCTCAAATGCTCTAGTCCTCCATGGTCTCTCCTGACACAAGCCTAGGGCTCCTCTTCTTAAATTAACAGGAGCAGAAGGGGTACATGACCTGTGCAGACACGCTGACAGCCACCAATGGTCCCTAAAGCTCCTGAGCAGCAGCTCCGAGGTTTAACCTCCAGGACAAACATCCCTCATGGCTGAGCACTTCATCAAGCCGGAAGTTTCTACCATCCGATTAGGATACAGAGTTTAAGCAGACAACACACACTTTGAGTGTGCTGTCACTAAGGTTGGGAAATAAAAGCTATTCCAAGCTTGTATTAATTAGCGTTAGTTAATACGCTGTGGTGTTAATGAGTGAGATAGAACCTGAGGGGAGCAAGCATTGCGTACACTTTAACACATGGAGCAGGTTTTAGAATCGCATATAAAATCAAACGATGAGTATCGCATTATAATGCAACCACAAGGTTTACATGTGCCCACCAATGTGTGTAAAACCCACAGACACCTTCAGCTCATGATGCTGTTGGCATCAATTATCTCAACAGGTTAAAAACAAGGTGGGAACACACATTCATGTCCAGCACTGACAAGGCCTTTACAACTCAAATTGGCTGTCATCCATGTCAACTGGATTGGGGCTAGGCCAGCTCCCAGGGCCAAGTATACAGCACTGACCTGCACTTCTGGAAGACGCAAGGCATGAGCCCGAATTTCGTGTCTCTCAATGTAGTAGTTGTTCACCACGTGGGGATTCAGCCAAGTGTTATGTATCTGGACTCCAACTCGCATGCCATTGCTGGGTGCTTTTCCATGATGAAGCGCTTCCAGGTAGTACCTCGAACCAGCTGTTAGCTCAAATTTCTGGGATTTTGGCTGCCAGTGCTCACTCCAGCTCTTCACCCAGTTCTCTGACCACTCTGAATTGCCGTCAGGGAGAGAAGCTATTCTTACCTGTGTCCAGACCAACCAAATCAATCAGTTACAGAGACATTTCTCCAGCCCCAAAAGACACTTTGCCCAATATCACAGCTCAAAAAAAAACAGACTTATAACTGATAGCAGTGGGTTTATGGTTGACACATTCCTTCCTTCTACAGAGAAAAGCTATCATCTCAAAGAGCTTTGCTTTAGGATTCAATATCATAAAGAAGATAATTCTGCTGGCTGACACTAGCTCTTAATAACAGTCCCCCATGCAACTTTTCATGGATGACTTCAGTTCTACATCTCGTGTCCTCCAAATACAAAAGAAAGAACTATGTCTACAGCCTTAGGAGATGTAATATGTTACCATTAGTAAGGCCAGCAATGCTACTTTTTTTTTTTTTTTTTTTTTTAAAAAAACAAGAACTCCCTTTTTTTTTTTTTTTAATACATAAGAAGTCCTTTATATTTCTTCTGGCTCTATTCAGTTACTTGGCTTAACAACAGCCCAGGGAAATGCATCGTCTTCATTTATAGCATCATCTCAGCTTTACTAAGGGAAGGACCAACGTTTTCACAAGGCAAAATTTCAACAGGCAAAAAAGGAGCTAAACTGAGGAAGTCAGAGAGCAAACCTCCAGGTCTCCTTGCATGGATTGTTAGTGATGATGATGTGCTGAACTAACAAAAAAGGACTTCTAGAAAAGACAAAGACTGTGGTTGCAACAGTGAGTTTTTGATGAGCTGAGCAGCCGATAAGGCCAATGTAAAACATCAAATATAGTCACACAGATTTCCCTCTGCAACAGATTCATAGTAAGAGCCAATAAGCCAATTCACACGGGGGGAATTCCCACTTGTCATGACCTTAATTAAAACCTTTTCCTATCCTGATCTCATTTTTTCTCTGCCAAGAGTAATACCTTACGTTCTGGATCTTGGGACAAACTTAAGTAGAGAGATGCCTGACCATCTGCTTGAATCCAAAAGGTGTAATTGTTGGTCTGAGGAGCCACAAAAAATCCACGAAGCCTGGAGCTAAGCGAAAGCAGAACATCCATTATATACAAAAGAGTTACTGCAAAACAAACCCCAGCCTCCCACCCCACCTTCACACGTACACCAAGTAAGAAGAAAAGCCTGTGAGACCAAGTTATAACAAAACAAACTCGGAGATTTTAAAACTGAAGGAACCTCAGCATGACCTGTTTTCACCTTAAATGTTATTTATGCTCTACAGAGGTTTCAAAAAGGAAAAAAAAAAACAAAAACAACAACAAAACAGCTTCATGAAAACAGAATAGAACAGAATAGAATATTTCGGTTGTAAGGCACTTACAACAGCCATCTAGTCCAACTGCCTGACCACTTCAGGGCTGACAAAAACTTAAAGCGTATTGTTACAGGCATTGTCCAAATGCCTCTGAAACACTGTTAGGCCTGGAGCATCCACCACCTCTCCAGGAAGCCTGTTCCAGTGTTTGACCACCCTCTTGGTAAAGAAATGCTTCCCAATGTCCAGTCTAAACCTCCTCTGGTGCAGCTTTTAGCCGTTCCTATGTATCCTATCACTGGATGTCAGGAAGAAATATGTATGGTTTTGTTGTTGGTCATTTTTTTGTGCATTTCTTCTCATGAAAAGTCTTAATCCTGAACAGGCAGGAAAAGGCTCAAAACCACACACAAGATCAATTGAGGAAAAAAAAAAAAAAAGAGATGTAATACAAAAATCAAAACATTTATGTATATTGCACAGTTTTACAAGGATGTATCTGAAGAGGCAGTGGGCACTAATACAGTTCAGGTTTTTTCGCAGCTTGGGGCAAATCTGTTTATTTCCATTAACTCCACCTGCACTGCAGCTGCCAACATCAGCTGAGGATCTGGCCCTCCACATCTGGCCAGAGCAGCAGCCCAAGACAGCCTCGAGCTGGAGCTCCTTCTGCCTCCGCAGCAATTTCTTTCATGGTATTTCAGCACATGTAGGCCAGGTAGAGGAGAAATACTGAGTGAAAGCAAAAGGAGGAAAAATAAAACACTTCACTGCATATTTTGAGCTTCAAAAGGACCTCAGAGCAGAGGGTTTGCTTTGATTTACAGGAACTATGAAGTAAGGCTCTGCTATAAAGAGCTATCAGGTGTTATTTCTACACCTTACACTGCTAAAGGTGATTGTCGTGGCTTCATTTCCTTTTAAGATCACTGAGTACCTGAAGGACGACTTTGCCCCAGACAGAAATCTTACTGGGGAACTGGCATTAGGTACAAACTGCCACCTGTATCCAGGACCTGCTTCTGTCAGATCAGAGGCGTCATCCCAGACTTCAAAGAGAAGCCCTCTGTTTCCTAGAAAGTTAAAATAAAAGTGTTTTCAGTAGCAACAAAAATCCCAGAGCACTTGCTAGAATCAGTGGTGTAAGGAGGCAGGCCAGAAGAGAAATTTTCATACTAAATTGGCTCTGTTTGTGGGTCTTTTTTGCAGTCCAAAGGCAGAACATAGATCTTCCTTTAGGGATTTTGTTCTACCTTGAAATCTTCCAGCATAAAGAATGAAAATCTGCAGAGAGCAAAGCATCCAACCAAGCTCACATGTCTGTTCTTGCAGGGAAAAGTACTGAGAGGACCCACAGTCAAAACGAGCTAAGCCTCATTTTAGGCACAGTAAGTTCCTACTGCAACACTCCACTCAAGCAGTGTCCCCAGAAGCCGCTGCAGTAGCTCTAGTTCAGTTATTCTTCCTTTAAATATTATCCATGCTTTTTTTTCCCCCTCATTTTCCACAGCCCTCCACACCAGGCAGACCTTCCTGCCACCATCACCCATGGGCAAGTGGTGGGCTGAGCTCTCCACTTCACCTTTCCTTGCTATAGGACCATAGAATAGTTTTGGTTGGAAGAGAATCTTGAAGGCCATCTAGTCCAACCCCACTTCCATGACCAAGGACATCTTCAACTAGATCAGGTTGCTCAGAGCCCCATCCAACCTGACCTTGGAAGTTTCCAGGGAAGGGGGGACATCTACCACCACTGGGCAACCTGGGCCAGTGTCTCACCACGCTCATTGTTAATAATGTCTTCCTTGTATCTAGTCTGAACCTTCCCTCTTTTAGTGTAAAGCCATTACTTATCACAACCGACCCTCCTAAAAATTTGTCCCTATCTTTCTTTTAAGCCCCCTTTAGTTACTGGAAGGGGCTATAAGATCTTCCTGGAGCCTTCTCTTCTCCAGGCTGAACAACCCCAGCTCTCCCAGCCTGTCCTCATAGGAGCAGTGCTCCAGCCCTCTGATTATTTACGCAGCCCTCCTCCTTATCCAACTTAAGAGAAACTGGATTGATGTTGAAGCAGACAGCATTTCAGAAAACCTCATTTCTTAGAATCGTAGAATCTTTGTGGTTGGAAAGGACCTTTGGGATCATCGAGTCCAACCATACACCCACAAAAAAAAAAAAAAACCAAAAAAAACCCTCAAAAAACCCCACCAGAAAAACACCCTACGATCTCTGCCACTAGAGCACGCCCTGAAGTGCCAAATCTACACGTTTCTTAAATATCTCTAGTGATGGTGAGTCACCCACCTCTCTGGGCAGGCTGTTCCNGAGCCTGTAGCGCTGCTTGGGGTTGGTGTGACCCAAGGGCAGGACCCGGCACTTGGTCTTATTAAATCTTATACAATTGGCCTTGACCCATTGATCCAGCCTGTCTGGGTCCCTCTGTAGAGCCTTCTTACCCTCCAGCAGATAAACACTCTCACCTACTTTGGTGTCATCTGCAAACTTACTGAAGGTGCACTCAATCCCCTCATCCAGATCATTGATAAAGATATTAAACAAAACTGGCCACAAAACTGAGCCCTGAGGGACACCACTGGTGACCAGTCACCAAGAAGATTTCACCCCACTAGTCACAACATTCTTGATTGTTGGTTACATTCTTGATTACATTCATCACCAAAGGATTTCTGCCTTCTATTTCCATGTGCGTGTTTGCTTGTTTGGACCTGCAGTTATTTGAATACCATACCTGGCTGGGGGACACCAAGCCTCCTGCCTTTGCCAACAGGCTCAGTGGTGCATCTGATTTGCTGGGGAGAGACATGCTTGACTTTACAGGGGACACCTGCCAGCAGGAAAAGGAGATAAAAGTGTCATGTGAGACTTGGAAAACATAGCTGAGCTGCAGCACGTAGCCATCTTGTTTCCAAAAAGGGTCAATATTTTGCTTAAAAAGTGTACTATCAAGCAAGCAAAACAGTTCATGCCCACATTCAGAATAACTGGACCTTCCTGATGGTGAGTCCTACAACTGCCACACTGGTATCCATCAACGTAGAATCATAGAATTGCCCAGGTTGGAAGGGACCTTTCAGATCATCTGGTCCAACCATCAACCTAACTCTGACAAAAGCCATCACTAAACCATATCTCTAAGCACCACATCTACCCGTCTTTTAAATACCTTCAGGGATGGTGCCTCAACCACTTCCCTGGTCAGCCTGTTCCAATGCTTAATAACCCTTTCAGTGTAAAAATTTTTCCTAATATCCAGTCAGTTGATTTTTGTATTCAGGGCCATGACCACCGTATTAAAACAAAAGAAACCATTTAGCACATTGCTACTCTTACCTGCAGCAGTGACCTGCACCGGCTCCTCAAAGAAATCCCCCATGACCGTGAGATCGGTGCCTCCCCCGAGACTCCCACCAGCTGGGAACACAGAGGCTATTTCTACAGAGGAAGGAAAAGGAAGGATCTGAAAATGAGCGTTGGAAAGGTTAATCCCAGCCCTATTTCTATCCGAGCCAGCAGTGCACTTGCACTCTTTCCAGCCAGAGCAGGCTCCTGTGAATGAAACAGGAATCCCACTGATCCTTCACGGGGGTTCTGGCAGCCACTGGGATTACACCAGGAATGAACAACATGGATAACTTGGCCTCATGACAGGAGAAATACTGTAAAGCTTGCAATGTTACTTAGCAGTGGCTGCATCTGTCATGCTCAGGTTGCAAACCGGTATATTCTGCGCTATTGAGCAGCCCTGCAAAAAAAAGGTGGAATTCAAAGTGGTTTAATCCTTTTGACCTTGTCTGACTCGCTTCTCAATTTAGGCTGTAAGTTTAAATGTTATCACACTTTCCGATTGGCCTTTAGGCTTCAGGGACAAATGGAGGGAGCTGAACATCTGAGTGTCCACATCATGACCATGCGAGTCTTTTGGGATTTTACTTCTGCCATAGTCATGCCCTTCCACACTGGAAACCTATTTTTCTCTTTGATGCCATTTACTCACTTTGCACTCAGAAGTCCTAGTTTAAGCACCCATTTGTTCTCCTGTAGTTCTGGAAAAAACGAGGCAATTTTGTCCAGATCTGCTTTTTTTCCCCCTTAATTTATATGCTATTTAAACAATATTTTACAGTCTTCACTACTGTCAAGTGCAGTACTGTCTACTGGATGGATCTGTCAGATCTTGTTTCTGATGGTGCTCTGCCAAGTCCATTCGGGGTTATTTAATTTTTCTGCACCTGAATTTGTAAATAAAACTTGACATAAAACTGCCCTCCTTCACAAAAGAATTTGAATTTATAGGTGGAACAAGCTGTATGCTATAAATAATATACAAAACTCAGGCATGTATTGGTTACATTAAAAAAAAAACAACAAAACACCAAAAAAACAAACGTTTGTTATCTCTTGAACCAGGCTTCTCGGATACAGCCCATATGGAACTAGGGCATTCTTTATGTTAATTTCAGCCAACTTAATGGCAAAAACTTGATGGGACCTTGCTGGGGACTGTGTAGGTGAACCAAATGATCTTTTAGCTTGACTAAGATCAAAGGTTGCCCAGTGCTCTGCAGTCCCTGATACCCTACTTCAGCCTTAGCTCTTGGGCATACAGCCTTGCTAAGTCTTGGACACTATTTGCCCATGACTATAATCTTGAGCTGGTGCTCAGGATTTCATTGTCTTCTCTTCTACACTACAGCTGGAAATGTCACACTGAGGTTATTATTGTTCGTGTACCTTAATTTATTTTTTTAAAACTAAAGACTCAGTAATCTGCCATTCACCATTTGTCCAGAACTCAGACCCTGCAGTGGCTGAACATCATCTCTTCCTTGTAGCTGATGTGAGATCTACCTCTATCCTAAGGTCTGCATTTCTAAAATCTCAACCTTACCCAAATACAGTGTGATTTGAAGGGGAAAAGGCTTCTCTAGGTGCAACATCTCAAGTCTACAACTGATCTGACGGGAAAACAAACAATGATAAAACAACATCATCCCAAACGTTGCCATACTGCCGTTCTCTGGCTGACTGTGTCAGATTAGAGTTCAAACATATCCCTGTCTGAGAGGAACACTAAATAACTGGGGATGTGATTCGTAGCCCATGGCAGTATACCCAACCTTAGCACATAAATCTGCTCTTCCTGAAATATTTGATCTGCAGATTTTTGTGTGGCCAAGCCTATAGCAGGAGAATGACCTGCTCAAAATGACATAACAGGATTACATCCTCGGGAAAAACAGCAAAAAGAGAGGTCTTCTCTTAGACCATGCTGGGACTACCAAGACCCTCACTGCCTACAGTGTAGGCGGTGAGGTGGATCTGTGCAATACCTGAATGCGTTTGATATAAGAAAAGCTCCTGTTTGGCACTGATGAGCCAAGCACCTTTGTGTACTGCTGACCTGCAAGAGAGAGAAAATGCTTGAGAGATCCTTGGCCATTTAAGTTCAAGTAGACCTTCTATTGGCAGAGCTGGACACTCTCTTCAGAGGAACAGCGGAACATTTCTACAAGGACCAACACCACCTTTCACCAGGACATTGAGGCATTGATTCAAGAGACTCTATTAGGTGGCTGAAAGTCTTTATTAGAAGTACTGTCTCATTGTAAAGCATGGGTTTTGGCACAGGCAAAACCTGTTTTTACCTTTTTTATGTCTAAATTTTTTCTCATTTGGATAAAGAGTTAAAAGCGAGGTGAAACGATTTTATTCAGCTAGGCTTAACAGTTAACTTATACTTTGGGCACTGAAGCTAAAATATTAAAACCACAAAGCGAAGATGCGTTGAGGGAGGAACATTCTCCCTTTTCATTCCCAATTTGATGATCGCCTTCTCAATATAGCATAAACTCATTTTTAAACAATGAAAGACAAAATTCTGTAAAAATATCACACACTTATCCTGGACTCAAACGCAGCTGTGTTCCCATGTGAAAACATCCAAAAGAAAAGAGAGAAAAAGATTCTTTTACTCACTTCCCTTTGTTGAACACCGAGAAGCTAACATTGTGGGACCCTGGAGGAGAGAAAAGGCATATGTTTTATGGCAGAAGAGTGGAGGGCTCCTTGAAGAGTGCATCCTGCCAAACCTCATCCAGATATTCTGGGTCTGATTCTCCTCTTCCTTACACTTCCTTTACAACAGCATAACTGTGTTGATTTCAGCAGTGTGTGCAGGAATTGAACTGGATGTCTGCTAAGGGACCTTGGAAACCTGGATTGTAGGTAAGCTCTGTACTGCAGATACCTACAGTTATTTATCAAACCTGCAAGCTGAAACTCAGGGACAGGATTTGGTTGCCTAAGCATAATTCTTTTGTGTCATCTTAGACCCTATGGATCCTATCTGACCTCACCTTACCATGCTAGGAAAGTGTAGAACTCCTTCAAGACCTCAGTTATCTCCAAAACCACATTGGAGAGATCCCAGATATCCCAAGATATCTCATCGATGTCTACATGAGAGCCAGACATTAATTTCTATTTTACGCATTTAACTCAGATCACCTTTCCCAAACTGGGAGCTTGCTGCTCAGACAGAGCTTTGGAAAAAAATCAGAATATTTTTTTTTGAGTGCTTGAAAGCAAGGAAAAATGAAATGGATCCAACCTACTACCAGAAAGACCACGAATAGAAGGGAGTATCCAATTTATTCCTCTAATAAAGCAGTAAATAAAAGGTCCATCACATATAAGAAGGATTAAAATAAAAGTAGTAAACTGACAAAGACCACCCCAAATCACATTATTGCTGTCAGAAATGTCCACATCATGCCATGGTTTCACTTGAGCACTGCACTTCTTTTTCTCCAAGGCTATGCAGAGGACGCAAATCATGGCAGTGGTTATGCTGAAGATGGGTAAGCCTTGATCTGAAGCAGGTTTTGTGGACTCAGCCCTGAGCCCCATTCCTAACTCTGGACAGACAGCAGGCACTCATGATTGACACCCTCTCTGTACCCTCTGGAATTGCAGAAATAACAGAAACACATTATTTTCCCCTCCCTTTCACCAACCTATGTGGTTCCCTTCCACCCGGCACTGCAGGGTCCCCAGTCCATCTTCTGCCTGAATAGGGTAGCTGTGGAGAGACAAAGGACTTTGTTGAGCCTTGGGAGCAAAAAGTGCAAAACACAAAATCAAACCAAGAAGAGAAGTGGACTTACACAACTAAGCTAGTCATGCTTGGTTCCCTTTACAAACAAGGGAAACAGGTCAGATGAGAGAGGAACAACCCATGTCCTCAGTGATCGTGCAATCAGAGAATGGTTCAGTTCAGAAGGGACCTTAAAGACCACCCAGTGCCACCCCCTGCCCTGGGCAGGGACACCTCCCACCAGCCCAGGTTGCTCCAAGCCCCGTCCAACCTGGCCTTGAACACCTCCAGGGATGGAGCATCCATAACTTCCCTGGGCAACCTGGGCGAGTGCCTCATGACCCTTACAGAAATAATTTCTTCCTAATATCTAATCTAAATCTCCCTTCTCTCCGTTTAAAACCATTACCCCTCATCCTATTGCTACACTCCCCGATAAAATGTCCCTCCCCTCTGATGATCAAGAGTTCAGCAGCTTAGGAGGATGCTTCCCAGCAACACACAGTGCCACAGCTTGACCCCTTTACTCTTCTTTCTAGAAGCTGATCCTCTTGGTGACCTTCAGAACCCTCATTTGAGATAAAAGCTGAGGGGTGACAATTCTGGGCATGTGGTGAGGGTGAATATAGGAGAACAAAACCATTTCCCCTCTACTTGCTCCTCTGCATGTCCCTAAACTGTAAGAAGGAGCAGGTAGCAATTAAACAAGCTGCATCAGCATTACATCAACCTTCTGGAGCCATGGAATGAAGCAAGTCCCATCACCAACTCACATTTGCATATAAGTCCCCCTCTTGGGAGCCAGGAGGAATCTTACCAGCGCAATAAGAGCGCCTGCTGAGGACCCCAGGAGTAACACTGAATAGCACTGAATTCTGTGGGAGTAGTTTTTTCCCCTTATTCCCTGTAAAAGCAGCCTGTCTTTTCCTGAGCTCACAGGCGCTGTGAGAAATGCATCATTCATAAAAGAAACACTGCTGCCAAGTCCATGGGGTTTTTTTTTCTGTAATTCAACAAGGTGCAAGAACGAGCAGTCTAAAGGGTCTCTGGTAACTTACAGAAGACAAGGATACATTAATACCAATAAATGAAGGGTGTGGGGGCACAGACACTGGAGCCTATCTGCCATGGGAAATTTTTAGAGCATTCCTTGCCCAATTTGGGCTCAGGTCAGTTAATTCACCTTTCAAATTATTTTCCATATATTACTGAAGACATTGCATTGACAACGGTCAACAGGCAGTTTGGAAACAGCCACCTTGATTTGGAGTCTAAAGAGTTGAACAGAACAGATGTGGCCAGGGCATAGAGTATCATCTCCAGCCAGAGGACAGCCCCTGGCCTGTCCTGGCTATGGCTAGAGCCACCGAACCCTGTCACAGACCATTTGATCAACTCCCCATGGTCCCTCTCCATCTTAAGCAAAAGCAGAAAAGCTTCTTCAATAAACAATAGTTTTTGTGTGCACAAGCTGTGCTGAGCCCTTGCACACACAGAAACCAAAGGTAAGTCAAGAACTGACATCCTCCCAGCTCGCCTGTCAGCAAAAGAGCAGAGGCTGGTCCATCCATCTCCTTCTGCCACGAGGACAGCTGGCCTAGGCAAAAAAAAGAAACAGGGAAGGTGTGATACGATACAACCACATTTCACAAACGAAATCCTGATTCTACTAAAATCAGCAGCCAACATTTTCAAATGGGACAGGAATTTCCCCTCACTTGTATATAGCATTTATTAACCCCCTAGAAAACTGTAAACTCCTAATCTCTTAACTTTTGTCTGCAAAATATATTCCCCAGATACTGGGGGAACTACACCTCCATAAAGATTGTGGCAGGACCATCTTGGAGACACTCAGTGCTGGCTCTGAATGACCTGATAGCTCTCTCCTTGTAAGGAAGGGTTGGTAGTCTGAGACCCAGAAGGACTACCCCAACCCTTACCTTCCAGAAGCTGCAGGCAGCACAAGCGCAGCATCGTGCTCATACAGCCACACTGCTTCGAGCAGTAGCTCAGTCATTTCTCTATTTCATTGAGAAAAAACACTAAAACCAACCTCTGCTAAAAATCATCCATGGTCCTAATAGCAAATTCAAGTAACCCCACCTTAAAGAACCAATATGGCAAGGGACAACTTCCACTGGAGAGGAGGAATCAAGTGGGAGCAATAAATTCACAGTAATTAGCATAATAAGCAAAGGTGGGCAATGATTCTTTGAGAATTAACAGGCAATGAAGGAAAATATGCAATTAAAACCTGCAGCGCAAACACTTTGCTATGAGTAGTTTAATGAGGTTTTATTAAGAGTTTGTTTTTATTAATACAGCTTGCTGATATTGAGATGCCTTTCCTTATAAGGATGAATAGAATAAAAATTCAGAGCTGCAAAGTTCTGGATGCAGGTTCAACATCACTGGATCATCGCATCCCATATAAAGCGTGGAAAAGGGTTCAGAACACACTTGGAAGCATAAAAACAGCCCTCTTTTTTGCTTCAAATCCTAAATCAGTGCAAGTTACAGACTGCTCTGGTCAAGTCCATGTCTCCACCTGGTACCTATTTTATTGGTGTGTTACACCAAAAATGGGCAAGTTATTCATGTGAAGCTACGATGTGAATCTGTTTGGCATGTTAAGATTTTGAGGCCATTTCCTTTTTGGCTTCTTGTGAGGTTAAGCTGTAAATGAGTAATCTAGCAACAGAGCATGCAGGCACGTCCAACCTGCGGTCAGACAGACCAGTCTTTCTTCCCACAGATCAAAGGTTTCACAGTTCCACTAGAGACAGGTAAAACAATAATTAATATTGAACAAAGGATGTTAATGTGCATCCAGTGAGCAAAGACGTAGGGCTGATAGATGAGTGCATCTGGTATGGCAGGAATCTGCACTGGGCTTTCATTCATGCTAGCAGAGAATTTAGTTACTTCGCAAGGGACATTTCCATTCAGCCCGAAAAGTAGCAAAAAACCATCTAGTGGGCAAATATAGAATCATAGAATTGCCCAGATTGGAGGGGACCTTTCAGACCATCGAGTCCAACCATCAACCTAACTCTGACAAAACCATCACTCAACCATATCTCTCAGCACCACGTCTACCCATCTTTTAAATACCTCCAGGGATGGTGCCTCAACCACTTCCCTGGGCAGCCTGGTCCAATGCTTAATATAATCCTTAAAACCCAATGCTTAATATCTACTGCTGCAAGTAAAATTTCTAACTAATGAGAATAAACACCTTACCTTGCTCCTGAAATGATCCATAAAATGACAGAACAGTAACTATAGATTAAAAGTTTATCTTCAAAATACCCACTTTGGCTTAGTTCTTCCCTGCCATTGACAAAAGTGTAAGGAAATCATAACTCAGCAGTACCTGAGAAGACTTCCATACAAGTGGAAACACATATGACTGACAGCAGGTCAGCTTTCATGCTCATTTTGGATTCACTGTGCTTAAAGTGCTGCTGACCCAAAGTAAATTTTTTAAATCTACCTGCTTTGCTCTGTTGTGTGCAACCATAGGAGCAGCAGAAAATAAGGAAGTGACCAGAGAGGGTTTAAAGCAGTGAACAACAAAGCCTTTTGTCTCAAAATACTTCTGCTTTATCTTCTGACTCAACAGAGCATCTGTTTCAAACTAATAGTTTTTTCTAAAAATGCAAATGGAAGGGAAAATTTATTTAACTTTTAGATCCTGACACTATTTTAATTAGTTAAATTTTAATTTGCTAGCCAAAATAAAATCTACAGCAACCAGATGCAATTACAGTACAATTCACACTGAGCTGTGATTGACTGTGCTGCCAGTAAACAAACCAACTAGCTTAATGGACCAGTTGCAATTAGATTAACAAAGTTTGCTGGAGCCCAACTCATGAGCTGCAATAAACCACAAAGGAAGTAAATGGTAATTCTGGGCCAACTGGTTGCAATTTATTGCTGTCAAGGAGGCTGATGGAAGAAATACCAGTTTACAGGGACTGGGTGAGATAGCAGCCTGTATATAATTACCCATCAATATAATCCACATCGAAGTCCAGGGTTTCATATCTTCCAGTAATTGTCTTCCCATGGATCTCTATTAAATTTCCTGTTTAAAAGGAAATATAAATTGAAGAGAGCCTTTTAAAAGCAGAGAATTTGTATTTGCAGATTTTGTGAGCTGAACAAAAGAAATTCTTGATCTTAGCAAAGTTTGCAGAGAGAAGACCAGCTGGCTGCACTGATGTCTACTCTCAGCTTCTACCTTAGTTCAAGTGACTTAATTCACTTTTCCCAAAACACACATCTTTGTTTCACACACAAAAAAAGTCCATTCCTGATTTTTTTTAGTAGACCTTTAGTATCTGTACTGAGAAGGCGTTTTCCTCAACTCTTTTGTAAACTAAACCCCACATTCTAACCAAACTCCACTGCAGAACCTCACGAGGCAACCAAAATGCCATCATTTGAACACTAGGCAGTGTCAAGCTCTAAAGAAGGACCTCAGCATCTATGTGGCCAGCTGAATCACTCCCAACCCTCCCTTGGCAACACCGGGTGACAGCTTGGTTCAGGTGCCTGCACAGAGGTGTCTTCAATCATTTGAGGCGCCCTATCCTCCCACTGTGGCTTTAGAAGGGAATGAATCTTCCTGGTTCTGTGTCATATCTACCTGCTCCATGCAGCTTCTTCATGCTCCAGGACGTCTCAAATAGCGCCAGAGACTTAGTGCTACTCTCATGTTCTTCGCCAACTACACTGGGAGGTCAAACACCCAGCTAACACATAACACATAGCGACACCCTAAAGCAAGGCATGAGAATCTGGAGCTGAACTGCACCTGAAAATGATTAGAAATGAGGCACAGGCTCAGATTTAGGAGCATCCGTGTGATCTAATCACTCAGGTACCTCGCTGCACTCTTGAGAGACCAGAATGTTTTGATTCATCTTGACTTCGGAAATAAGCATTTTGATATTTTTTTTTTCTTAAGAAGGCTGCAAATACAAGCAGAATAGAAACAGGGGAAAAAATTGTTCCATACACCAGTTAACTGTTCTGACCAAAACCAGTGACTGTCTTCTCATGCAACTTTAGTCTGATCTAAAGCTCCATTAACACGAAGGTCTGTATGGCATTACAAAATCATCACCTAACAGCTAATTCTTCTTAAAACTATTACTAAATAGGCTCAAGAGTTGTGGCTGATTAGATCTACCCATCTGCTGAACGAAGTCTCTCTACTCAGGCATAGCCGGGCCGCAGAAGGTAAGTATCAAATAACCTGGACACTCTGCGTTACCCATTTCTCTCGTACCCAGTGCTACAGACTCTCTCCCTTTGTGCAAAACCATTTCCCTGTTCAGCAAGAGCTCGGACATTAGGTTCTGGAGGTGCCCATTTCAATCCCCAGCAAGACAGACCCCTCATAAGGAGAAAGACAGTATGGAACATCAAATAATAATTAAAGCGGGCTCCAGCTTAAAGAAAGGTCCCATACCTGGGATGCCAGATGGAGGACTAATTTGGTAAACCACAGGTGTCTGCGCAGCAGAGAACTACAAAGAGAAATTTGTTGTTAAATGCCAGTCGTTTTCACAGCAGCCCAACAAGATCTGATTACACATTGCTCACGACACAGTTGGCAACTGTATTTCAGAGACTCGCACTTTAGGTTTTGATCTTTGAAGCGGAGTCCTGCTCCGAGACGGGAGTGAGTACAATGTCCCTTTCTTGCCCCCTCTGCATTCAGAGTATGGCTTACTGCTATTTTCGCTTCTTCTTTCTGCCCAGATTGTCCACCCTGGCTTGAGTCAATGCCAGAAGACATAGTTTAATACATTATAGAACTTATAAGCCATGCTTTATCTCAAGTCATTTTATCTGGCATGATGGCACCTTCTTTCTTCCCAATAATATAGTCAAAAACTATTCCTAATCACAGAAGTGAGATACTCCAGCTAGCCTTTAGCAAGCTTGTTGGATATCCTAAAGCAGTGTAGAAAAAAAATGCTTGTATTGGCCCATCCTAATGTAGTATAAAACACCAGAGGTGTCTTTGGGAAAGCACTACTTTGCACTCTGAGGAAACAGCAAGGAAATACTGGAAATCTGCCATGGGGTACTATTTTTGACTTTAACAGAGTCCAAAAGGAGTATAGAGAGATTTTGCTCTGAGATAAGACTCCCAGAAGATGGGGAACACACAGGGATCCTTCCCAAATGGGGGAAGGTCATCTTCAGCCTTCCAAAGTAGCAGAGAGACATGGATACCTGACCTGGCACAAGTTTTGGGCTGCGTTTTCAATGAGCAGCCCTTTTCCTCCTTTTCTCCAGTTGAGTCTAAAATATATGAGAGTTTTTTTAACCAAAATTAACCTAGGCTGACACCAGCCTTATTCAAATGGTGTTGTGTCAAGGAGCCCTACTCATGAGTCAGTTGGCCAGAGGCTCTCACAGTCCTCTGTTAACTCGCATGGAACCATTATTGTCTGTAAATATCCCTATCCCTGCCTGGAAGAGGGCATACCAAACAGGACAAATAAATGGACAGCTTCAGCAGCTAAAAAGTGCCTTATGTCCAAACTGAGCGTCTAGATCCCAGTACTAAAAGAAATAAAAAGGCAGTCGAAACTCTTTGGGTGTCCTTAAAATATTCCTGCTCTGGATAAGGAGTTGTCACCAGCACACTAGGTATTTCCAGTGCTGGCTTAGCTGAATATTGTCTTGTAACAGGCTGATGTAGCTGAGACGATCTGGTGTCAGTGGGAATGTACCTGGGCAAAATGAGAAAAAGCTAGATATCTTGGGAAAGCCACAAGGAGAGTTGTGGAAAGGGGAGGTGGGCTCTTGGCCTATGGTTATATGACTAAATTTAATAACTTAGAACCTGCTGTTTGACTCGGGGAATAGCACAGCTTATATCCATGTAGGGAAATTCTCTCCCCACACTAAAAAGAAGGTGGCCTGACCCATGCTAATGGGAGAAGAATTGCCATCACCCAAAAGAAAAAAATCTGCACCAAGAAGCAGCAGTTACGTGACCCCAGGCAGTGCTGGAGCCCACGTCCTGACCCTGCTTTGCTCGCTAATAAAGGCACAGCCTTGTATTGTACAGGGAGACCTTGGCAAAACCACTTCACTTCTTCATTCCTCGTATTGCCTTGAAAAAATAAGAGTAATGTCGTCTTCTTTCCCTGGTGCAGCATTTGGCACCATGGAAATGAAAATCATTATGTGAAAAGCACGTCAGATCCATCAAGGTATTTAGGGGTCTTGGGCTTAAAGCGTTGTATAGAGGTACGTGTCTTGTTCAGATTTTGTAAAACCCATTTGTCTCTCTGCTTTCTCAGGTGCTACAAATACCTCCATAAATCTGGCCTACAGTCCTGCTAGGTGGTTAAAGCCTGTTTCCATCTAGGTCATTAGCTGCTCGATTTCATTAACCTTACAGAAAAAGTACATCTCCCTTGTGTCCCTATTTCCCAAATCACACATTTCTCAGAGCCATCTCCACATATCTCCGTGCCCCCCACCTTCTTTTTGAGCCCTCTGCTGTCCTCACTTGTTTTTGCCGACACTGCTGTCAGCCTAATAAATAACAAACCCATTTGCTGAATCAAACCAAAGACACAGTTGCATATTTGGGGTCTTTTTTTGAGCTTTCCTTGACCCCCGTTCCTTTTCAAAGCTCAGTCTTTGCCTTCCCTCCTCCTCATGCTCATGTTAATAATGAGTGAGTAGCTACAAACTCAGTGATGGTCACTTCTGAAAAGAAAAGGCAACATCACACCACAGCCTGTGCTGGAGCTGATGGAGAGAAAGAAGTCAAAACAGCACAAAAGCCAGGGCCACTAGCTGACACAAGTCTTCCAAGCTGTTCAGACTTGTTGCTGCCTGCAGCGGGCTTTTTCAATCTACTGTGGAGGCAAAATTAATTTTTAATACGCATAGCTCCCAGGTCCCAGTCCCAAAACAAAGAGATGCATTGTGTTTTATTTAGCTTGGAATGTGCCTCATTAACAGCATCCCCTGGTGATTTTTCATCAACTCTCTAAGCTAGCTGAACCACCCAACGACTCTTCAGCTTTAATGTGCAATTTACTGAAAACGCTGGGCTTCCTTGCTTGATACTCAAAGTTTGCACAGAAGTGGGACGTGACTTCCAAACATACCAGGCCTCATCCTGGAGCAGGCAGCCATGGTTAAGCATTCTGCTCTGCAAGTGGTTCTGACACCATCGTCATTAACTGGTCAACCACCACCATACCCCACAGCCTCCTGAGACAACGTGCTCTGACATTGAGTGCCAAAGGGAAAATACTGGTCTGAGGGAGAGTAGCGAGCTCTCAAAATAACCGAGCAACAGCTATGCAATCACAACTGAGGTCTGAGCTTGCCATATCGTGTTCATCTTAGGTGTGGAGGGCTGTCCTAGACCTGGAGACATGTCCTTTCCTGGAACCACCGTGCCTGAGATAGTCTTGCCCCCAGGAGGTATTCTTGCCCATGGTTACCTACCAGTGCAGACTGTTATCTGCCACCCTGCAGCTTGGAGGGTAACACCAGAAGAAGCTGGCATAGGGTCTTCTGGCACAATAGTGTCTTCTGACTGCATGGTTTAAGTGCAGAGATAAATTAACTTGGACCAAGATTTTTGATTCAAAAGACCTCTTAGGTCACCTAGTCTATTCAGTGCCAGATTGATGAGTACCTCGATGCACCGAGTTTGAAGGTACAGAAGGAGCATCCTAACTTCTTGTCCTGATGTGCAATCAGACATACAGTATAAAAGATAATATTCCAATGTTTTCTGTATTTCAAATATTTTCTGTAAGACTAAGCCTGAAGTTTGACTCCCTTCAATACCTTCAATTATTTATCACTTCTATCCTTGCTTGGTAGTTACCTTGAAAGTACAGTTTTCTTTCTCCACCTCAGTCAGGTTGTTAATTACATGTCCTTTAAACATCACCTCCACATAGTACAAACCCTCCTGAGGTGAAGACCTAGGTGGAAGAAAACATGTTACATTATTTTTATACAGATTTGGGTTATTTTTTTAGGAAATGCCAGATCCTTCACAGTGTCTTCATTCTTAGCAGGTCCACTAAGGCTTCAATAGAGCAAAAAAATCATTTACACTGTGAACCCAGAATTTACAAGTAGGAACCCAAGCTCTAAAACTACAACTTAAAAGAAATGTGGAAGCAAAAAATTACAGTTAAATGCAGAAGGTGACAACTACACCAGAACTCAATCCGAATTGTACATTAATGCAAAACGTGGACATGCTCATCAGTGTTCATTAATACTAATGATCAGTTGTTATTCATTAGTCTTAAAATAACCCAGGGCTGCCTGGATTTACAGGGCATCTTGATCCTGGGTTGTAAATTAACACTGCAACTTTAATGCACACAGTTTCGCAGCACCGCATTCAGCAGAATTAACTCCCAAAGAAATCATAGCAGCAAAGGATGGAAGAGCCCCATTAGGGTCACTCTTACAGCCTCTTGTGACACCCCTAGTCTTTAAGTCAAAGAATCATCTTTAAAACTATGACAGGATGAAAACCAGGGAGTTTAGATTGTCCTACTGGTGCTTGAAACCATATTTGTTTCCCACTCTACCTGTAACATTTCTCTGTCATCTTGGACAGGTCAAAGACACCAGAAGCTCCACCTGGGATTTTCTTGGGAGTGTTGCATCTAAGAATTAGATAACTACACATCTTTGAGGATCTGAGTTTAGCCTGTCCAAGAAGCCCCACCAACTCTCATGCTAGCTAGTCTAGTGCTTCATTAGGTTGAAACAAGGATAAATGTCACATAAATTAGGAGGTGCTGAGATGCAATCACAGTAGAAGCCGTAGAAATTCATTAAATTCACAAGCTGCCAGTACAGACACTGAAAGAAAATAAGGTTCCTACCAGAAAAATGGCAAGGTCTCACCCACACTGTAGTCATGGATCATACCTTGTTCTGCATCTTATAGTGGATAAGTCAAAATACACAGGCGAGACATCACACGGCAACCTGGGCAGATCTGGATTCACCAGGAACACCTCCAGCTGGGACCCACTGGCTGAAGAGACATATTCTAACTGGTGGGATGTTGAGCCTAAATAATCAGAGTCAACCAGAAGAGCTCTATGAAGACAGGATTGCTCGCATTCAGTCACACACGATATGAACATTTTTGAATGTGCAACCCAGCTTCTCTTTAGAGGCAACACTTAAACCCTCTAATCAGGGGTTTTAAATTCAGGTTTGCATAAGTGCGTATTGAGACCGAGTTCATCCCCCCCAGGCAGCTGCAGGGCTATTGTTTTTTAGCCTCTAATACAATACTTGGTCTCCTCCACATATATTCTACTGCAGAGATTGAGCCAACTCAACCGTCTACTCTGGGGAAAAAACCCATACCCATACATACTTAAAGCACCTGCACAATTAGTACCATTTGACATGGTCTTTGCAGTTGCTGATGTCTTGCTTCGTTTTACTGACAGGACCTCGTGTTGGGTTTTGCTGTAAAGTGGACCTGCTTAGCCCATTTCTTTAGAGTGGGCTGTCAAAAGGCTTTTAATCTTCAGCAAGTTGAGTTTTACCTGAACATAAACTAGCCCAAACCATGACAATGGTTAACTTTGGTAGCAAAACCAAATGCAACTTAGAAATGAAGGTGGTTTACAAACCTCTCCCTTTCCTTGTGGCCTTCACAGGTGGTTCCCAGCCCACAGACTCACTTTGAATGACATCAGCGATTTCTTGATTTGCAACAAAATGCACATTTCCTCCTTGTCCCAGGAAGGTTTTTTTCCCCTTCTCCTGAGATCTGGCTGTCTGCTTCCCCCACAAAAAAAGACCCCACTCTGCTTGAACAGAGTTTCCAGCTGTGACTCTCTCTGCCTGCAACACAGTGCTGGGGGGGAAACCTCTCCCTTCAAGACATGAGCTCTCTCTCTTCCCTCCATTTCATCATTATTATGGGAACGCACAATAACCAGACAAATAAGACTGACACTATTCGGCATAGTTATAAATGGCAGTGCCGGAACTTGAGCAGCTAAACCAAACATATAACTGTCCCAGAAACCAACTCTCTTCCCAATGAATCAATGCTCATCACTGTAGAAAATCAAGCCTAACTTTGTACAGCTATTTTGGGGACCAAATGAGCATGGCATATCAATTTCTGTGTTTTTTACTCAGATCTCGTACTTATCATTAATGCTTTTAAAGGTCCAGCATCACAGGACCTATAGACAGAGAAGACTTACAGCTTTTCTTCAATAAAAGCATGGCAGGGAAGAAATTTCTGGCCATATATCTACAAAAATAAGGTATAAATCTGACTTCCCTTGCTTAGAAAGAACTTAAAAACAAGAAACCATCAGCAATAACTTATGAAGTAATAATTTGAAGCCAATTTCATGCTCTGGGTGCCACAGCCCATATATCTGTTGCTTAGGGCTTGTCACTCCAACCACAGATCTCAGAATGGAGCTGATTCTCAGTTATTTCAACACTTGCTTCATAAAAGTTTAAATCTCACCATCCAGGGTAATAGTAATCCATGTTCCTCCAGTGACGCTGCCTTCTCGGGGCTTAATGAGCAATCCCGTGGCTGTCACTGCAAAAAGCAACCCAGCTACATCAGGTTGAAGTGTAATACAAACATCTAAAAGATCTTGTTCAGAGCAAAACATGGTAGCCTGACAGCTGCCCTCCTGTGATCTCACCCTTCATCTCATTTCTCCTTCTCAGGCATCTAAATTAGTCATATTGCTCATCTTTTTTCCCCCCCAACTGTCTCCCTTGTGTAATAGTCCTGCTT
The DNA here is from genome assembly GCA_013400135.1 of Rhinoptilus africanus. Classification (NCBI taxonomy): domain Eukaryota; kingdom Metazoa; phylum Chordata; class Aves; order Charadriiformes; family Glareolidae; genus Rhinoptilus; species Rhinoptilus africanus. The sequence goes on from VXBO01014834.1 coordinate 49,461, forward strand.
CCCCACAGGGGGGTTTTGTTGCCTTCAGGACTTGGTGAAACAAGCTATGGTCTGAGCGTCCTGTCCTCCTCAAGAATTAAAATAAAGACAATAAATCTCATGTTTATTCCTCCAGCTCTCAAAGAAATGTATTTGCTGACTTCTGTACACTCTCCCAAACTTAGGGCTACCCAAAAAACATGTCTCCTTCTGGCTCCAAGACAACCTGTCCAGCTCTTTCTTGACAAAGTCCTTCATAAAGAAACACAGACCTGGAAAGGAACTCTTGCTTTATTAAATTAAGTCACTCATAACTTGGTATACAATGCCTTTCATAAAGGCATCAAATCATTAAGATAATTTAAGACTTATTTTGGGGACACACATCCTCTGAAGCTAACAAAGATGAGCCAGTGGCTGACTTCTTTTTTTGTAGCCAAATATCAGAATTTTCCAGGAAGTCCTCTTACAGGGATAACCAGTTTCCTGTTTAGCATTTCAGGAGATTCCAACTTCTCAGCTGCATGTGAGTGCAATCTCAAACATCAGTATTGATCACTGAAAACAAGTATTGGACAAAATTTCATCATGAATCCTTGATATCAACATGCAAAAGTGATATAACTATCATCAAGTGAATGAAAAACAACAGGCACGAGGTGAACCCAGGTAGAACAGGGAAAATTAGCAATGAATTCAGAAATCTCCACTGGCTATGGAAATAATGCCATGAAAAGCCACAGATAATGGTGGACAATGTCCAGTAGGCTTCAGTCAATATCCCGTAACATTCAACAGCTTTTAGAGATGCTTCCTCTTGTTTCTCACTCACAACCAGTCTGTATCCAACTCAGTGGCACTGGATTTTGCTGGTGTTGTATGACCAGTGAGGGTGGAGACAACACCTCTATCACCCACCTGCAAAGAATATCAGCTCAACACTCACAAAAGATGATCGCCAAGGGTTCATCTTGGACTTTGGATGGGGATTTCACAAAATACTGGCTCCAGCATCATGGCGAGAGGCCTTAGCACCATCCTGTATCTTTAAAACAAACCCCATCTGTATTCTTTCTTCACGCTGCAGACCTGTGGGAGCAATGGTCCGTGTTACAGCAGACAGGATGGACTGCAATGTGGAATCACAATGTGGAATCACTGATTCACCTCTCACACAGTGTAAAGGATCCACATATTGGAAACCATACTCTTTTTCCTCCCTCCCAACAACTCTAAACAGAACACATGCCTCTCCAAGCAGACCACTTTCCAGCCAAGCTCAGGATGAGTTTTCCTCCACTGGGGCCGTATTTCAAGGATACTGACTCTCAGTAAGTGGTAGACACAGATGAATTAGTGAAAGCAATAATAAGATTTAGAGCAGAAGATATTAAACTCTCCTAGCTCTGTGTTGCTTTGTGCAAAATTGTTACATCTATTACATTAAAATAAATTATGCTGTGGTCATTCTCCAGCTCTGAAAGCATATGACTTTACTATGCTATTAAACTCCAGCCTTCCACAGCTAGCTCCAAAATAGGAACAGCCCATAGTGGCTCCCATAGATGTGTATAGGTATTGCTTGGAAGACTGCTGGTAGACTTGGTCACTACAGTGTTGGGAATTGTTCTAAGAACATAAACATTGGAGTTCCTGTATCCTGGGAAGTTCCTTGGTCTTACTTGCTATCATAGCTAGTAATATCAAAAATTCCCTTTGTAAAATCTGTACCAAGAACTGTTCTAAGATTTAAAGATATAGACCATCAACTTTACTGCCTTCATCCTGGTCTTTGTTCTAGTATTAAAATAATCATGTCTCAATTAATTTTACCACATTTTAAGTGAGCAAGAACCCCAAATTCTTACCTGTGAGTGCAGAGATTGGGACACCCTTACCCAGAATATCCCTTGTTGTTAAAACTCGGTCCAGACCACAAAAGCCCCAGACATAAAGATGAAGTCAAATGGCAAGAAGATCATTTAGGAATTCAGATTGTTTTTATGGTAGGATGTAAAGAGCAAAAATTCACAATCACTGTATGAGGCACGGTATAAACGGGAATTCTCAAAAGCAGAATCCATGTCCCCCCACAGAAGAACAAATTGACACAAAAAGACAGCCTTTCACAGTTCTGTTCCACCAGTCAGTTGGTGAAAAAAGGAGAAGAATAGACCTCAGCTTTCTTAAGGCCTAGTTCCTCTGCAGGATGATGGTACCAAGAGCTCACGTGTTCTTCCATGTAGTGGTCTCTCTCCAGTCACTACAGACACTGCACTAATTCAAACCCTCTTCTACATTGGTAAGTGCCCATCAGATCACTTGACAAAGCCTAAACAACTGTCTATAACACCATCTGCTTTGATGGCTTCTGTAAATGTCTGTAAGACCTGTCAAAATGAAGCCAGTTGAGTTGATTAACACCTACACTGAAAAAACCCCACAAACTAAAACTCATTATTCAAAGAATAACATAAAATCTAAAAAAAAAAAAAANAGCACCCAGGGCTTGTTCTTTGTTTGTTACTGCTACAGTAATTCATAATTGCTGATGCTTTAAGTCATTTTTAAAGGACTGACATACACAGAAGTGATCTGCGTCTATAGGCACAATATGCTCTTGGATATCGATTAGAAGAAGTGTTCAACTTGTGTCCAAGGGCACTGAATATTGCTGGGTACTGCACATCCCACACTTAAAAGGAAAGTGAAGGGAAAAGAATTTGCTTCTCCTGTTTCTCTCTGACCAGCCTCTGCCAGATAGTGCAGCAAGGAATTTCAAGACAGTTTCAAGACAAAATCCAGAACAAAGCCACATCCACATTGGTTACGAAACCCAATAGAAGCAGATCTGTAGAGCAAAACAACCAGTGCCAAAGACCCAACAACCACACTGCAAGCATTTAGATGTGTTACCCATAGCACTAGATCTAGCTTAGTGCCAGGGACTGAACATCCATTCATAGCTGGAGTGTTGTTTGGTGCATATCTTTATTTGAACTTATCCAGAAGGATGGACATCACTTCACTGAGGCAGTTCTGTGATGTGAAATAAAACACCTAATCTGGAGATGTGACCTGCTTCAAAAGTGCACTCCTGGTCAAAAACAGACAACAAAGGAGATACTGTGAAGCCTCTAAAGCACCTCTCCCTCCATTAGGAGTGGGGACTTTTTTGGAAGATTAGAGTGGAATGCGATGCATCCATACTGGGTGTTCAAGAAACCAAGTCTGCTTGTTGGTCTTCTAGGAAAGGCAAACCTTATAGCAAAACTAGATCGTTTTTCACATGCTTCCTTCCCTATTCTTATTGCCATAAACACAGTTTTAGAATCATCCGAATACCATACATCACGGTCACGAATTCTCAAACAAAAAGCCTCCTCAGAGCTGCTGGGTAAGAGTAGAGATAAACAGGGCTGCACGGTGGAAGAAGTTAGCAGATGAAGATTCAATAGAAGAGCACATTCTTACAGGTGAGAGTTGGGCAGAAGCTGTGATTACCCCATAACAGTGGCACTGTCCCCTTAAAGCCAAATTCTAAGCTTCCATTGGCTTCTTACACCACAAGACCTACTGTAACCACTTTCCCTATATTTCTTGCACATTTTAACATAACTGCGATATGTAGGGGTCAGAGTCCAGAGCCTTGGTGCACATGAACTTTGCATTTCAAAGCAAGTGCGTAGAATATCATTTAGGTTTCCATTTATTATTCTTATTAGGACTTTTTGTGGTATTGCTTACCTTATTCAGTCTGTTCTTCCCGTTCCTCTCATGAGCAAAATGCAGAGGATCTGACACTAGCATAACTGCTCCATCCCTTTGATACCAGATCTACTGTAGTTTTCAGCCAGAGATTGTGTTAGGCACCCAGTTCAGTCCCTGCCTGGGTAACTGAGTCACCGTGTGCTGAAACCCACCAGACTAGTTTCTCAAAAGTCTGTCACAGACAGCTCAGAGCTGTCCATTGGGCATGCTTAATTATTAAACTAAGCTACTTGCTGCTATTAACTGTTTTGTTCCAAGTTGTTAATGACCATTAGGGAGTAATCAGGAATTGTTCTTCTATTGGTATACAACTAGGTCTTCCAACAGGAGGGCAATGAATTCATTTTATCCTCTTTTTCCCACACAATATGAAAGAAAAACTGACTGAATGTTTCTCAATATGCTGATATCTACTCTGGGAGTGACTTTCACAGCAAGTGAACCACGTCCTGGGCTGCATCCCCCACAGCATGGGAAGCAGGACAAGGGGAGGGATTTTGCCCCTCTACTCTGCTCTGGGGAGACCCCCCTGCAGTGCTGCCCCCAGCGCTGGGGCCTCAGCACAGGAGAGAGACGGAGCTGTTGGAGCGGGGCCAGAGGAGGCCCCGGAGATGCTGGGGGGGCTGGAGCCCCTCTGCTGTGGGGACAGGCTGAGAGAGCTGGGGGGGGTCAGCCTGGAGAAGAGAAGGCTGCGGGGAGACCTTCCAGCCCCTTCCAGGCCCTCCAGGGGCTCCAGGAAAGCTGGGGAGGGACTCTGGAGCAGGGAGGGGAGCCATGGGACGAGGAGGGAGGGTTTTACACTGGAAGAGGGGAGATTGAGGTGAGATATTGGGAAGAAATTCTCTGGTGTGAGGGGGGTGAGCCCCTGTCCCAGGTTGCCCAGAGAAGCTGTGGCTGCCCCATCCCTGGAGGGGTTCAAGGCCAGGTTGGACGGGGCTTGGAGCAGCCTGGGCTGGTGGGAGGTGTCCCTGCCCAGGGCAGGGGGTGGCACTGGGTGATCTTTAAGGTCCCTTACAACTTTAACCCTTCTACAATGAGGATTCTGAGCACACATCGTAGTTTCCTTACATACTCTTAATTCAGTTTTTCTTTGACATTCCCAACAGTGTCTGCATTTGGCAGGAATTCCCTCCAAAAGGTGTTCGGATCCCACACCACATCCCAAGTACCTACACTCCTGCAGGTCCATATACAGTCAGTGATGGAAGAGAGTGCAGTGGCCTTACACAGCGTTATCATTCACCCCACAGAGAACCATGTGCCTTCGCTGGCTGCAGGGAAAGCTCAGCTCAGCCTAAACCAGATGCTGAACATCTGTGTGAACCTCACCCCTATTCCCACCTCTGCACCCATCTGTTTGAAGCCCAGATGGTTTTTGATGGAGCCACCAGAAACATGATGGGCTGCTGAGAGCCTGTACTAGTATGGATGTCTTCATGGAAGTTTCCACTGAAATCCAGAGGTAGCTCTCAGACACCACAGCAGAACTACAGTTTAATTAGTTACCACACACCAAACAACAGCAGTATGTATGTACGCTCTTACCTCAGGCCCAGAGGAAGGTGTCACTGGCTTGCTTGTTCTTCCTCGGCCTCAATTTAGAGACACAGTGGCACAAAGTCACAGGCAATCAACCTGCAAGGAAATTCTGGAGCTCTGCCCAGCAGTGGAACCAGTTGTGTTTGGTTTATTCTCAGGTCAAGCCTCAATGTCTCAGCTGCATATAGCCAATGATTATAGGAGCTCAATGGAAGTTAACCCTATCCTGCTCAGTAGTCTACACTCAGTTTACTTATTAGCCACAGTTACACTGGAAACACGATGCTAAGAAAGAGAAAACTTGAAGGAATTCTCAAAAGAAAAAAAAAAAAAAAAGTATTGCCAAAGAAAAGACAGTTCAAAGATGATAATATGAACACAGCAGGCAGAGACAGATGCTGGTAATAGGGTCCACTGAGAGCCCTAAACGAGGAGATGGACCAGGTTTAGGGTGCCTGCAGGGAGCCCACTCAGGAGCAACAGGAGACAGGGCTGGATGCTCAACTGCAACATGGGCCCATGATCCAGCTAGAGGGCAGAACTAGAGGTGGGACTAAAGACCAGTACTTCCACATCATAACTCAGGGAGGGGCTAAAGCCCCACAGCTGAGGTTAAATAGGGCTCCTGACACATGGGCAGGGTGTGGTTGAGGTCCCAGGTGAGCCTGATGAGGACCATTAAGGTTTATTGGTGTCCTCAGGACCCTGACATTTCTGTTTCTGACAAACTCTGTCACTCAAACTCCCTAGATCACAGTGAGGAAAAAACTGAGTTATCATCTTTGTCATTCTGTATAGCCTTTTGTGATTGAATCCTATGGAAATGCTTTACATAGGAAAAACTCAACAAAATGTCCAATGTTAGCAGATACAAAGGATTTGACTGGGACGAGTTTATTCTTTGCAAAAAGTCGCAGGTTAGGTAAGACACTGCATGGGGAGCCATCCCTCTGAAGGACCAGAGATATGAAAAGAGAGAAGCTGGTGAAGAATATTGTCCTTAACAGCCAGAAAAAGAGCCTTATCATTCAAAGCAGGAGAGGAATGGCCAAGTCACACAGGGGTCTTGGTGTATGAAGTGTAAGTACTCTCCCGCTACAAGCTGATGACCGTGTTTAGATATGATTGCCCACCGAAGAGGAAAGCAGTATAGTCCGATGAGTAGGTGCACATTTGTATAAGTGTGCAAGAAATTTTTTTCCTCCTGAAGGACAGTTCTGCTCAAAACCATCTCCCCGGGCCATCTGATTTTGTTTGTTTGTCGTTATTCTTTTGGAGGTTTCAGATTTTAGGCGTATAAGTAGAAATAGCCTTACGGACAGGCTGAGCACCAGGAATCTGGGAAACGTACCTGCCTTGCAACCAGAAAGGACACAGAGAAAAGCAGGAGGTGTGGGCTCTTCGTCACTAGGTGGAAGTATGGAGCCGTTGAAGACTTGTCCACCACTTTACACACGACTGAAAGCCAGCCAAGTTGTCACTGGTCTGTCGCAAAAGTCCAGGACAGACTTCTGTTAATCGCCTGCACTTGACGGAAAGAGCACGATCCAGCAGACAGAGCACAGGAAAAGGAGATGTGGGACCTATTCCCAGCTCTTTCGCTCGCCATCTCATGACTTGGGACAAACAGCTTCATCTTCAAGTCACCTGCGTGTAAAGTGGGGACTGTGATACACTGTCCATGACGCCTTTTGCAAAGCAGGTCCTCTCCAAGGGTAGCAGCATGTTCTGGAGACACTATTTGCCCAGGACTTGTAGCATTCCTGGGATGGAGGAGCCAAGCAAAGACTCCCCTCGTGCTCCCCCCAGCCACCACAGGGCAGCCACCTCGCGAGGGGAATGCGGCAGTTGCTGAGCACCACATGGCATCACACAGCTGAACAGCTGAGGGGGGGATAATGTGGGATAAGACAAGGTTTAGCAATTTTGTCTGCAACCGTTCAGGAGCTCCTCTCCTCCCTCGCAGCCCTGCTGGTCCACGCATCACCCAAGGGCACTGGCCCTTCCTGCCGGCTCCTCACCCGTCAGACACCATCACGAGGGAATGGTGTGGGAGCACTGCCTGCACGCACCATCCCCTCATCCACACCTGTAAACAGAGCATAAATCACCCCAGAGGAGAGCCTAACAGGCTCAGGTTTGGACCAGCAGCACCATGTTTCTCTTGGATGTGGCTGTTGATAAGCAGCCATCCTCCAAAGCGAGCTGTGCCATGCTGGACACGTGGGCTGGACACATACTGGGGAAAAACAACATGAAACTGCTTGAACTTAGGGACTCGGTCTAGATATGGGGCTTGGAGAAAGGTCTGTGCTTTCCAGCTTGGCACTGCTGGCAGTTGTGTCCTCTTTCAGCCCTTACCTATTGCATTTGTCATCTCCCCAAGGATCATACAAACCGTGTGTGCCCAGGAGGAGATGGGTTATCCACTCGCACTACCGACCTACTGCCAAAATCAAATCAGGATTTCTGCAAATACTGAGGATCTGGGGCAAAACTCCCAGGCTTGGAAAATCTCTGAAGAACTTTTCAGCACAGGCCTATCCATGCTTCAGACTTTGTGGATGCATCTTTGCTGTGAGTGAAATAAAAGCACGAAAGGCTTGGTCATTGCATTTCCATGGATAACAAATCCCAAACATGGTCTCCTGCATGGTTTTGACCCAGACCAGCTCACGTTATCTGAAATAATTCCCAAGGATGGTTCGGGAGTCAGCAAGGCTGGTGCCTGCTCCGCATGAGCAGCAAAGACACTGTAACCGAGGTTTTAAGGTTGTTTTGGAGTTTAATAGCATGGGAGATATGCAGGAGCAGGAAAGGAGCCCTGAAAGGTTGGCTTGCTAGTAGAGATGTAGCCTGGAAGACTAGTGTGTCTTACAGGGAAAGCCCCTGCACTGGCCATGCCACTTCTGCACAGAGCTCCCATCAGCTGCTCTTTCTTTCTATTAATATTTCACTTTTTGTGTATTGACACAAATTTCCTAGCAACCAAGGTCACAAGAGAAGGTGCTAAGAAGCTGGACTGATTAATAATAAATCCTGGGGTTTGAAGTCTTTCTTTCTTGAGAGGCTTGTTAGACACCAGCAGGCAGGGTGCTGAGCTGGGATTTCCAAGGGAACCTAGGGGATTTGGACACCCTGCTCTGACTGAATTTCCCTCTCTGAATCCCAGCCTTCCTCCTTCTGGCCTGCACCCAGCTGGGTGAAGCTACCCATGGGGAAGGTGAATTGAGACAGTGCAGTAATGGTAAGCAGGGATCTGGCATCTATCAGCCATGCTGAAAGCTGTTCCCTGAGGTCCACAGGGGTTGGGTTTTTTTATTTATAATCAGGATTCAATGTTCTCCACAGACTAGGTAGTTACCTCTCACTGCTATGGAGTCCCACCATGAAGGGTGGACTTCACCTGCTGCCTCAGTCCTGAACATCCTTCAAATGGGACAAACATCACAGACTTAAATGTTTGCCCTCACCAAGCCACTACGTTTGGTCCTGGATTTGTTGAAAAAGGCTGAGGTTCCCACTGGGGTGAGAACTGTACCCTTTCCATCACAGTCCCAGCCACAGGAGGAGGGCTGAGATAAGCTGACTTGAGATTTCAGGTGCATCTTGTATTTTAAAATGGCACCTAGAAAAGTCTCATCTTTCTTTCAGAGTTTCAACGTACTTAAGTCACAAATCACTTTTTTTCTGGATGCTCACAAGTAGGGCAAGAAGAATAGTCAGCTGGGGGCATGGAGAGGGATTTCAAAGCAGTGTCTGGTTTTGCCCCATTTAATCCTCACCTTAGCACAGAAATCTGAGTACAAGAAAGCCAATACAGTTGGTTCATGAACATTTCCCAAGTCAGGAGAAGAAAGAAGCCCCTGGCAGGTCAGGGATGGCACTCAGATCTCCTTGTCTTTACTCGGGTGGTTTAGGCTCCTGGTCATAATGTCCCGGCTGAGCTGCTCCCCTGCCTGCCGGGAGCAGCCTGGTCTCCTGGGAGGTGTCCCTGCCCAGGGCAGGGGGCTTGGAACCAGGTGATCTTTAAGGTCCCTTCCAACCCAAACCATTTTATGATTCTATGATTTACACAAGGTGGTGAAGGCAGAGAATGTTAACACAAACACCACATGACCTGATCGAGGGAAGATAAGATTTTTCCAAGAGTACTAAAAGTCAACCAAAAAGTCGAAAAGTAAAAAGTACCCTTTGCATTTATTGGGCAGTACCATGTCTTCAAATTTCCCTTTATTCCTGATCCTTTGCACTAAAAAACTCGTTTGTTTCCTGCAAATCTTAGCATTCATATTCTTAACTTTTTCAGATTCTAAAACCTTTCATTACAGCTACTTCCATTTCTATTTGCAGCCCATAACTGAACTGCCTGACTTGCCTGGTTCATTTTTCTAGCCAATTTGCAACAGGCTCAGCTTTTTCCTTTCAGAGGAAAAATGTTGGTGATTCCAAGATCCTTTTTGCGTGTCTTTACAGGGTCACTTTTCAGCGTGATGAAACTCTGTTGAAGTTGTTCCCATAGCTACTCTCGCTGCATGCAAAACAGGCGATGAACTTCTTTAAATACTAAATTTATTGCCAGTGCAGCTGCTTTAATGACAGGTTTGAGGCTTCTTTGGTTTCAAAGTTGAGTGTGTTTCGGCTCGTGTCCCCCGCGGTCGCGCGGGTCGCGGAGGAGATGCGAGTCACCCGGCCGCCTGCCCATGGCAAATGCTGGAGCCTGGGGATGCAGAAGGCAACTGGGTAAGGAGAAACCAGCATCTTGCAGGGGATTTCTCTGCTGCAGCTTTGGTCGTCTTGCAGGCATGCAGAAGGAGCTTCCCTGCTCCTGTGGAATCTGCAAAGCACACAGGATGGCCAGGGAAAACAAAGGTCAAGACTGGCTTCGAGATCCATCATGGCATAGGAATCCTTCTGAATAACAAACACAGGCACATGGAAAAAAATGCAACTTCAAATAAAGCAGTATTGCCTCTATATGTGAAAAAACACCCTAGCATTGATGGCTTCCTAGAGATTTTCTCCTTCTGGGCTGCTCGTAGACACCATCTCATTCACACTTACATCAAGCAGGGCTTTCAGTGTGATGGACCATCACTCCTTCAGCTTCTGTGGTCCAGGGCTTTTTATCGTGTTAAAGGTATCCAAGAAAGGCTAGGGTTCCGTTGCATTGGGTGCTCCATAACTACACAGTACCAGATATCATCCAGCCTAAAAAATCTTTTGATTTAAATAGGAAAACACAATCCTACATGACTGTAGGAAAAGATGCAAACTCTGTGGTAATACCCCCACCAGAGACCGCCACAGGTTGGACCGCAAACCCCAGAGGCAGCATTCCCCGTTAAAATCAAGAGGGCTCGCTTTGATGGAAGAGATCTCGCAGGGAAGTTTGGGCAGGCACTACTGCAGACTGAATCCATGGCATTTGCTTAAATAAACAGCTGGTAGTGGATTGGGTTTCAGAATCAAACCACAACCCTGCACCTACCGAGCTTCATCCATCATTAGGTTTTCATTAGGAAACGTGTTCTTGGCTTTGTCCGCAGTTCTCAGAGGGATTCAAGCAAATACCAACGCCACCGCTGTGTCTGACCATCTTCTTTTTCTTCTGCCCACCCTTGTGGCAAGGCGAAGGACACGAATTTCTCATTTTAATACGCAATTCCGTTCGATGAGTTTGCATTTTAAAGGCTGACACCGCCCCATCCCCTCCGCTACCCATGTCTAAGCAGAGGGAACAGGTGGGACAGCTGACCCTGGTGAATGAAAGGAGAGCACAGTTTCGCTCCCTTCACCCCTTTCTCACAGCCTGACGCTGCTGTCAGTGATCCCCGAGCCCCCGGGGGCCGGGGATTTGTGTGTATTAGTCACATGAAAGGCAAGAGCCTGCAGCAGGCTGCTCCCGGGCTTTGCTTCACCTCCAGGCGAGGGGATGGCTTGCCACTGTATTCCTCGGGGCTGGAATCAAGTGACACTTTTTTTTATTATTATTATTATTTGCACAAATTTTCTTCTGTGCAAGATGTCCCATGGCCCTGATATCAAAAAAAAAGGAAAAAAGAAAAAAAAAAGAAAAAAAGAAAATAAAAAAAAATATGGCAGCTTACAATGACCACCGTTGTGCAGGAAAATGTGTAAAGCCATCCACTTAATAGAAAATTAGATCTTTTTCTGCCATCAGATCTTTTGGGTTGGGATTTTGGTCTCATTCGTTCACCTTGAGTGAAGCTCCACAGCCTGTCATCACACAGTGGGTTTGAGCAGAACATTAACGGTCTCTTTGTCCTAAATCTATTAATCTAATGTCAAACACAACATACTCTCACATGGACCCCTACTAAGGTGGACTCAACGTTTGTGTACCAGTCAGTGAGATGCTTCTCGGGGATATTGCTCTTCTCTCAGGAGTAAAAGCCACCAACTCGTGGAAGTCACACAACAGAACACCAAACTTATTACACCACAAGAAAGCAATGCAGGTACCTAGACAATCTTAAGCCTGCTCTGTATTGCCAAGGTCAAAGAATAGGTTTCACCATAGGCTTGATTAATTATGTTTTTTATAGACACAGTAATTGCCTGCCCTAAAACCAGCAGGCAGGAGCAGTATTTTCACCACTCGCAGCTATCTCTGGTTGCTGGAAGCCTCAGAGCCTCCACATCAGCTCAACAGCAGCAGTTCCACTGCGAGCGAGCAGTTTTACACTCCATCCAGCAAGGACAAAGCCTTTTTTCTCAGATGCTTGCACACACAACGATAATATCAGCTTGGCCATTCCCATAATGAACTTCAGGCAGAAAAACAGGTCCCTGAAAGCACAGGGAAGGATTCAGTCACACCAGGCTGAGCCAATAACATGCCTGAGTGGATGAGACACTAAAGAAAAAAAATGCCTTGACTGTTGGCACAAGTATCTTGACCGTTGGTACAACTATGGGACAGATTTGGGAACTGAGTATTGCTTTTCGCTTAAATGAAGGTGTCAGTGATGTTTCAGGGTTCATTTCCGACCCCTTGATGGGTTGGTCACTGCCCATCACACCAGCTAGTATTACCACTATGAGTCTTCATTTGTTTTCCCACTAAAAACAATTTCTTTCACATTTCCTTCTGGTTTTCTCCTTAGAAACA